>BMAC01000692.1:82851-168860 GCA_014905375.1 Phtheirospermum japonicum | reverse complement strand
GTTGCCTGGGTTTTTAGTGGCAACTCACTGTGTGAGAAAATGTCTTACAGGAAAAACGAAAACGATATGTTGATTTCACGATTATTGAATTTTATAATGACTTCATTTATTTCTTTGTTTTCATCTTTGATTTGTTAGTATTATCCTGTTAATTTAATCTCTACTTGTATTTTAGCAGAAGTGAATGCAAGAGGAAAAAACAAATATTATTGCGAATTTCAATATGCACGTATGATCATAAACATGTCACTAATAATCAAAATCAGATTTTTTTTTTTTTTTTTTTAACCAAGAATACATTATTGCAAATATATTATAAGGAATCATGTGTTGCAACACTACCAATTCTGGAACCGTGAACTTATGTATCATCCGAGTTTAATATCTACCTAATTTAATAATTTTTTTTATTATATATTTCTAAATTTAATTTTGTTCTTTTATTATATTTTGCCTAGTTTAATATTACTTTTTTATTTAATTCAATACTTTCCTTTTATTCTCCTAATATAAGAATATAAATAAGTTATATATAATTAGTAGAAGAAATCTAAATTAGTTATTTTTAATTTAAAGACAAATTAAATATGAAATAATTTAATTGAGAAGATTATAATTAAAATAGTTAAATAAGTTGTATTTATAATAAAATTTAAAATAGTTTTATTTTTGGGATTTTGAATCTTCTACATATGTAAATTAAGAGTTATTTGCAATAATACAAGTATGTTAATAAATATTAGTAATGAATTCAATCTAAACATAAAAATATAAAATTAATAATAATAATAATAATTATTATTATTAATTAATATTGATTAGACACCGGTACAATACGACACTGGGTGAGAGTATGTCATCGTTTGAATTTTTCAAAATACATAACTAATAATTATCAAAGAATTTAATTTAAACATTAAAATATAAAATAATTTAATACTATTATTAATTAATAGAGATTAAACACGGATTTAGAATGTAGCATTATTTATTTTTTTTAGTATGTAAATAAAATTATTAATAAATTTAATATAAACATTAAAATAAAAAATTATTTAATAATTATAATAGTTAATAAATAGATTAGAAATGTACAATTTGATATTTTTCATTATAAATTTAAAACTCGTAGTTATCACAATGTTTCGGGATAAAAGAGATCAAGATCAACTCAGCCCTATGCCTCTAGCTCGAGGTCAATGTTTAATCCAGAGCTGTGTATACAGCTCGAGATCTTCGACCTAGGTTGAGACCATATGGAGAAGCTTGAGGCTCTAGCTCAAGGTTGAGTAACAAAAAGAGGAATCCAGAAGGATTACGTGGCGTAAAGCCCTGATTTTAAGAAAACCCTAGTAAAGTACACCTATAAATAGATAATCACACAAGTACAAAAGTTAAGTTATTCTTTAATCAAGTATTTTACTCTACCAAATTCTCTCCATATACTAACTTAAGTATTGGAGGGGGTTCGCCGGAAAATCCTGCCGGTCCCCATCTGACATTTGTTGGTGGTTGCAGGCATCATTTTTCCGGTTTTTCTGGGATTATCCTTGGAGGATAGAAGGTATTTATTTGTGCCTTGTTTCCTTATAACAAACACACAAATATATTTATATTTATCTTTTTTTAAATCTCATCTAATACAAGTCCAATCGGATAACTAGGATGGGCCAGGGATTTGTTCAACTAAAATCAAAAACTATAGCCCATAATCAAATTAATAATACTATTTGGGCCAAGAATGAGATTGATCTCGAAATTGAAACCACAACATCATGGTTGACGAAGGATTAGGCGTGCGTAATATGTGGTGTTCTAAAACTTTACGCTTAACCTTTCTTAGGCATTAGATTTTTTTTACTGCTTACATTTTTTTATGATCAAGTTTCCATCCGATTAGCTTGCTTAATGCCTAACACCTTTTAAAACTCAAATAATACAATATGAGAGGTCAAATACAAATTACTATCAATATTAGTAAGGCCAAACACTCCTTTGTGGTGATAAGAATGGAAATGTAACTTATCATGAGTTGTCATTTTGTAAGAGGCCCAGGTCCAAATCTCAAGTCTGTCTCAATATCAAAAACCTTGTAAATTTTCTTAATCAAGATGCAAAAAAAAAAAATCTCATGTGCAATAAAATTAGTATTACGGGGCATATGAATAAGGTTACACTCAGATGACTCCGAGAGTTATCCGACACCAATATTTAACAAAATCTCTGTTTGGCAATTATTATTAAAAGTTTAATAAATATTTTTAAATGAATAAAAATTTAATTATTTTAATGTTTGTTTTTTTGGCAAGAATGGTTTATACTAATAGTTGTGTTGTTCAATTGATGTGTCCTTTTGTTTAAATTGGATTGGAGAGATTTTGTAATGAATAGACGTGTCGTTTCAATTGAAACCTTTGGGAATATATAAATAAGTTATTGGATGATCATTAAAAAAATATGATTGGAATACAAATAGAAAACTTCATTAAGTAAAACAAATTGAGTTCCATAGAAGCATATTGTCCAAGCCCTTATTCCTCCTAAGGCTTGAAAGTTTCGAATATAGTTCTGTTGGCCGAAGGTCCTAAGTATTGAAGTACTGTAAATTATTTTATCTTAAAGGCGATTGCCGTTAACCGTGAGCACCGCAAAGGGGCAATATTCATCTTTAGGAAAGCGATAATCATCACTTCATGCATATTTTTAGCAGTTTTTATGTAGTTTTTCTATAATAAAAAAAAAAAGATAGGGCTCCATTATGGAACTCTATAGATGACATGGCATTCACTCAAACCCCCTAATTATTTTTTTCTTTTCTTTTTCTCTTTCTTTTTATATATATACTTGGTAGGGTGGATGTCATGTCATGTATAGGGCTTCATAATGGAGTCATATCTGGTTTTATAGAAAATCGAGTTTGTATATGTTTAATATGGAGTTTTTTGGGTGTCTATTAGTAGTTATTATGGAGTTTCTTATTCTTTTCACTTTTGAGTTGTATTTGTGTAGGAATGTTGAAGAGGAGCGGATTTGGGTGAATTTAGATGGCAATAATAGTCATGTATACAAAAGCACGAGCCGAGAGGATGAAACGGGAAGTAAAATGCGCAAACAGAGTTAAAATATTAAGAAATTAAGAAAAACATGCCTTGGGCGTGTTGTAAACACGCCTATGTTTCATAGCGCGGAGAAAAGATTTAGAAAAGAAAAAAAAAAAGAGTACAAGAGAAACCATGGCCTGGACGTGTTCTAAAACAAGGCCGTATTTTTGTCCTGAATGCCATTTTTGGAAAACATGGGCAAGCCGTGTTTTTGCAATTCTGGTCGTGTTCTTTTCCTGCTGGCCATGTTTCTAATCGAATAGTGCGATTTTATGGTTTGGGGCCTCGCTTTCTCAATTTTTTGTGGGGATATTAGGGAAAACACTTGGGGAACTATAAATAAGATCCCTAAGACTATGATGATTTATTTAAGTATAATCACTAGGTGAATGTAAGGCGATTCTACATTCAAACACATCTTTCACACGTATTCATTCTTCAGAAACAACTTCTAACTTTTTGGCTTGTTTAATCACTTGTTTAGTTTATTCACATATTTTAGTTAAGTAGATTATTAAAACAATCTTTTATTCGGTAAATTAAATAATAAAACAACGCCCGTACAGGAGCGGATTGTCAATGGAGACGGTTAGTACTAATAATCACAATTCTCGTGGGAACGATATCCGGTGCTCTAGAGCTATACGCTATAAATGACCGGTGCACTTGTCGAGACTCTTATAGAGTAGCTTTTTAGTCATCAGAAAGAGTGTCCAACACTCAACTCGATTTAAATCTTGCATCGTTAGTTGCACATTTTTTAGAAAACCATAAAAATATTTTTACCAGCAATCTAAAGACGAATATTTTATTTTCTTGGAAGTGGCAACCGTCTTGTGGTGAACCTGTGAATTTCATGAATAAATTTAACTTCAAATGGTTGAACAAAAAACATTGAGAGATAAATAATCTCGATAGAAAATATTAAAGATATGTAGTTTTTCTATTTGTAAATTACTTATACTATTATTCTAACATTGAGATTGGATTTTGGAAAAATTTCTAATTGAGGGGGTAAAACTTGCGTCATAGTTATCGGTGGATATAAATCTAACATTATGAACCTCATTACTAACCTATCTACAAAGAGGGAAAGAATCAATTTGAATACAGGTAGACATCATGAATTAAGATAATCTTCAAATTCCAGTGGTGTTCTGAACTGATTACTTTAATAATGAGTTGCAATATTTTTGGTTGAACTACTAAAAATACACAATACCTTGAATTGAGACTTGAGAATTTCTTTGACTCGATCTTACGTACATCGATTAGAGAATCTCTATCGAGAAACCACCCCATGCGATGACTAAGTCTGTTTGGTGGTTGATGTGTGGAATTTCCGTGTACGACCAGTTGGTCTAACAGGCTTCCTTAAATCGTACCAACTGAATGGTGATGGTAAACGATGGCCTGTTGTGTGGATGGGTCGGACATGATTACTCGCGACAGACGGCCATCTAAGTCGAGTAGATTGACGATGATGGTAGATGGACTGACTTGTTACTGTCAATTCCTGGTGATACTATTGGCTGGACTAACCGCAGTAGTTCACGACAGTTAGGGCGGCTTCAACTGATGGAGACGGGCTACTCGACAAGTTGTTCGGGGTAAGATAGGACATTCATCGCTGTTTTGTTGAGAGCAAGTAGACGACTACAAGTGAAACAGTTGGCGGTGGACATTGTTGTCTTGCTGCTAAGTTAATGGCGGCCAATTATTTCTTCTCCTGGAGAAGAAAGTGAGGGGTAAGCCTTGTTGTTTTGGACTCTGTTGGACCCATTTTCTATTGAGCCTTGGGTTTAATAAAACTAAAGGATGACTCATGGCTAGAGTTTTAAAAACCAATTTAATGTTTGGCTCTATATTAGTTTGGGTTTGATTTTGGCCTTGAATCAGTCCAGGTCAGTTGTAAAGTTGGTCCAGACAGGTTATTTCTTGATTTGGGTTCCAACTTAATATGAGTCATCGTTTACTCTAACAGAATGAATCCATTTATTGGATTGCGTGATTGATATAAGGATTTTATATTATTGATGTGCCTTTTGTTTGGCCAACATTAAATATTGTGAAGAATTAAAGGTGACTATATGTACAAATTAATATTTTTGGCCAGTTTATGGTTTAAATGCGAACTTTAACTTATTTGCAATTTAGTGTGTATGATACACCATAAATTATTTGAAATGTGTTCATTTTAAACAAATCAAGAAATTAGTAAATCTTAATTTACTAATTAGATTTCCATTTGTTGGAAAATACTACACCTTAAACTTTATTTACAATCTGTTGAAGTTTATAATATCTAAAGGTGGTAATGTATTTGTTGAAAATAAAATAATTTTAATATATATTTTATTTTTGTAAAAGAAATAAATAGAATTGTAGTAAATTCTCATGCAAGTATGTCTTAAAGTACCTTATGAATTTTGCGACTTTAAGAAATTTAGAGAAAGACGTTATATTAAGTAAAGATACGACTTCAAAAAAATATTAGAAGTTTTAAGTTTATTTGATTTAATCAAATGTCTTGGGATAAAATAAGAAAGAAACATAAACTGTCCCAAATAATTTCAATCTATATTGGTAACAATATTTTCAATTTGTTAAATATGCAACAAAAGTTTTCATTTGTATATTTTTTTAATTTTTTCACTACTTTCTATATCGGTTTTATAGAAACTGATGTTAAGAATTAGTTTCTACATCAGTTCGAAAATCAATATAGAAAGTCCCAACATGTTAAAGTCATGGAAATTTAGTCCCCAACTAGCTAATATTATTGGGTATATTAGTCCATTGTCAGCCGAAAATTAGACATGCTCAACGGTTGCAAACATGTGGTTCACGGTTCGAACCACCAGTTCGATTTGTTAAAAATGACAAACCGCAATCGAACTGTGAAACTAGCTGGTTGCCAGCGGTTTTTGAACTGTCGACTCACGGTTCGGCCACAGTTCGATTTGGCCAATTTAATCCAGGGTTTTTTTATTTAATTTTTTTTTAACTTTTAAAATTCTTACTTTTTTATTTTTTTTCGCTATGTTTATTTTCAATTTTATTTTAAAAAATAATGTGAGGTTAAGTGAGGAAATAGAAATAACACTTTGAATTAATTCAAAAAAAAAAATTATAAAAAATTAAACTTGAACTATTTAAAATATTAGAAGTTAAAATAAGAAATATTAATTAGAATATTTGAAGTTAATTTTTTTATTATTATTATAATATTTATTTATTTTTAAATGTATGAGGTTAAGTGAGAAAATAGAACTAACACTTTGAGATTTTGAATTAATTAAAAAGAAATTGAAATTGAATCATTTAAAATATTTGAAGTTAACATAAAAACTTTATATTAAAATATTTAAGATTTATAATTTAAGTGAGAAAATAAGAATATTGCTTTTAATAAATTAGAAAAAGGGAAAAAATTTGACTTGAACTATCTTCAAATATTTGAAATTAAGATCTAAAATTTTAATTTCAAATTATATATATGAGAAGCATACGTGATTTATGAACTTTGAAATGGGTGAGAATGAACAATTTTCAAATACTCGAATTTAAAATCTGAAATTGTTACTTTAAATAATTGAAATAATTTATATATTAAATTGTTCTCCTCACCTTAAAATCAAAGTGCACGTAATTTTCTCGTATCTTACCTACCTCAGAGAAGCAGACAAATATAAGCTATCACCAAATTATCGAATTGTTGTTAGATTCAAGAACGACTAATAGCTATCGCGATCGTGAGATTATTACTTATAACATAAAATATATTTCTTGTTGGCCACCAATTCAAAATATCGAACGAGTTTGGTGTTAAAAATGACTTAGAAATTGAATATTTTATAAGTGTGGGAAAAGGGAAAAAAAATTTAAACTGGCAATTTGAACCGTCGGTTCACGGTTGGAAATTGCTCAAATCGAAATCGAATCGCCTTCTTGGAGGTTCCGATTCCGGTTCGAACCGTGATCAATGGTTAACCGAACCGTTAACTGCCGGTTCGAACCGGTGATTTGGCCGATTTGGCCAAACTGTTAAGAACTTCTGCCAAAAATTACCTGGATTTTTGGCAAACCAGGGTCGAAAGTATTGAAGGTAGTTTTTCTGAAAAACTTGAGTTAAAACTAATAGTAGAGATGCATAACTAATAAAATAATCGAATAAAAATGAAGAAATATCTGAATAATTGTTCTCATATTTTTCTCATTATCTTTTTTTTTTTCTTTATTTATTAAGTTTGAAGAATTTGGGGTTGAGAATAAATAAGGGAGGTTCAAGAAACAATGTTGAAATAATTAATAAATAAGGGAGGTTCAAGAAACAATGTTGAAATAATTAATAAATAAGGGAGGTTCAAGAAACAATGTTGAAATAATTGAAGAGTGGTAAGGAGAAGGAAAATTATATGTTTGTGCGTTGAATAGGTGTGTGCAGTAATTGTATATTTTATTTTTATTTAGTACTTAATAGGAATAGAGGTATGTAGAGATTCAATAAAATTATATAAATTATTCATTAAATTGTATTTTTTAAATAAAATTAATACGAGTACAACTTGTAATTTCTTGGATCACGAAAATAAAATCAGAGAATAATAAATCGGTAAAACACTCGTCGGTAAATACAGAGAAATCTTCAATATACCATGAGAATATAATTTTCCTAGTTAATTGTCGGTGGGGATAGAATTAGAGGAGCATGTTGTATGCTGATGTTGAACAAGATAAGCCTCGAAGTTTTGAGTCTGGCTAAAGCTAGTATTTAATATGCTACTCATATTTATTTATTTACTGCATTTATTTAGGTGGGATTAGTACAGACGCAATTAAAATCTGTTATGAATATTCGCAAGCTTAGAATCCGCCATAATTAGGGGTGGTGTTGGCTTCATCTACACTAAATTAATTCAGTTCTCATACTTTAATTATCTTAAATTCTAGTTTTCTTTTTCGCGTGCCGTTTGTTTGTTTTCATTTTGGCTCCGCCAGAAAGATGTTTTTAATTTCCAAACGTGTGATTTCTTACGATACCATTGGAAAAAAAGATTATTAGGCTATTAGTTAACTATCACTTTTTCTCTTGATGATTTCATTTACTTGAAAACATAAAATAATGATAATATAATCATACATTTTTACTATTTTAAGAATTTTTACATCACATTCTCCCTCTCACATTTATATTTTCAACAAAATTAGTAATAATTTTTATTTTTTCAATAAAATTTAATATTTCTTAAATGTTACTTTACTAATTTTACCATTTATTTAGTATTTCACATTTTTTGTTTTGCAAGTAAATAAATATTATGATCATTTAATACTTATAATATAGGAAAACTCTACGGTGCCTTTGAGGGTACCATACTTCCACCCCCTCCTGCATTTACAACCATAGATCTCTTAATCTCAAAAACTTAAAATTGATCTAATGGTTGTAAATGCACCCCACTAAGTGAGAAATGGTACCGTGAAGGCACTGTAGAAGTTCCGTATAATATATCATCGGTTATCTTTTTTTAAAATTATCAATAACGACAAATAGAATGTTGTTTATTATTTTACACTTTTAGTTCTTATAAATAAAAAAATATATATTATGATCATTTGAATCATAAGTATATAAATAACATCAATTGTCTTTTTTAATATACGTCAAATGATCAATAACAACAAATAAAATATTTGTTTAATTCTTATAAACATATTATTATTATTATTATTTAATATTTAATAAAATAATTAATAATCTTTCTTAATTTATTACTATTTCATAACGTAGCTTTCGGTACATTTTCAAATCACGCATACACAAGCAAACTAAATAATACTAGTAAATTGAAAAAATTATCCAATCACGCACTAGTGTTTGTAAGTATTTTTGAAAGTACTGTGATGTATTTTAAGGTGTAGTAAATATCGTGATGGTTAGAAGATAGAAAGTGAATGTACGAGGAGACATAACGTGCACCGTTTAAACAATTAATTGCCCTTTCTGTTTAAGATAAGAAAATATAAATGTGGTTACTATGATCGTGACAATAGTCAAGTTTTGGGATATGAGTCAGAGTCACCACCACACTTAGACTCCGAATATAAGACAACTCAACTTTTTTTTTTTTTTTTTTTTATAGTGTCTCTATATATCCTTCCAAACGTATCCTAGAAGCGACATGCATATTCAAAGCTTAGATATCTTTCATTTTCTGAAATAATTAATTCACATTCTCTATTTTTTAAAATAAATTATGATTTATAGGCAATAGCTTTTATTCTAAATAATTTAAATGTTATACGCAATGTCTGAAAATGAAACAGTAAAATAATTGGCGCCCTCAAACTTTAACTAAAGAAAAAAAAGAAAAATAGTTGTGTTGAAAAGACTAACAAAAATAATTGGAGGACAAATAATGAAAGATGTAAGGAGCGTATAATACAAGCAAGAGACCCACTTAGAAAGAAGAATATTCCCAAAACGCGTGGTATTGGTTTGGCACGTGCTCCTAGGGTAATCGCCTACCGTCGGATTGTTTACACACGCTCGCCGATTGGGCCGGTTTTCAAATTTGAGCCACGTGGTGACAAGAATGGGTCTAGGCCCAACAGCCGCGCATGCGATGACGGGCTGATGTCGACCGGGGGCTGGAGACGTGTAGGCGTGGCCCGCTTTTCTTCTGCTTAAATTGAACTTATTTCACCGAAACTTGTGCTAATTACTAATTAATTAAGACTCATCATAATAATTAAATAATGATGCCTCTAATCTTCATCTTGGATTCTGTTGTTTCACTTTTTCAGATTTGTCCATGTTGATGTGCCTCCATGCACAATTAGAAGAAGGCCCCCCTTTCTAATCTCTAAAGGGTTTCTTTTTTTATTTATTAATATAAACCACTTTCATAAGAAAATAAGTGTAATATTATTTCACATATTATACAAAAAAAAAAAAACAACAAAACATAATCTGATTTGTAGCATACAAAATAAATGAATATGATTTTGAAGATAAGTGAATTATGGGAGAAAATTCAGCAAACTATCCAAATTCGTAGCATGTAATTGAGTATATATAATGTAAGATCATCTAATTAAACTTTTTGTAAGTTGAATATTAATAACAGTACCTATTACAATTCACGAGTCTCATAATTTTCCTTTTATCGCTGTAAATGACCAATTACTACTTTTTAATTACTACTTAACTGATTTTCAAGCTCTAAAGATTTAATTAGCCGTTCACATGTTTAATTGAATTTTGAACTCAGCTTATCTAAAGCGATTTGTTGTAGATTTAGCAGGCATACCGGCCCACGTTACTTTTATTTTATTTTTAAGGAAAGGGCCCCATTAATATCTATCTCTAGCTATTGAACATATATTATATATATATGTATAGGTCGATTCATGATTTTAAGTGACATAAGCATGATTATATATATATTGCAGAAGGTTATATCAATTGAAAAGGTTTATTACTACTAACATTTTACTCATCAGAAGTAAATTGTGTGAAATTTAATAGCTAAATTCAGCTACCAATTTCCCACTACTCCAATTAATGCTCTATACTGTATAGTTTAGACTAGAGTAGGGTTTTAGGTTTGTCCACTTAGGTACAACATATTAATACAGAAAAAGGATAGGCTAATAACAAATTTAATGGTTGAGATTTCATACCTAAGTGTTATATAATACGTGGTAAATATTTTTGTTATACCAAGTTTGTGGCAGTGACAGTTAGGTTATTACGCCATCAAACTTGATATTATAATATATTAAATTTTTATTGATTTTATCTCGTAAATATTGATTTTTTTAATTTCTAACTCATATTATAATGTGTTAACTATAAAATTTTGATTAAACGGTCAATAGCATAGCCATAAATTAAAAGGTATAAATTTAAATGTGAAGTAGTTATTAGAAACAAGAACAAATGACATGAATCCAAGGGAATAAGAATGGGAAAATAAAATGAACAACCATTTTTATTGGCAACTTAAATATATATTCAGTAACTGATGAGGGAACTAAAATCCATCATGGTTAAAGACGTGCGGACAAGCAAGACGCTATTAGTTTGAACTTAGTGTTTGTCATCATAGTAATATTATGAATGCACGTTTACATGTGTTTATTACTTTGATGTACATATACACGGTGTAAATAAGACTAGTGAAATCAGACATGCTATTGCTAAAATAGAAAAAGAAAAATTCATACACTTTTCGTTACGTTTCAAAAATTGTAGGAATATTAAGTTTAGTTTGACTATCAATCGAATCAAATGTTAAAGAACTTTATCTAGACAAAAATGAATCGAATTAACTTTCTTTAAAATGATATATCATTCCATATTTAATCACATGAGCGTTCATAAAAAATACATTATTTATTTCAGAAAACAAATTATATAGATTTAAAAAGAAATTATTCTACACACATGCAATAAATATGATTAGATTTATAGTCAATTTAAAATAATTATAAATCGATTCGAGTATTGATTTTCAATTCGTACAGAACTTTTAGTAGAATTTAAAAAAAAAATTATTAGCTCTTCTCGTAAAAGTACTCGGTATAATTTAATTTGATTTTTAGCTATATAAATATTTTTAAGTATCGTGTTCAGCCAAATGAATGAATAAAAAGTATAGAAAAGTGAAATAAAAAATAAAAATAAAGAATTTTTTTTACGAGGATACATTGCACATGCACACGAGCAAGAAATAGGCACCTTTTTATTAATTTTCATTCTTTTTTTTTTTTAATTTTTTCTTTGAAATATCTAGAAGAGGCGGAGCTTTTTTTGCCGTAATCAGCTCATGTGTCAGTCGATCGCGTTCACACTATAACCGGCTTACCGGTCAAAACTAACCTTTGAATATCTCTACTCTCCTATTTAATGCCCCCACTGCCCCTCCCTCACACCGGCTATTTCCGGTCAAAACTTTCTCGCCAAGCCTCTTCATTTTCCTATCCAAAAACCCCAAATTTCTCTTATTTTATTTATTTCACTCACTCACAGCTCTCTATTTTGAGGTGATTTTACACATGGAAGGTCCATTCCCGTCGTCGTCTTCGTTCCTGGATCATTATTACCCGGCCAGCGGCAACAGCTGTGCGCTGGCGGAGGCGTTGGATGACAGAAACAGCTCTCTAGGGTTTATGGAGTTGCTCAACACGCAGGCTGTCGGGCCTTCGATTTTTGACGTTTTGGGCCCGTCCGTCGAACCGTTGATTCGTTCGCCGCGGCCACAGATTGGCGACTCGTCGGAGGGGTTCAATGCACCGGCCACACCGAATACTTACTCCTCTATTTCTTCGGAATCCAACGATATTAATCACGAACAGACGACGAATAAAGATGAAGACGAGGAAGATGAAGAGGAAGAGGAAAATCAGAAGACTAAGAAAACGTAATTTATTACTCCTAACTAATTTCTGTATATTTGTCGATTTTATTTTATTTTTTTAATTTAAGTAAAATATAAAAATTAAAGTAAATGAAGGCATGTGGGGATTATCATTTTTTTTAATTATTATTTTTTGAATTATAGGTTGAAACCCAAGAAAACAAATCAGAAGAGGCAGAGAGAGCCCAGATTCGCTTTCATGACAAAGAGTGAGGTTGATCATTTGGAAGATGGCTACAGATGGAGAAAATATGGCCAAAAAGCTGTCAAAAACAGCCCTTATCCCAGGTAATTATATATATATATATAAATAGATTTAATATATATATGTATGGTTCTTTCTAATTTAATTCTATTTTAACATTATGTGCAGGAGCTATTATAGGTGCACAAGCCAATCATGTAATGTGAAGAAAAGGGTGGAGAGAAAATCAAACGATCCTAGCACTGTTGTGACAACATACGAAGGCCAACACACTCATCCAAGCCCACAATTGCCTCGGCCCATCGGCGGCCCACCGCCGACCTACTCTAGCGCCGCCCCTTTGCCACCACTGGCCATTTTATCTCAGCATCAACAGAATTTCAATAATTACTCGGTTCTGTTGAACTCGTGTGGTTACAATGGTTCGATGAGTGCCATGGCACAACCTAATTATTCGCGCTTTTCGTCGTCATCGTCTGCTTTGCTAACTGACCATGGACTTCTTGAAGATGTTGTGCCATGGTCCGTTATTAAGAAGGAAGAACAGTGAATTAAGAAAAAAGAAAGATATGATGATGATTTTGTGTTTGTGTCTCGTTACTGACTGATATGATATGATAAGATTGTAGGAGAAGTTTGTAGATGAAACCAAGACTTGATCATCCATCACTAGTATGTTAGTCTATGAAAGTCGACCGAGTAGTAGTCAGTTCATATAGTTTAAAGATGCAAACCCTAATTTGTAGTGGTTTTTCTGTATTTGCATTTTCTTAGTATTAAATGGTTATATACTAGTTTGTTTGTTTGTTTCAACTCTTTTTTTTTTTTTTTTAAATTCATATTGGTGTTGGAATATCTAATATATTCGCTGCATGTCTGTAAATTTAAAACTTATCATTGGAGAACATGTTTTATATATATATTCCATTGGATGATGAAATAGAAATATTTCGAAACTGAAAATTTGAGTTACTGGGATGTCAAATTCTGGTGAGAATTTATGAGGCGAAATAATTGGGCTGTCTTCTGATAATCTGAAACTCTTGGAGTGGGAAACTGGCACAAAAATGGATTGACTCTGACAAATGACCTACCACACTGTCGTACTAAATTATTTTTGCCATGTCCCCTAGAAATGTATAGTTGTGAGGTTCAATGAATTTATATATGGTCAACGTGGAAACTTGGGATGAAGACTCATGGCAACACAAAACGACAATAATATCCAATTCGTAGTACTCAGATTGGGGATCAAAATTGCTTTTCGAGAGACACGTACGTATGTAATGTAGTAATAATAATCTCAAGAATCTGGACACAGCATGTCACATCCTAGCTAGGCATTTGTATTTCAGCTACTTATAGACCAAAAACACAAATGCGTGTCTAACATGCACATATATTGCAATTGCAATGCATAGCAGACAGTTTCATAACATCCATAATTGGCATTTTCAAGAGCCATTATGAAGTTAAGCTACCATATTAAATTCAATTAATGACTCTTTGGAAGATTGGAAGACATGTTGATTTGATATGGAAATCTACAGGTTGCAAATTTAAAACAACCATTACAATAAGGTGGGCATGCCACATTTGTTCAGCTCGTTAATAGATAGAGCATCAAAGGTCCAAATCACAGTGAACATACACCAAGTAAAGTTACTTTGCATCACAAAATGGCACAATTATATTTCAAAATTACAAATAATCCCGGTTGTTTCTCTTTTCAAAACCGCACCTTTAAGTGCGGTTGTATTTGTTAAGTAAATACTACTAGATATTTCAAGAGAAAAAAAAAAATCAGCCAATTTCAAGCTAACCAGTTCAGATAAAGGGTGTGTATATATATATATATGTATATCAGAATTTCAGCTACGCTCTCTGTGCTCCAGAAACCTCGGGGGAAGAAAGGTCCTCTGATTTTAATTCCTGCTGCTGTTGTAGTAGCTGATCCTCCAGATAATCAAGTTCTTGTTCATAAATCTCATACTCCATGGGTTTCTCCCACTAATCATGAATGCCATATTAACGGGACATGTAAACCAAGATTAGTCTAGATCCAGAAAAAGAAAAAAGGAAGGGGAAAAAAAAGGGAAAAAAAAATCTTACCCTGCTTTCACATGTTGTACAATTATAATAATACAAATCTCCATCTGGAGAGACATGTTCGCTCCAGTCACATTCTAACGACTGAGAAGCAGGTGCATTGCTAGCCGTCATCGTTGTTTTGTATCCTAAAGGTGAAGACTGCAAATATATATGATTAGCGTTATAAATACAAGCAAGCTAAAACTTTTGCTGACTTCAAGTCACATTTTTCTTTTATGGCAGAAATGTGCCCACGATGGCTCTTGGAAATGGAACCTTTAGATAACAAAACAATTTATACAAGTATCATGAACAAAAAATAGTTGCTCACTAATCAGGTGGAATTCAAACACAAAATCATTTTAAAAAGAGATTCTTCATTGTTTTCAATACTGGTGAGAACAAATTTAAATCCATCTTCATTTTGCATATTGTGTCCTGGTAAAGCACAAAGCTGAGCTTATGCCTTAACGATAGACAAAAGATTATGATATGATCTGATGTCTAGCTTTATGAACCAATATTATAAGCTACAAAGTCTAAGTTATAAAGGTCACTGCTGCAGTGTTTTTCATTAATAGGAAAATCACTAGGTCTCAAATTGTTATTACATGACAGAATCCCTCGCTCTGCCAACTAAGAGCAAATGTTGCGAATATACTCGGCCAATAAAATTACTATGCTCAATTTTTGTTCGAGTGGGTATGGCTGTTCAGGAAGAATGTGTTACCTTCATTTGCTGCATTTCATTATAAAAAGGAGGCCTGGATAAAATAAACCAAAACAACAAGCTGATGAGGAATATACAAATATTAAAAAAAAAAAGAAAAAGAAAAAACAGAGATCGATTGATGCACATATTATAATATCACTTAAAGAAGACATGCGAGAAAATTTGTACGTAACCATATGGTACCTTGAATCCCCTAACCTTGGCTTCTTGGGATCAGCGAATCGAACAATCAACGGTTGTTCGCATCCCTAAACAAAGAATATCTTAGGAATAACTTAGGAATTAAATATAAGTAATAACAGAGGTAAAAGCTAAAGGCTTACTCTCATCACATGTGTTCCATTTAAAGCCTGAATTGCAGCAAGTGCCATATCTCTACAAGAAAACTGGACAAATGCAAATCCTTGGAGGCCACCGAGATTTTACATGAGGAAAAAAGATGACAATATCCAATTATCAACACGCAGGGATTCTCAATGTCTTCAAGTAGAGCAACAATAGATAAAGGTATCCAATGTGGACCAACAAAAAATAAAATAAAATAATAATAATAATAATAATAATAATAATAATAATAATAATAATAATAATAACTGCTCTTTTTATCAGTTCAAGATTCATATTTAGACAATGAAATAGACTAGAAATGAACTAGGGTAATCACAAGGTAAAAATACCACGGTTTTGCTTGAATTCATCACGTACAATGAAAACATCTTCAAGAACACCGAAGGGGGAAAATATCTGGCAATTATAACCATTCACTCAGAACTTGACAATAAAAGGCTTGAAAAGTGATAAGCAAATAAAAGTAGCAGAGAAGCTTATATAGCAAGCAAACATGCCATCAACAAATTTAAGCATACTGCACGTGAAGCCTCTTTTAAAAGGAACGAGGTAAATAAATAAAATAGTGCATACTTCTTCAAGTTCCCATCTTAAAGCTTGTTTATTCACGCAGCCAACATACAACTTGTGGCCATTTGCACCAGAGCCCCCAACAGGCACCCCTACAGGCAGAGAGGGACATCAGATCATCAAGAAGCCACAGAATTTAACAACGCTAGCACCTATAACACGTCAATTCACACGTGAATAGCAATTTGGAGCAAAGCATAATCAAAGGAAAAATATCAGAAAAGAATATCTTGACATCTCAAATTGCAAGCTTCGCACCAGATAATGGAAGGAATTCAGGAGACCTCATGAGAAATGATGCATTATATTTTCCCACAGAAACTAAAATTCGTATTTAAAAAAGAAAAAAAAAAGTTTAGAGAACCATTTCCCATAAACCTTTGGTAGAGATTTTAAGGCATTGCAGACAAACAAGACATTAAGATTTTCATAGAGAAGATAATCACCAAAGCGTTCCCGTTCACGTTCCGCATACTTAACTCTCATAGGATTCATCGCCTGGATGTAAATAGACATATCAGAGAAATTAAAAAGAATTTGGAGAAAAGAACTACCACACTCTTGATATCGGCAAGCCAAAAATAACTAACCCCAGGGAACATATATTGACTGTTAAAGGCCCCAATAGCTCGCTGGGCTTGCTCTAGCGTCGCATACTTCACAAAGCAGTACTCTGGAAAATACGAAAACAAAACACTTATGCGTATTTGAGTAAACTGTAAATGATCATTTGGTACAAATTTGTATCAGCAGGTAGATTGCGCAGAAATAACAAAATGGGCATGCAAACAATAAGTAGAATTTACCAACTCCTTGATATTATTCATCCTTCTCAGAAAATAGCCTTTCAAGTCATTCTAAACATGTAAACTATCAAGGCAAATGAAACATAAACCCTCTGTGCAGCAAAATATATTGACACAGCTTCAGAATACTCTACATCATTCTCATTTGTTTATATGTTCCCTTTAGCGTAATATATTTATCGTATTTAATCATAAATAGACTTATGCTAAGAGCTCACAGTATAATGGCCATATCATTACTAATTATTCCATCAAATTATGATTTCTTATTAATTTCAAGCACAATGGTTGTTCTCATGTTTATAAAGTAACCACAAATTAAACTCAGCATAAAATGAATCGTGAAGTATAAACGACTCTTCATACCCTGTTGAATACCGGTCCACTTATCCTTGATAAGAACAATCTCAATAATATCTCCATGTTCTCCAAACACAGCAGCAACCTGAATTAAGAAAGCACATTAACCTAATTAAAATCAGAAGTTCAGCACAACAATTTGCTGAAAATGACAACTTGAAGTCAAAATCGGACTAATCAATTTGAAAAGCGATTATCTAGGTCATCATTGCTACTTACATCTTGTTCAGTAGCATCTCTTGTAATCCCTGCCACGTACAGCTTCACAATACCGCCATTATCAACACCATCTGTCGAATTTTAAGCTCGTAAATAGCGATAAAAATAACTTAAATCAATTATATGTGAAACAATTATAAAAGTTCTGCAATTACTGGACTGATGAAACTGTCTCTTTTGTCCCGAGAGAGGCGACGGGTTGGAATTGCTATTTAAGTGGTAGCCATTGGAGTCATTCTGTTCGCCGTTGAAATTGTGGTGGTGACGGTGGTCGGTCTGGTGGTGGTGGTGGTGATAACCACCGTGAAAGTGGTCTTGGCGATCGTCTTGAGGGTGGTGGTTGCCGTCGGTAGGAAAGGACGACGTCGTAGCAAACTGATCGGCGCGCCTCTCGCCTCCGTGTACCTCCATCAATTTTCTCAAGATGTGGTAATTACAAATCCAGCCCTAGAATTTGTTAGGGTATGGCTTATTATTACTTTAGGCTGCTTATCCTTTTGTAGTTTAACGGTAACTAGATATATTAATTACTAATTTGTTAGGCTAATTTTCCTTTTTTTAACTAATAATTGCTGCATCGTTTTCAGGAACAACTAAGAAATAGAAAAAGTTTTTAAGTGTTTTCCCCATTTTATGCAATCTAATGATATTATTGTTCCTTGATGGTTAAAGAGAGAGAGAGATTATTGATGAGACTTTTTTTTTTTAATTTGAACACCTCATGTTATTAAATTTCAGGATATTTAAATGGAATTTTTTAATATTATATTAATATTTGCACTGAAAATTTGAACACATTCAATATTTGATTTTGTTTTTAAACACGTGTTAATGTCTAATGTGTTCAAATGAACAATCTGAAATTTATAAAGAGTAATTTCATTTAAAAAATGGGTCAGGGTGTGAATAACGCGCCTTATTACTTACTCGTGATTAATTTTATAAACTTTTAACATGTTTGTAAAACTTCTAAGCCCCGAGAAAATCAGGCCTTAAATATTATAAATGATCATCGTGTATTTGGTGTCCAAAAAAGAGATGCAATCAAACCTACAATGAAGCCTTTCCAATATAAATCCTTGAATTTAATCAATGATCATTGTGTGTTTGGTGATTCGAAAAAAAGAGGCAATAAAACCTACAATGAAATGAAGCCTTTCGAATATGAACCATTAAATCTAATTGATTTTTTTGTTAGAGCATCTACATTAGGATTAAATATGAACCCTTGAATCTATTTGATTTTTTTGTTAGAGCATCTACCCTAGGATTTAATCATGCATTTAAATGTTTATCCTATTTAACATTAATGTGGGTTTACCATTTAAACTAATCGTCCACACGCCACCCGGTCAATGGATTGAACACCATTTAATCCAAGTTTATAGGTTTAATGAAATTGATAGTGAACCTACACATACAATACGTTTGAATATTTAAATGGATGCAATAGTGTATAAATACGTGGTATTTAACATAATAGTGATGTGATTATGACGTGTAAAGAGAAGGTGTGTGGTTGGTATTTGAATAAACAAATAAACATACGTATAATGAGTTATTTGTAGTGAAAAGGTATTTATTTTGATATGTCAATTCAATTCCTCCGTTTCAATAATATAGTCAATGTTAATTTCACATAAATTAAAAAAAAGTAGTCATTTATGTTTCAATAATATAGTCAAGGTTAATTTCACATAAATGGAAAAAGAAATAGTCATTTATATTATATTAGTTTAGCTATGATTTCTTATTTTTGTCCTTATAAAATTATTATTACCTTATACTACATTTTAGCTGCACAAATACCAACGCGAAGAGTAGTTGGCAAAGGAGAAGTCTCAATAACCGTATTTACAGCACATAATTTACTTACCAATCAATTCAAGAAAGGCAAATACTTATATTATGCTAGATTAACGTGTCATAACCCGTTAGGCATCTAACTCAATATTATAATGTATTTATTTTTATATTGTGATATATTGATTTTTTACTGTAAAGTATTAGTTTTTCATAAATCTCTGACACGTGCTATGATATATTGATTTTTGTACTGTAATATTTTTGTATTATGATATATTGATTTTGTTATTATAATGTATTGGTTTTGCACTATAATGTATTTGTATGAAATTTTGGCCTAACTGATGATCCGTTAATCCGACCTAATAAGAGTGTTGCCCTTCAAGAAATTGATCTCACGTTTGTTCAATATTTAACTCATGGAATATATAGGTATAAAGTACTAACAATAAGTCTGGTTTTAATTCAAATCCTCTATACCTATACCTATTCATTTTGGCAATATCATATTTATCAGTTTTTGAAACGTCAAATTATTTATTTTGTTATTATATGTATTGATTTTTCGTAAGTTTTTGACTCGTTATTATGTTTTATTCGTTTTGCATTATAATATATTAATTTTTGTATTATAATCTTATGTTATGTTATGAGATTTTGGCCTAACAGATGATCAGTTAGTTCAGTCTGATAAAAGTGTAGTCCATTAATTTTTTATGTAAGGTGTCAAATTTATCTTTTCACTCTTAAAATTTTAAATTGGCAAGAAGCATTTCGTTTGGATAGTGATCAAACCCGCACTACAAAGAAAAAGTCGGCACATACGACGGCCATATCAGTCGGCACTCCGTCTGCGAATCAGTTACGGACGATTTCCCGACAGATCTAGGTCGTCAGCAAAATCTTTGTCGGTAATTTGACTTGTCGACGGCTTTCCAACAGAAGTTGTCGTCGGGGATCCCTCTTTTTTTTTTTGGGGGATTTGCCGACGGATAATAAGCCCATCGGCATATATATATATATATATATATATATATATATATATAATATATATATATATTGTTTTGATTTATCAATTGGAAATATTTTTATACCGACGGACATGTATCTGTTGACACTTTTAAAATAAAACCAAAATAATATATACTGTCGACGGATTATTAATCCGTCGGTAAATCTTCTCATTTAATATTACCGACGTGCTTTCATGTTCGTCGATAAATACAGTTTTATATTTTTCCCTAATATTTTTATTAATTGGAATAATGAGCTTTTTTTTTTAATTATTCAACCACCTATTATAAATATTTAAAAAAATGCAAATACAAAATAAATTAAATAAATATAAATATTAATCATAATTAAATTAATTATACAATAATAATACAATATCTCATAATCGAATAAACTAATTAGCATGAGGGCTTGGGGAGGAGGAGGAGGCCGTGATGCTAGCGCGGCCATCGCAGCGTTAATATGCTCTTCAACCTGTCGCTGCTCGAAATCCATCTGGGCCTGCACCTGTGCCTCGCGAATACTCTGCAACTCCACTTGAGACTTCGCTCGTTGAATCGAACTTTTTTACTTTAAAATAAAAAGCTCGTCCGCAAGAGAACGGAGTTACTGTAGGAGATAAGCTGACTCGAGTCGAATCACAAGGAAGACTAATCGGAAACTATTTCGGTGTTCGATTTTACGTACATAGAAACGAAAATAAAAACTAAACTAAACACTCGATCAAATAAGTTTTGGGGTTTTCTAACATCTACGAGCAATAAAATGGAAAGCCTTGAAACGATTATAAAAATGAGGGTTCTAGTGCACCAGAGTCATCTCCACGATCGGGGTTGTCAATCCCTATGGTTCTAAACGACTCTAGACACACTAGAACGATAAAACTCAACCAAAGCTCATGTTACTCTAAACGTCATACAATTAAAAATGAGAAGTCAAGCATTTAAAACCTGCAAATTATCAAGCATCGCCAACAAGGAAATGAAGGCTTACGAAATTAACGAGAAAAGTCACGAAGTTCAAACGAGAAATTAAACTACGAATTACAAACTATCTATCTAACATCTAAAGTCTGAAGAACTAATATAACATCTAAAATCTAAGAGACTAAAACGAAAATACTAAGAAGTAAAACAAAGACGAAGAACAAACGAGGAAATGACGACTCGAACTTGCTATCTTCGAATCTTCAACCCGAAACATGCGTGTAATCGAAATGGGGCAAGAACCGAGAGGTCTCTGCATTTTCTAAACCTTCCCCCAAGTTCCAGTGCTCTAAAATGAAGAAAACCACCGGTCCTTTTATAGATTTTTCGAAAATAACTGCTCAAACTGCTGGAGCGTCATCAGTGCGTCGATCGACGCGGGCGCAGGCTGCTCACGTCGACCATGCAATGCGTCGATCGACGGAGTTAGGATCGACGCAACTGCAAGTGTGCGTTGACCAAGCGTCGACGGTGCGTCGATCGACGTGGGCGCAGGTTGCGGGCGTCGGCAGCTAGTGTCGGCATGACTCGGACACTGGGTAACCCAGTGTCAGACTGGTACGCAGTGTCAGCTCAGTACATTGCTCGTCTAATCTTCGTCGTCTCGAGCTATAACACTAAAATAAAGCAAAATTAGATTATTTCATATAAAATAAAGTAAAAACACATTAAACACCAAACGAGACGAAAAACATCAAAAATGAAGAAAAACGATAAAAAGATAAACCTAAACACCCTAAAAGCACACAACATACAATGCAAAAACACATGAAAATCACATACAAATATGTACAAATCAACTCCCCCACACTTAGCTTTTTACTTGTCCTCAAGCAAAATCTAATCTAGACGTAGACAAGGAAAAACTAATTACCCGATGACTTAATTACTAATGCATCCATATGATTCAAGAAGTTAATGCACTAGATAGACTAAAAACTCAACTAAAAGGACGACACGATAACGTTGAGATAAGAGATTTAGACTAGCTTCTGAACACCTAAAAGTAACGAGTTGACCTCCATGTACATCACCCATCCATGCCTCGGCCAAAGTCTATCCCTTCTCAAACTGCCAAGTCGTCACCCGACTAGCCCAATCATCTATACACCTCTTTAACAATACAATCTAAGAAATAAAAATAAATATAAGAACTCAACTTGTATAAGGTTTTCTCTTCTTATACTTATTCTTTCTCTTTCTTTTTCTTTTCTTTTTTCTTTTTTTTTTATTTTTCTTTCTTTTTTTTATTATTTTTTTATGTGTACCTAAAGAGATAAGGTACTAAACGAACATAATTTACATCAATCAACAGCGAGAGTTCATTGACCCCAATCTTACGTTGCTAAGTGCAACTGATAACATTCTTCAATAAAGCACGTGAAGTTTTAACGTCTCCAAAATAAAAAGAAAAAATTACATAAAATCCCATAAAGGTTAACTGAAAACGGGGCTAGTAGAGAGTATTCGACTATTTGGAACGAAACAAGAATAGAATAGAAGACAAGACACTTTATAGACTATTTACACTTCATTCCCCACAATTACACTATTGTTCGAACGAAAGTCTAAATATCCTAACCAAAGCATCTAACCACGTCACTTCGTCAAGGTTCCAATCAATATCAATACACACAACTCAAATCAGCCACAAGCAAGCATACAGAAATTACTAACCAAACCAAGGACAAACCCCCCACACTTAAACCATACAATGTCCACATTGTATAAAATGAAAAATTAAGCTAAGTATGGTAAAAGATAAGAGAAGGAGAGATACGTCCCTGAAATTGCGCTTGTGATGATGAGTTGAGCATCCAAGATCATCTAACGGGCTTCAAAGTCGAGGGGAACCTAAAACGAAAAGAAACAAAAACACACAAAAAAACAAATAAAGTTAAAAGGCTTGGGTTGCCTCCCAAGAAGCAATTGATTAACGTCTTTAGTTTGACGGCGTCCATTCAATGTCATCCCGGGTCCAAAAATAGATGACGATCGTGCCACGCCTTGGTATTCTCCAAGAGCAAGAATTGGCGATGATAATCACCAAGGCGGACACAAAAATCACGTCCCGGGATGCAAACGGGCTCCTTCTCAACTTTCTCTTCAAACACCTCTTTCTCATGTTCGTACAAAGCGTCAGGCGGCACGACATGAGGTTTAATAAATTCACCCGAAGGCAACTCTCCCACACAGTCTTGTATAACATCCTCAAAAAGCATGGGAGAGACAATGCCGACTTCCACCTCCTTCTTCTCACCCACAAATTTCACATCTTCGCACACCTCGTTCAAAATATCATCAACGCTAGAATTGCCATCAACATAGGTGGAATTTTTCATATCAAAGAAAGGCAACTCCTCATGACAAGGTTGGTCTAGCTCGTACACCTTGTTGCCAAATTGCTCTAATTGAATGTCGAGGCGTTCTATGCGTTCATCCATACGTCGAGTCGCTTCCACAATCTCGGCTAAAAGATCTTGAGGAATATTGATGGAATGATCGCCGCTCGAAATATACGCATTGGATGTGGGTGGAGTGTAAATGTCGTAGCTCGAAGAATGAAAATCTTGAAATGTAGGAGCATACAAGTTCGCATTCGGATAAGGAGGGGCAAACTGAGCATAAGAATCGTCAAGACCCGGATCATAATACTCATGAGACGGTACATAAGAATCCATGCTCGAATTATAGCAATATGAAGGACATGGGCCGGGATAGTCAAAAGCATGGGCCAATTCTTGACCGCTTGGAGCATACGGATCATAATATGATGGAGGGACTTGACAATCGAGAGTTGGATCGTAAGGGTCATCATATGGCAAACTAACTCGGTAATTCGCCATCTTCAATCAAAATAATCTCGAGTCTTCAAAAATGTGGCTACAAAGCACAACACTCAAAAATCGAGATTAAACGTACCAAAAAGTATAAAAATAAACAAAACAAAATTCAACAACAAATACTAACACAAACACACAAATAAAAGCAAACACCAAAAATCGTAGCCTTTAGCCTTCCCCGGCAACGGCGCCAAATTCTGAATCGAACTTTTTCACTTTAAAATAAAAAGCTCGTCCGCAAGAGAGCAGAGCTATTGTAGGCGTTAAGCTGACTCAAGTCGAATCACAAGGATGACTAATCGGAAACTATTTCGGTGTTCGATTTTACGTACATAGAAACGAAAATAAAAACTAAACTAAAACTCAATCAAATAAGGTTTGGGATTTTCTAACATCTACAGGCAATAAAATCGAAAGCCTTGAAACGATTATAAAAATGAGGGTTCTAGTGCACCAGAGTCATCTCCACGATCGGGGTTGTCAATCTTGATGGTTCTAAACGACTCTAGACACACTAGAACGATAAAACTCAATCAAAGCTCATGTTACTCTAAACGTCATACAATTAAAAACGAGAACTCAAGCATTTAAAACCTGCAAATTATCAAGCATCGCCAACAAGGAAATGAAAGCTTACGAAATTAACGAGAAAAGTCACGAAGTTCAAACGAGAAATTAAACTACGAACTACAAACTATCTATCTAACATCTAAAGTCTGAAGAACTAATATAACATCTAAAATCTAAGAGACTAAAACGAAAATACTAAGAAGTAAAACAAAGACGAAGAACAAACGAGGAAATGACGAATCGAACTTGCTATCTTCGAATCTTCAACCCGAAACATGCGTGTAATCGAAATGGGGCAAGAACCGAGGGGTCTCTGCATTTTCTAAACATTCCCCAAAGTTCCAGCGCTCTAAAATGAAGAAAGCCACCGGTCTTTTATAGATTTTCCGAAAATAACCGCTCAAACTGCTGGAGCGTCGACGGCGCGTCGATCGACGCGGGCGCAGGCTGCTCGCGTCGACCAGGCAATGCGTCGATCGACGGAGTTAGGATCGACGCAACTGCAAGTGTGCATTGACCAAGCATCGATGGTGCGTCGATCGACGCGGGCGCAGGTTGCGGGCGTCGGCAGCTAGTGTCGGCATGACTTGGACACTGGGTAACCCAGTGTCAGTGGTACCCAGTGTCAGCTCAGTACATTGCTCGTCCAATTTTCGTCGTCTCGAGCTATAACACTAAAATAAAGCAAAATTAGATTATTGCATATAAAATAAATTTAAAACACATTAAACACCAAACGAGACGAAAAACATCAAAAATGAAGAAAAAACGATAAAAAGATAAACCTAAACACCCTAAAAGCACACAACATACGATGAAAAAACATATGAAAATCACATACAAATACGTACAAATCACTCGTGCATCACGCAAACTCTGCAACTCTGCAACTCCTCCTGATGCCTCATCTCAGCCTCATTGAATTGCGTCTACAACTGCTTAAGACGAGGATCGACCTGTTGGGATTACGTAGAGTTGAAGCATGTATCGAACTCCTTGGCGACGCATCCCGTGCCAAATCGTCGACCCTTCTTGGGCCTGACAACGGAGAGGTAGACGTCGTTCGAGTCAACAAATGTGTCAGACTCTTGTAGCACGCCTGCTCTCCAATGTAATTTGAACCTCCGTCTGATAGATAAAATAAAATCGTTAATTATTTTTATGCATAATAATGACAAAAAAAAAAAGTTAACATATAAATTAATTTAAGTTTAGAAATTAAATAAACTTACAACTATCCGCTGAGGTTTGGGGTCCGTAAATGAGCCATCGCCTTTTTGATGCAGACTTGGTAGAAGCTCGTACGCAGTGGGTTCCCTACCCGTCTCCTTACGCTATAATAATTAATTTATATATATCTAACTTACGAAATCATCTCGTATGCGATTCGCCCCTGAGACCCACCTCTAAGTTTAGATATCCTAGTACCAGGACCCTCTGGCACGCTCATCCTGTTCCTGCTAGCCCTTCGTGATCTCTCAACCTTCTCTGTCCTCGCCCACGCTTCCTGTCATTGCTCACCGAAAATAGCGGCTATGACTCCCTTGACATCATACAACTGCCGCCACTCATTAAGACGGCTAGACCAAGCATAAGACATCGACACGTAAAAGGCTTGGCGCATAACATCATCAAAATATCGACTTCGATCCTAATAACATAAACTATACAATAGAGCATATTTAAAATAATATAAAATAAGTAATTAGTTATACAAATGTAAACATATGCAATGCAATAAATTAAGCTTCTATTTAATTTAAGTACCAATAATCGAGGCCACCACGTGTCACGATGATACTAAAGAATATGCACATACCTCTATCCAACTGGGTGCACACGAGTCTCATGGATACGTCTAAAAATCGCATGTAAATTTGAAGACCTACTCCGCACTCTAAAAACATATAAATAAAAATGAATATTTTTTAGAAGTTGATTACAATTCATAACGATATATTTATTAATAAAAACTATTAAACACTAATAATTACCTCTGATCCGACCGATAATATAAATAATGATGCCTCCAAAAAGTTGACACGACTCATTATAAATAGGAGGGGTGTCTGGTACGGTCTCGAGAGGAGTGGGTCCATCCAGATCCACGTCATCTAAATGGTCGATCAAATCATCAAAGGAGGCCGGCACAACTAGCTGTGATGACGAGGAGTCACCGAGAGATGGAAGACCAGAACTTGAGGGACAAGAACCTGAACGACCACCTCTAGCAGTACTCTTTCCCCTGCCTCTGAACATCTAAACGAACTCGAACACATTGTTGAAATTAAATTAAAAACAATTAGAATTAAGAATATTATATTATAATATTACAGATAATCGTCATCATTTGTCTATTTTTCACTTATAAACTCATTTTCTATATCATCGACAAGTTCGGCATCGACATCATCGACTACAAGTTCGGCATCGACAACATTGACAGTTTCATCGATGTCATCATTGAGTGGATCATTAAGTTGGAAATCAACATCCTCCAATTGAATTGCACCATGCGTTTCAGCAACATCCTCTTGAAATGATTATTCAGGTGTTCGCTCTTTTATGAAATCTATTATTGATCTCGCCTTAATCTTACAAGCTGCCAACCAGTCGACCATGTTTCATCTCAAACTTGGATACGAGCAATGATAAACTTGAGTAGCTTTGCCGCAAGTATGAATGGCTCGT
Organism: Phtheirospermum japonicum; assembly: GCA_014905375.1. Taxonomy (NCBI): domain Eukaryota; kingdom Viridiplantae; phylum Streptophyta; class Magnoliopsida; order Lamiales; family Orobanchaceae; genus Phtheirospermum; species Phtheirospermum japonicum. Next base: position 141,089 of record BMAC01000692.1, on the reverse strand, counting down.
AACGATTGAATCTACATTTATGTTTAACGTCGACAAGCTTATATTAAGATTGCACTCTCGTGTCTGTTGGAGTTGTATCAAACCACTCACATTTCAACAAGAGTGTGCTTACAGACCCTGATTACTCAAGTTTAACAATCTCTACCAAACGACAATAATAATCATATACATCTTCTTCATAAGTTGATCCTTTTATGCATACCTCAATGCTCGATGTAGATCGTTCTGATCCGTATGCAATCGTGTAAAATCTGTATCCATTTATCTTGCGGCCATTGAATGTAATCACACAACGCGATGGACCGAGTGCTAAACTCTTAATGTAATTATTGGTTACATTATTAAAGGGATCTCGGGCCTATAATATATGACGTAAATTTACTAACTTAACTCAACTTCCAAATACAAATGGGAAATTCATTTTCAAATTTTTTATTTAATTCTTCATCTGAAATGTTCGGTTGTTGGTTAAAATATTTAATCAATTACATTAAGTAATACGTAAAATATTGTTAAAATATATAATTAATTACATTAAGTAATACGTAAAATATTGTTAAAATATATAATCAATTACACATGCTAAAATCCTTGAGTTCATCATAATTTAGTAATACGTATTTTCTCGCCGCATCGAACTCTTGATCTGACAACCATTTTTTTCCAGCTACGGATGAAAAGGGTTCGCCATAATTATTGAATACTGATGGAATCTCATCATCGTCGTCTCCATCATTTTGAACATCTTCATTATGCTTCAGGTTTGTTTTTCTAGTGGAGACTTGATCTTTAAAGTAGTATGAACTAAAATTTGACGCATCTTCAATTAGATAAGCATTTGCTATCGAGCCCTCGACACTTGATTTGTTCCTCACACTATTTTTAAGTTTACGAAGATATCTTTCGAAATGACACATCCACCTATACTGCACTGAACCAATAATTTTTTGCCTCATATGGTAAGTGGATCGAAAAATGCTCCATTGAGTCAAAAAAACTCGGGGGAAAGATCTTCTCAAGTTGGCACAAGATCAGAGGAATTTTTTTTTACAAACGAGCCATATCACAAGTTTCGATAACTCTTGCACTCAGGTCTTTGAAGAACAAACTCAACTATGTTGGAGCTTTCCAAACTGGATTGGGGAGTAGTTCTCGAAAAGCAATTGGAATTAATCGTTGCATAAACACGTGACAATCATGACTCTTCATCCCATACAATCTCAATCCTTTCATATCGACGCAGCATCCCAAGTTTGAAGCGAACCCGTATGGAAACTTAAGAGTCTTAACCCATTCACATAAAATTTTTTTGACTTTTTATCGAGTGTTTAAGAAGTATTGAGATATTTTCCCGAGTCATCAACTTGAAGGGATGGATGAAAACAACAGTCGTTCAGCTCATCTCTTGATTTTGACGTATCTTTTGTCTTCCCCTTCACATTATCACCATGTTGAACACATTATCAAACACATTCTTCTCAATATGCATAACATCTAAATTATGACGAATCCAGTATGGAAGATTCCAAAAATTACTTCTTTTCTTTTAACTTCTCGTCTTTGCAAATTGAGCATTAACACGTTCTGCTTCTAGCTCAGTGACGTTTACAATCATCCTTTCAGTAAATCATACAGTTATTCTTACAGTAATCTATCTTCTCATCCGGTAATCTCATACCCCTCAATAGCTTCTTACTTTCGTAGAAATTTCTGCAACTTTATTGTCTTATGGCACAATCTCCTTTACTAGATCAATGAATTGATCATACAACTTATGAAAAATGCCACTTTCTGAATTTAAATTCATAAGGCGGGCAAAAAAAAGAAAGTTGGGTGTGCTTCTCGCAACCTGGATACAGAGACTGTTTTTCAGTTTCAAACATATCGAAAAAACTTATGCGCCTCCGGATTAGGTGGTTCTTCTGCATCATCATTCATCTCAAAATCGGGTCCGGCAACATCTTGCACCATATATATGTACACATTTGGTGAGTCTTCAGGAATGACGGTAGATGATCCCTCGACTTCAAAATTAGAACACGATGACACGAGATCTACTGCTTCCCCGTGATGAGTCCAAATATGATAATCGGAAACGAACCTTTTGTCACATAGGTGATATTTGATGTCATCAATATCGCGGTAACTACGATTTCTACACTTGATTTGTTTGGAACAACATTTCAACTTAGCACCGTTCCTCTCTGTAGAATCATACGTGGGTGCAAACTCGACGAAACTCTCCACCCCTTTTACGAATGTATCCAAAAGAAATCCGTCATCTCCTCGCCGTTTGTACATCCAACTACAATTAGTAATATCCTTCCTATAATTTAGGGTGTTAATTATTTGTGATACTAGTTAGAATGATCGATCGTTCTAGAGTGAGAGGAAAATAATGTGAGTGGCAAAATTTCAGCAGCATTATGAGGAAGCAGATTAATTTGAATTACATTAATGCTTTTATCCCATTCAAGAATGTTAGTAGTAAATATTATCTTAAAATATGCTTCAAAATTTCGGCATCTCCCCTTAGTTCTCTAAGTACACATATATTTCAGTGCACCCGAGAACAAAAGAAAGATGCATAAATAAAAATTTCAAAGTCAACATAACACATACATATAACCATACTACACCCACATTTTCAAACTGTCCAAAAATTAGATAATTCAAAATTTAGTAGCAAACTCTCTATTTGATACTAAATCTCAAACGAGTCTAAGGTACGTATTCTAAAAGGGAACAATTCAAACTTTAGTATCAAACTCTTTATTTGATACTAAACTGAATTAAACGAGTCAAAAATACCTATTGTTCTTACTATATTAATCATACAAAATTTTAAAAACAGCAATATCAACCAAACACAACAATATTCATCAAACGCAAATAGTTCGTCGGTCACGACCTTCCCATGCATGTACAATATACTTTTTTTTTTAAACTCGGTCGATCACCACTGCCTTCTCATGCATGTACAATATACATTTTTTTTTTTAACTCAAACGATCACCACGACCTTCCAATGCATGTACAATATACATTTTTTTTAAACTCGGCTGATTACCACGGCCTTCCCTTGCATGTACAATATAAAATAAAATATTCGGCATGCATTACAATATATATAAATTCGATAATGTAATACGATAACCTAAACTATGCCTAAGTTCAATAAAATCAAAACCTACATTTCTAGTTAGATACGATTACCCTAATTTCCTAAATATTAACTAATTTACCTTTAAACTATGACTAAATTCGCCATTTAATGATCAAATCCTATTTTTTCTAAAAATAAAATAAAAAATATAGATTTTAATATTTTGTTTTAATTAATTTGAAATAGAAATTTATTATTTTATTTAAGAAAATAGATTTTAAAAACTTAAAAAATAAACAAAAAACAAAAAAGTCAGAAAATTTAATTTCTGTTTTTATTTAATTTAAGATTGTTTTAAACAATTAAAACAAATTTCAAAAACAAAATAAATAATAAACACAAACTTTAAATATAAAAAAATTAGAAAATTCAAGAAAAATAATCCAACCCGGAATTCAGTTAAATCAAACCATAAACCTAAAATCATTCACAATTGTACAAATCAAGCCTAAATTCCTAAATTGAACCCCCAATTAAATTTCTCAAAATCCAATTCCTAAATTCATACCCTAAACCCTAAATTAAAGCCTAATTCAACCCCTCAACCGTAATTTAAAACCATAAATAACAAATTGAATCAAACCCTTATTACTAAATTGAATTACAAAACAAATTAAATCAAAACCCTAAATTAAAAAAAAAATATTCAATTTGAATAAAAAAAACTAATATATCTTGATATATGACAGTGGCGGTGGCAGCAACAACTTCTTCTTCTCCTTTCCCTCTTTCTCACTCGCGACTTTTTTTCTTTTTCTTCTTCTGAATGAAACAAATTGCCACCTGCTGTAGTTTTATTAAATTTCCCGACGGATAAAACTTCCGCCGAAAATAAAATCCAACTTTTTCGACAGTCCGTCGGCGATAATAAAAAAATACGGGGGCTTATCGACGAAAATGGTTCGATGGTTAGTATGTTTTTAGACTTATTAAATAAAATGCATAAATAAATAAAATAATGAGAAATTTAACTTTACCTATGGATTTTGCCCGTCGGGAAAATGTAAATTAAAAATAAAATAAGTTATGGGATTTTACCGACGGGTTATTTCCGTCGGTAGTTATTTTTTATTTTTAATTATTTTAATAAATATCTTAAAAAACTTACCGAATAATAATATTCTGTCATTGATAATTAAATAAAAAGTATAATAAAATACGGGGGTTTGCCGATGAAAATATTCCGCCGATGTATATTTTATTTTATTTTATTTTAGTTTCTTTTCAATTTGTCGACGGATATTGTCCGTCGGGCATTTTGGGCGGAGCTTATTGCCGCCAACTCACCGAGAGCTTGCCGATGGATTGTCAACTGAGGGCAGTCGTCGAAACTCCATCGGCAAATCTATTCGTCGAAAAATCCATCGGCAATAACAAACATTTCTCGATAGATAACACTCGTCAGGAATATCCGTAGGTTTATTCGAGTGTTTTTTTAGTGTTGGTATACTTCAAGTCACCTCATTTTCATAGTGTCGATAGCCCCACTAGTTTGATAGTCTGATATCATCATACTTCTATGCACTTGTCACATTTAGGTCATGCTTGATTGACCATTTTGAAGAGCTTATAGCTTAATCCCTCCGAATAAAGTTCACTTAAACTATTTGTTAAGGACTCCTAGTAAATTTCCGATAGCTTATTCGGCCAGTAAGCTTTTGTTATGAAAATGTTACAAATTGTATCTTTTAACAAGTTCCTTTAAATTGTTTGGTAAGTACTCTCGGCAAGCTTCTGATATAGTTCGGCTAATAAGCTTTTATTAGGAAAAAATTACAAATCGAATATTTCTATAATAAAGTTTTGGCTTATTGGAAAAAAAAAACAATCCATTTTACTCTTTATACTGTAAAAATATTTTATTTTATAGACTAACACATTATTTTACATTTTACAAAAATATTACTATTAAACATATTTTATGTGTTTGCTATTATAATTATTTTTGTAATTATTTTTCATATATTTTTTATTTTTTAAAATTATTTTAGAAAGTCTTCATATATTATTATAACTTTATTTAATTTATATTATTATTATTATGTTTTTTATTGCCTTTATGTATAATATTTTATTTTAATCATATTTATATTGTTAATTAATCTTCAAGTAGTTACCTTAATCAACGAATTTCCTAAATGATCATTCAAAATTAGATATTTTAATTATCAATTAATCAATCATTAGTTCTTTAAATCAATTCAACCAAGCAGACTCTCTCACCCAAACTCTCCCTCAAGGTAACTCGAACCCATGACCTAATTCTATGTAGTGGACATTATTAGCACATAGTTAATCCACTTTATCTCACACAGTCACACATTCAGCATGTATGTTATTTAAATATTAATAAATACTACACTATGCGTTTCTTCAAGAGTAACACCTAAAAGACCATCTTAGTTGAGATAAAGTCACGAATTAGACGAAGGGGTGAGATTTAAAATACACCAGATTATATTTAAAGTACTATAATTTTTAAATAAATGAATCAGATTTATTAATACTATTTCATACGACTCGAATAGATAACGCGAACATTACTAAAAATACAATATTTTCATATTTTGAAGTTATTACTAATAGATAGTCAATCTTATGTTTATTTGTATCTCGTATATATGGTAGGTTTATATTGTATCGTGTAAATTACCTAGTGGTTCTCTTGGGTTGTATTTATGTACGCTTTTATGATGAATAGAACAACGGATTACATTCCTTTATGGTATCAAGAGACTAAGGTTTTCTTCTTTCTTTTCCGCTGCGACCTAGCTGTTCTCTCCTCTGTTCATCTTTTCCGATCATCTTCGTATTTCTCTTCCGATGACGGGTGCCAAGGCTGGCTTTCATCCGGCCCTTGCCGTTTCCAATATCAAAAAGCACATCTCTATTGTTCTCGAACTGGAGAACGTCCAATACGCGACATGGGCAGAGTTGTTCAAAATCCATGCCCGTTCTCATCGGGTCCTTCACCATATCATACCACCAACACCGCCCCTACCTGCGCCGACTCCCGACGAGGACAAAGAATTGTGGCTCACCCTCGATGCCACGGTTCTTCAGTGGATTTACGCAACCATATCCCACGATCTCCTACATACTATTTTGGTTCCTGACTCCACGGCTGAGCAGGCCTGGACGTGCCCTCGCGGAGTTTTCCAGGATAATCGTCACTCCCGGGCTGTTTCCCTCGAGCAAGAATTTTCCTCCACGACCATGGCAGATTTCCCTGGTATCTCGGCGTATTGTCTGCGCCTCAAGGTACTTGCGGATCAATTGCAGAATGTTGGGTCGCCGATGTCGAACGATCTCCTCGTGCTACAACTCGTTGCTGGACTCACCGAGGCGTACGGAGGGGTCGCTACACTGCTCTGACAGAGCAACCCATTACCCCCATTTCATCAGGCTCGGTCGATGTTTGTTTTGGAAGAATCGGGATTGGCGAAACGCGTTGCCTCTGGTGCGGCGTTGGTGTTCGGTTCTCCGTTAGTTACTGACGCATCACGACCTTCTTCCTCGGGCCAGCGACAGAAACAGAAACGAAAGGGCTCCCGCCCTGGTGCTCGTTCAGGACAGCAACAACCCCAGCAGTTTCAGAATTGGCCACCGCCACTCTCTTGGCCGCAGCAGCAGTGGGCAGGCCAGTCGGGTCAACCGACGTGGCCGCGGCAGTGGAAATGGCCGGCTCTGCCTTGCCCGTATCCGACGCAGTCGTGGTCTCGGCCTCCGTACACCTCTCGTTTGCCCTCTCAACCACCGGAGCCGCAATCGGGCCTTCTTGGCCCACGACCTCAGGCATATTCGGCACAGTCCGCTCCTACCCCGATAGACATTGAGGCAGCCATGTATACTCTTGGACTCATGCCTCCTGATCCAAATTGGTACATGGACACGGGGGCTACATCTCACATGACCTTGACGCAAGGTACTCTCTCGTCTTATTCCAATCTACGCATGAAACATTATATTCTTGTAGGCAATGGTCAGACTATTTCGGTTAAGGGTATTGGGCATGCTATTGTTTCTCATTCTCAACCTAAACTTACGTTGCAAAATGTTCTTCATGCTCCAGCAATTGTTAAGAATTTAGTCTATGTTCGTAAATTCACTACTGATAATTCCGTGTCTGTTGAGTTTGACCCTTTTGGATTTTCTGTTAAGGATTTTCGGACGGGAACGTGTCTAATGAGATGTGAGAGTCGGGGGGCACTTTATCCTGTCCCAACTAGTGGGGGAGTGTCTTCCTCTGCATTTGCGGTTTTGTCGCCGACGTTGTGGCATGATCGTTTGGGCCATCCTGGCGACTCTGTTTTTTATTCTCTTCGCATGAATAAATTTATCAAATGTAATGAACAACGTACTTCTCATGTATGTTCCTCGTGTTCTTTGGGAAAACATATTCGTTTTCCGTTTAAGGCCTCCTCTTCTAATTCTTAATTGCCGTTCTACAATATTCAAGTGATGTTTGGAAGTCTCCTGTTTTGAGCTCGTTGGTTCATCGTTATTATGTGATTTTTTTGGATGATTTTTCGAATTTTTTATGGACATTTCCTTTATCTCATAAATCCCAGGTGTTTAAAGCGTTTTTGACATTTAGGGCATTAGTTCGGACACAATTTGAGCGCGATATAAAATCTTTTCAATGTGATAATGGAAGGGAATTCGATAATCAATCTTTTCGCGAGTTTGCATCCACAAATGGGATGAGTTTTTATTTCTCATGTTCTCACACGTCATCTCAAAACGGCAAAGCCGAGAGACAGTTTCGTACTATCAATAACATGATTCGTACCTTACTCACACATGCCAAAATACCTCCATTCTTTTGGCATCACGCTCTCCATATGACCACTTATCTTCTCAATATTCTTCCCCATCGACATGTGTCATATCATACTCCTCTAAGACGTTTATATCACAAGGATTCGTCATATGACCATTTACGAGTTTTTGGGTGTTTGTGCTATCCTCTATTTCCGTCAACAACGATTCATATTCTTCCCCGATCTACAGCTTGTGTCTTCCTCGGGTATCCGCAAAATCATCGGGGTTATAAGTGTTTTGACATGACTACCAATAAAATTATTATTTGTCGGCACGTTATATTTGATGAGTCCCGTTTCCCATTCACTGAAATAAGGTCACCACCCTCTTCTTATGACTTCCTTGATGATTCACCATCACCGTATGTGGTTCATCACATGTCTCGTTCGCCCATCGATGGCTCGGTCTCTAATTCTTCACCTCAAATACCGCCCCAGGATCCTGTCCTGCCTCCTACTATTGTTGAGCCCCCACCTTCTCTTAGTCCAGTGACTCGGAGCCATCGGGGGTATTTCGACCCAAGCGTCATTTTAATCTCTCTATTGTGTCTAAATCTCCATTACCTCGTAATCCTGTAGCTGCCTTACGATACCCTAACTGGAAATCGGCCATGCAAGATGAGATTAATGCGTTAATTGATAATAAGACGTGGGAGTTGGTTCCCCGTCCATCTGGTGTTAATATTATTCGTTCTATGTGAATTTTCACTCATAAAATACGCGCTGATGGTTCTTTTGAGTGGCATAAAGCCCGTCTTGTAGGTGATGGAAAAACTCAACAGGTGGGCGTTGATTATGGGGAGACTTTTAGTCCGGTGGTCAAGCCAGCTACAATCAGAACTGTGCTCAGTCTAGCCCTGTCGAAGCAGTGGTCCATTCACCAACTGGATGTTAAGAATGCATTTCTCCACAGCACCCTTGATGACACTATGTACATGCATCAACCTCTCGGTTTCAGGGACTCCGCATCTTCTGATCATGTATGCCTCTTGAAGAAATCCTTACATGGATTGAAACAGGCACCCCGAGCTCGGAATACACGCTTCACCAAATTTGTATCTACTCTCGGCTTCTCTAGAACTGTGTCTGATCACTCCCTATTTGTGTTTTGTCAGGATGATCATATGGCCTATTTGTTACTCTATGTCGATGACATTATCTTGACGGCCTCGTCTGACTGTCTTCGACGGTCAATCATTTCGAGTCTGAGTTCTGAATTTGCTATGAAGGACTTGGGTCCTTTGCATTACTTCTTAGGTATCTCTGTTACGTCTCACGTGAAGGGTCTTTTCCTATCTCAGCGGACTTATGCGTCTGAGGTGGTTGATCGTGCAGGTATGTCATCTTGAAAGCCGTCGGCAACTCTTGTCGACACCAATCCGAAACTTGGATCTTCTTAGTTACCGCCGGTGTCAGACCCTTCTTTTTTTTGCAGTCTTGCCGGTGCTCTTCAGTATTTGACTTTTACCCGTCCTGATATCACGTATGCAGTATAACAAGTTTGTTTATTCATGCATGATCCTAGAGAGGTGCATATGGCTGCACTTAAGAGGATTGTTCGCTATGTTCAGGGTACACTTGAGCTTGGGCTTCATTTATCTCCATCGTTTGTCACATCCCTCATGGCTTTTACGGATGTTGACTGGGGTGGATGTCCTGACACCCGTCGTTCGACTTCGGGGTACTGTGTCTTTTTAGGTGATAATTTGATATCATGGTCGGCTAAGCGACAGTCGACTTTGTCTCGATCAAGTGCTGAGGCCGAATACCGGGCGGTTACCAATGCGGTTTCTGAATCTTGTTGGCTACTTAACTTCTTGAACTTCATTACCCGATTCCGAATGTTACTATCGTATATTGTGATAATATTAGTACGATCTACCTATCGGGTAATCCGGTCCAACACCAACGGACTAAACACATCGAGATGGATATTCATTTTGTTCGTGAAAAGATTTTTCGGGGTCAAGTTCAAGTTCTTCATGTGCCTTCTTGATATCAACTGGCGGATATTTTTACGAATGGCCTGCCCCGTGTGTTATTTGAGGATTTTAGGTCCAATCTCCGCATTCATCGACCGCCTGCTTCGATTGCGGGGGTGTAATAGATAGTCAATCTTATGTTTATTCGTATCTCGTATATATGGTAGGTTTATTGTATCGTGTAAATTACCTAGATTAGTGATTCTCTTGGGTTGTATTTATGTACGCTTTTACGATGAATAGAACAACGGATTACATTCCTTTAATTACAACATCTCCTTTTTATCAACATTATTGGGGATTTATCGTCCATAAATTCATCTCTCATTTAATTATGCGGCACCCTTGATGATATTCATTTTCAAACAAACTCGTTCAACACTTGAAGCGCGCAAGAGTAGGGCTAACTTGACAAATAATCACAATGACGGATAATCAAAATTTCTCAGTTTCAACCAGTTTTGAGTGAACTCCATACCTCACCAATCATATTCAAAATTTAAATAATCATTATTAATATTTCATTTAATTTGTATGATGTTTTGAAGTTATCCAAATGGCAGAAGTATTGTGATAAAATTAAGAGGCATAAAATCTTACAAATCGAATTATATTTTATTTTAACTCATGTATCCTCAGATATATATATTATCGTAAAAGTCCCTGTATAGTTTTTCCATCATGCAACTTCGCCACTGTTTGACAGTCATCCTAACTATCCTAACATGTAATCTCTTTATATGTCCTCGTGCATTGAAATATACCTACATACCTAGCTAACACCAATAGCGAAGTTAAGGACACTGTTTTATTCCATGATACAACATCTGATATTGTGCTCAAATTTTTTTATAAGTAAATTTCCTCTTTTGAATAGTTCTATGAAAAGCTCGGTTGATAAGTTGGGCTCAGGTTGATAAAGGCCCAACTTTGTTGATAATGGGTCGCTGCAAAGGTCGAATGGCCTAGCGGGTCGTCGTTCTATTGGGCGAGGTTAGAATTAAGTGGAAGAGTCTAGAGATTTCTGTATGTTATATGGTTAGTTATAATGTAAATATGGTAATAAGAATCATACTCCAGGCCTGTTTAGACTAATATTTATCGAAATTTTGAATTCTTGATATTTAGAATTCTGGTGTATCGAGAATTTTGTAAATAGTAAAAATTTTTGTTTCGCATGGGGTTATTTTGATGATAATATATTTTTATTATATTTGATGTTAAACCATGTCTAAAAAATGGATGATAATGTATTATTATATTATATTTAGTAATATTTAATTTTTTAAATATAATGATGATGTAATAAAAGAGACGAGTGTGGGGTTAGGTGTAAGAAATTGGTGGTTGTGGATTGAAAATTTTAGTCATAAAATAAACGAGAATTGAGATTTAGAATCTCAAACCTAGTATTCGCAGACCAAACAAGGCTTACTTTTTTTTTGTAGATGTCAAATCATGTCCAATTATATCTGAAAAGTTGATGATAGTTTATTATAATATTATATTTAGTAATATTTAATTAATTAGTTATAAGATATTATTGTTTGAGTATTTGATTTCTGGAATTTAGAATAAACGAGTATTCGATATTCTAAATGTCGAATTCAGGATTCGGAATTCTAACCCAAACATACCCTTGAGAAGACGAAACATTAGTTTGGCTAACATATATAATAAAAATTACTCAAGACCCCATACTAAACATATACTTTTTTGCTATTATTCTCGTTTCATTGGTTATAATTCAGGAAGGTTAACGTTAAAGTAATTCAATCTCAATTACATGTGAATTAGAAGCGGTGCGATCTCAATTATTGATATGCAAAATTTTGATTCTATCATTCCAAATCAATTTTATGTTATTATAAATGGTGTAAATGTTACATATGATAACTAACGCCTGTATTCATAACGGTAATTTATACATATACTAATAGACAAAATAGAGAATGAAATACTGGATAGTATCTTTGAACAAAAACATCGAGTCCCTCGATCTAATGGAGGCTATAAGATTTCAACTGGGCCTACAATTCGAAGTTGCGAACATCAAATATTCAATTTGTTTTCTTAAAAAAGGAACATGGGGCGGTGCTCGATTGCGGTGGCCCATGCCTCGGTTCCACGGATCAGCCCTATCTAGTGTTTGTGCTGCCCATTATCGTTTTTTTCTTCTACTTTTTTTTACTAATAATAATTATTATTAATAATAATATTAATTTACATTTTGGTCAAGCATTGACCGGTTATTAAACTTATTATATTAAGAGTGGGACAATATGATATTAGGAAATTGCGGGTGAGTTCTTGTATACTAGTTTAACACCATCATATTATGCGTGTTTAAAAAAAATAATATTCATTAAAATACAAAAAGAATAATATTGAAAATGGTACACACAAATCCTAGTATTATTATTCTACTTTTAAAATAAATAATTTTTACACACAAATAACAATATTTAAAATTTTTTAAGTTTTTTTTTTTTTATGATGAGTCACGAAATTAGTTGTAAAGTATACCAATAACATTATTTGTTCTAATTACAGTAACACTGACTTTCACAATAGAGAATTTTCAAGTTTTTTTTACCGCGAATTAGTTTAAAGTGTATCAAAATACCCTAAATTCGAAGGGGAAACTCATAAAAGATTGAGTTTGTAAAAATGTAAAACATACAACAATTTATAAGGCACTGGTAATTTATTGAAAAAATATCGTGCATATAACTTGTAGTATATGTAATATTATTATTATTTTTTTTATGCGTAAGATACTAGTTTGTTCGTATTGATATATAATATGTTTATCAATGCATTATATTGAAATTAAATAAAGAGATTTAAAATATATTTGATATATTTTTTTAGGCGTAATAATTTATTATTATTATTATATTATCTTTTTTGTTTTACTTTTTTTTTGTTTTTTGTTTTTTTTTGGTGTAACAATAGTTTTTCATATATATTATTAATATTATTTTTAATTAATTATATTAGGATTAGATATAGAATTTCAAGTATATATTTTTTATATTTGTTTTCCTTTTGTAATAATTTTATATAACTCGTATTTTTTTAAATAAATATTTAAAATTATAATAAATTTATTTAAAATTTTATTGTAAATAAAAACTATTTTAACTTATATATATTTTTTCTAATTAGATATAATTATTTATATTATTATAGTAGAAGAATAAAAGTAAGATATTAAATTGGTCAAAATATGTTAACATTTAATATAAAAAAAATACCAAATTAGGTAAAATTAGGCGGATGACAACGAAGCAACATAATTTTTTCCTTAACTAACGAAGAGTGGGATGCAAACAAATAAAATATGAAGACATACTAATATCATAAAATTTAATATTCCAAAAACACTGATATAGTATGATATACATGAAGAAATACCTAATTTTCGTAATATGAAATTCCAAAAATCTATATATGATTGTTTGCATAATTTAAAGAATTGGTATTACTACAATACTCAATATAATTTACTCAAAATTGTTATTTACATTGCTTTTTTTTTTCTTTTTTATTGAATATTTCCATTACAGACTCCAATACCATCCAAATTAATTAATCAATGCACAACGTGTGTGCACAATACCCGGCCCGGATATCATCGTACTGGTACCCGACAAAATTTGTCTGGTTGTTGCCTTCCCATTCTTATTTTATTTTTCGTGCTCACACGCAAATATATTCAAAGGGAGAGAGATGGAAAGTAAGGAAAATTGAATATGGGGGATGGATAAGAACATTCTCCTAACTTCACCTAACCCTTTTTCTTTTCCATCTGCTCGGTGATTTTATTTCGGCGATTTTAAGGTTTCTGCATATTGTTTTCTCAATCGGTACGCCCAATTTCTCGTCAATTTTGTGTCTGTATTTTTCTTTTTCTTTTTGGTGCCATCATCGGAATTCTATTTGGAGCTGCATTCATCTCTGAGCAAAAACCTTGATGTTATTTGTTTTTTCTCCGAAGAAAACTAGAAATGAATTATGATTGTTGTCTTATAGGTCCTGATTTTTATGATTTTTTAAATGTTTATTTGTATTTCCAATTACATATACGATAATTTTGTCGATAAATATTCTCAAATTCCCAGAGCCCGCCCTTGTTGCATTCTGCGGTGAAAAAAATAAAATAAATAATAATAATAACAAACAAACAAAAGGAAAATTATATTGATTGTTGATGCACACTGAGAATTAGGCTCTTGGGTTTTGGTGTCACCGAATTGACTTTTCAATTGATTGTTGATTTTAGAACAGTATAATCATTTAATGGAATATGGAGCACAACAGCTCGAAAGAGAAAGAAGTTATAGTCGATATTGAGATCGGTCACGAGGCAAGTCACGAGGCTAATGCCAAAACCGGTCCCACTTCGAGTAACAAATGGGGGAAAAAATCTCTCAACAAGCTCGTTAGTGGAGTTTTGGGTTTCAACGGATCATCCGACGGTGGGCCCGCGGCTGCAACGGTAGAATACCCGAACGAGACAACGGGGTTGTTGGTCAACGAGAATCACGAGCAGAGTCAAGGGGCCGTGCCGGAGAAGAAAAAGGGCGGGAAAGTTAAGAAGGCTCCGAAGCCACCTCGGCCTCCTAGGGGCCCGTCGTTGGATGCCTCCGACATGCGGCTGATCAAAGAAATATCGAAGATTGCTATGAAGAAACGGGAGAGGATCGAACGGATAAAAACGTTGAAGAAGTTGAAAGCGGCTAGAATGACATCATCATCGTCGGCAGCATCGTCGGCGTCGTTGACATCGTCGGGTAGCACCATCTCGGCCATGGTTATCACAGTTTTGTTTTTTCTCGTGCTAATCCTCCAAGGTATATCATCTATGGTCCTATTTATTTATTTATTAATCGTCTCCAATGTTCTGGTTTAGTTACACATTTTTTCGTTTTCTCTTAGCTTAAAGTTCATAATTGGTTGTTGTGAAGGTCTTGGTTCCAGCAGTAGTTCGAATATGAGAGTGGCGGGGGCTCCTCGACCAGCACCAGAGACAACAGGTGGTTTGGGTTTGACACCTGCCCAGTTTTACAAGACTGTTATGTACAATGATGGTGCTGCTCCAAGTTTTGTGCCACCCAAGTGTGTATTTCTTTTCGTATTATCGTTCATGTTTTTTTTTTTAATAAATAAAATAAATTGTTTCTTCTTCATGTGACTAATCGTTGATTGGTCGACTTTGTAAACGCAGGTTTATGCAGTAGCCATGTGGTTCAAAAGTTCTGTTCGCTGGAAAAAACATCGATAACAATTGAATATCCCAGTGAAGGAAAAAAGATTGAAGCTCGAAAACATTGTAATATTCATATATTTATTCATTTTATTTATTTATTTTATGTTAGAGATCAGACTCTGAGTGCAAATATTTGCCCTGTGCATATCTTTATTTTGAAAGTAATGTGTAGTAAGGGGGTTCCGACTCCATGTTGTTATTTTACTGCCCATTATCCATATTTATTCTCAACATCTCAATTTCTATCTATACATGTCACATAATATATTCTCATTAGTACTGTTAGTTTAGTTTTCATTATGATTTCCCAAAAGGCTTTCCTGTTTCCATGGGGAGAGAGAGGATAACACATGGGAGGGTAATGTAGTGATCTGCAATTTGAATGTTTGAGTTGGATACTTATGTTTATTGATCACTAGTAAAAAACCAAAAATCCTCTCCACCCCTTTTCCTCTCTTCCTAAATACCCATTTTCTTCCTCCCCTCCTTTCTCCATCTTCAACCACCTCCCCCTCTCCAATTTCTGTTTTGGTCCTCCTTTTTGGAGTTCTTGGGTCCACTCGAAGGGGTGTTTGGGTCCTCCGTAGTGGGTTGTTTGAGTCTCCTTTTGCGGAGTGGTTCAATCCTCTTTTTGAGAGAAGGTAGAGGGTGTTCTTTTTTCTTTCCTTTTTTTTAGGTGGAGACTCTTGGCCTTGGTGGCTATGTACTTGTACTGTCGAGGCGGATGAGGTGTAGTGTGCGGCTTTTCTTCACCGGTGTCAACACCTGTCAGCTTTTTCTTATTTATCGGTTTTGATTTGAAAGTCAGTGGTCTCTAGGGACAACAGTGGATAATTGGAATTCATTTGAGAAGGTGGTGGAAGAAATGCAAAAACGGTGGCAAGCTCATGGATCTGTTGTTACTTCGGTCTCTTTCGTTGGTTTTTGTTTCGGTTGCTAGTGTGTTGTTCGGTGGTGTAGCTGTGCTATGCCTTTTGATGTTTAGTTGTTTCTTTTTTGTTTTTTTGTTTTTTTGGTTTTTTTGGTTTCTTTAATTTCTTTGCACATGACATAAATTATTTCCCATATGTAATCCTGTTTATTAGATCATTTTTTATAAGTGAGTCTCTTGGGCCGGTTTGGGATAGAACCTGAATACTGGATTCGAGATTTGAAATACTGAATACTCATTTATTCTAAAATTAAAAAATTAAATACTAAAACAACATTATTTTACAATTAAATAATTAAATATTATTACATACAATATAATAATACACTATCATCCACTTTTAGACATGATTTAACATCAGATACAATATAATAATACATTATCACCAACTTTTCAGACATGATATGACATCTACATTAGTAATAAATAAATGGTTTTGAATCCTATAACAAGCAAGAATCTTACTATTCATAAAATTCTGAATACTCCAATATTTTAAATATCAAAATTCAAAATCTCAACGAATGGTAATCCAAAAAGGCCCTTAACATCTTGTTTGGTTTGTTTTGCATCCAAAAGTTTAATTGGTTTAGTTAACCCCGAATATAATTGTTTTTGAGTTTTTATAATAATTCTATCGTTTCGAAAAAAATATAAATTGGATAGTTGAAAAAAAATCTTATGAAAGAAATAAATGTTTTTATAAGTAAAACTTTGGAGTCTAAACCATAGCGCACACGATCACTGTGAATTATGTATGAGTATACATGTTGATACGGTTTTCGTAAATCGAAAAATTGTGATTCCAATTCAAGGTTAACGGTTTGGTTAATTCTTAACTATCGGTTTTGATTAGAATTGAAACTATGAATTAATTTTCGGCGGTTCAATTTCGGTTCAAAAAATGAAACCGGCGGTTTAACTGGAACAATTAAAAAGTTAATAATGAATTGGTTAAACCGAATGGTTCGAGACCGTTCGAAATCAACGATTTGGATGATAGAGTCGTTGATGATCAAAGACTGGAAAAACTAGTCGTTGAAAACAACCCGATCGGTTAATTGAAAATGGTCGGTTTGAACTGAATATCACCGGTTTTCGGCGGCTATTTTCTCATTTTCTTTTAAATCTATTTCTAATACCCTCATCTCTAACACCAATTTTCACACCAATTCATCTATATTCTTCTTCTTCTCTTATATTTTCAAGTTTGAAGTTGTTAGTTTGTGAAAAAAACAATAGCAATAATCAATTTTCGTCTTCTTCTCGTTTTTATAATATTTCATTTATAATCTTATTATGACAAGTTTTTCTCTTAATATTAATAATAATACTACTCTAGGGTCTCGTCAAGACCAAGGTGGAGTTGGAGGTCGAGGTCCTCGAGAATAACATTCCGGCATTGCCGACGATTATCTTTCCTACGAGATGGCGGCGCAATAAATTGATAAATCATATAGTCAAATCAATTTGGGTGAGAGTTTACACACCTCCAACGAATTCGAACCGCGGGCTCACGTCAATCTTAATGAAAATGAGGAAGTAGGGGGTGCTAACTTTGCTATGTTGCCACCGTCTACAGAAAAATCGAAGGCAAAGGAATATCAGTCCCCCATCTTTGGATTTCATTTCACAAAACGACGATTGATGGTGCAAGTCGGACACAATGCAATTTATTTCAAGAAGTACTATGCGTTCGGTGGTAATAATAACGACTACGGGATGATGATAGCACACATGGAGAATAAGCATCCCAACAAATAAGGAGCGTTGATAACTTTCAAGCACAAATAATTTTTTCCTCTTCACCTACCGTTGGGCCCGACGATTAAGGTACGAGTTCTAATTATTTCAATAAATCGAAAGTGGTCATAGAAAAATTCTTGCAATAATTTTTGTCGTTATGGGTCTTCCTCTTAATCATTCGCATAGTAGTTATTACGAAAATTATACTAGAGGTGCATTTAATCCACTTAGTACTAGGATTTCACGTAATAAAATTACTCGTGATCTTGATTATATGTTTGGTGAATATGAATTGAATTTTACATCCTTACTTGAATGTTTGCCACATAGTGTCTCGATATGTCATTTATTTAGATGGATTCTTATCATAATAATAATAATATGTGAATTAAATGTCATTTGATTCATAATTTTTGAAATTTGCAAAAATGTTTGATTGCATATGGAGAGTTTAATAGTTTGCGGTCAATATTTCGCTCGAAATATTTACTATTTTACGAGAGTATCTTTTGAGCAGCGAATATTTTCAATTTCATTGATAATGCGCCGGCTAATATGGATTTTTTAAAAATGCTAAAAACTTATTATTAACATTTTATTGGTGTTAAATTTTTACATGTTATACATTTGTCACGTTTTGAATTTACGTGTATGAGATGGTTTAGGTACTTTCCAAAATCAAATTGCTTCCACTAAGAGTGCGGTATCTCATATTGTAAAAAATGACTCGATTGCAAAAAAGGGCAAAAATATTGTCGAAATTGCTAAAAACTTATTATTAACATTTTATTGGTGTTAAATTTTTCCATGTTATACATTTGTCACGTTTTGAATTCACGTGTATGAGATGGTTTAGGTACTTTCAAAAATCAAATTGCTTCCACTAAGAGTGCGGTATTACTCGATTGCAAAAAAGGGCAAAAATATTGTCGAAATAATAGTTTACATTCAAAAAAATTTATATTAATATTTGAAATTATTGAGGAACTCAACCTATAAATTTATAAATGATTATATAGAAGTATGTGTTCTTATTTTGCTACTCAAGATGTCAAGTTCGTTTAATTTAACCAGGCATTGGATGATTGTTATAATATAATGTTGTTTAAAAATATTTGAATGACACAACCGTGATTTTATCCGATGTTAATTATCCTACTTCTACACTTCTTATTAATCAATACATTCAAGTTGTACTTATTATAGTACTTCTGTACTCAATTTGCCTCAATTAGGTGGTTGCATTGCTAGCATGTTGACGAAATGGGTTAAATAGTTTTCATACATTCTCAATATTTTTTTGATTGAAAAAAAATTTAGACTCGAATTATCAAACTGAGGATTTATAAAACTGCTTCGAGTTTATTGTGAAGTATTATGACATTTTTTATAAAATTCGAACATTGAGACTCCTTTACCCTTAAGTTGTACCCACTAGGCTAAACAATCATTATTTGACCTTTTAATAATACACTAAATGTTCAAGTGATATTAATGCTCCACCTTCACCTATCCTCATTTATGAGGTTGATTGAGAATATTGAGCGAAAACAGCAAATAACTAGTGCTAGTTGAACTCAACAATTAGAATGTCATTTGTGTAATTTTGAATTGGGAAATATCCCAAAAAGGCCTGATGGTACTAATGATCTCGTCCAGTTTTGGTTGAGAATGACTACTAGTTTTCTTATAGGATCGCGAATGAGGTTTTCACCGTTCTTGATTCAACAGTTTCCGTTGAACAAGTCTTTAGCACGAGAGGCTTTGTGTTGTTGGATGATCGACGTTTTAATTTATTACCTAAAAATTTAGAAAATCAAATATTAATGAATGAATGAATTAAAGCCAAAAAATGAGAACAAAAATTACAGATGGATGAAAGGTGAAGATAACTACTATTCCGATACCACTTCGGAAAGTGACAATATCGATGAATGAATAAAGACGAACCTCTTCCATTATCCACGTAGGTAAGTAAGATGAGTATAAGAATCATGTGAACTTTTGATTCATTTACGATGATACGTAAACAAGTTAATTCCATTAAAAGTTAAAATTTTGAATTTTAATTTTTAATATTGGAATTAAAACCAAGTCATTTTTAAATATTATTTTGAACTTATTCTTTTTTAAAATAAAAAAATATTCCAAGTTCGTGGACTTTTATTTCTCTATGAGGATACGTAGGCAAATTAATTCCAATATTCAAAGTTATATTAAATTTTAAATTTTGATATTAAAATAAAATCAACTCCTTAATAATATATATATATATATATATATATATATATTTATACTCCTTTTTAAAACTTAATTATTCAAATTGTATTTTTTAAGTCATTTTTTCATTTCAAAAAAATCAAATACATAAGAGAGTTGGACTCTACTGAGCTCTTATAAGTTGAAATGGTACTAAAGTCTTTAAATTAGGTCGGTTGAGAGAGTTAGACTTTATATGAGTTAATATGGTTATGGTATGAATCTCGGTGGACTGCTATGATATGGTATGAAATGGGTCTCGACGGGCTAGTATGATATGGTAATATGGGCCTCTACTTGAGAGGAAATGTTGAGCCTAATTTATTGACTTATAATTTGCTCATTTTTTATATAAAAATCAAAGTAACTTAACAAAATACGAGATTTCTAACAATTATGATAACTTAGCATAAATGAAAAGTCTTAAATTTAAGTCGGTGAGTTGTTTATGAAATTATGTTGTGAATAGAAGACGAAAACCCTACCTTGAGAACACGTATCTTATTTATATAAAGAGAACACATATCTCGCTTCTATTTTAAGTTGATTTATTCACATTTTTAAACTCTCATTTATCACCGTATAAAATAATTGACTTAAGTATCGAAAAACCTAACTGTCCGACTTAAATTTTATTTTGTAGGTCGCTCATGCTCGAAAAGATAATTCGAGTAGTGCCGACCTCTTTATTGAAAGTCTATACAATTGTTGCGATTGTGATTAACTGGTTGAAGTCTCATGAACTAGTATTTTATTAATTGAGAGAAGTTTCTAGTTATTGTTTTGCTATTGCAATAAATTCAAAAAAGTTAAATTTCATCACATTTCATGTATATCACGTCATTTTTGTGATTTAAAAATGAAAGAAAAAGAAATCGCTCAAGTATTGATACTAATACGACTACTAATTATTATTATACTGAAGAGTGTTTTTTAATGGTCAATATTTGCTGTAAACCTTTAATTGGAACGAATGGTTAGATGTACTTAGATCTCAACGTGGGAATAACCTTTGTCAAGTTATTAAAATTATTATCAAGTCCATATAAGAAGCATGAGGTTTCGATTCCATCAACATTTCCTCTAAAGTCGAGGTATCCATGGGTTGGACCAAAGAGAAAATTAGGCCCATTCCCTTCGTAGTCAATTTTTTTTCCGTCTCAAAATCATGAATTTTTGTATTTAAAGTGATGAAATTTTATTTTAAAATTGATGAACTTTTTATATTTAAATTGATAAACTCTACATTCAAATTAATGGACATATGTTCAGGTTTATGTTATACATACCCGATTCATGTATTAAAAACAGGTAAAAGTATTAGTTATTATTATATACATTTGACTGTACGATGTACCATACATGCAGATGAATATATGACAATGAATGTAAATTTGTAAATTTGTTCATATATACTTTACAAATTCATCTACTTGAACAATTATTACACACACACATTTATGAGAACGAATATTAATACTTAGTATAGTGAAGATGAACTTTTATTAGAATAAACAAGAACGATATTGTGACAAAGATGAATCCTTCAAGTTGAAAATTAGAGGTGTAAATGAGTCAAATAGTTTGTGAATTATTCGCTACCCGACTCGATAAAAGCTTGTTCGAACTTGTTTAATAAACGAGCAAACTCTAGATTCATGGTATTCGGCTCGTTAGCTCGTGAGCGGGTTCGTTAGTTAGTTATAGAGCGAGTTCGTTATTAAACTCGTATAAATTAAACTAATAATTTAGTTTTAATTATAATTTTTATATTTATTCATATGAAAAATATAAAAATATATATATAAACTTATTCATGTACGTATCTTAGTATCTTAGTAGGTGTATTATATACTTTAAAAATATTTTATTTTAATTTTGTAATAAAATAAAAATCATTTAATTAATAACTAATATCTTTTGAGCTCGATTAAACTCGAAAAAGCTCGCGAGCCATAGATATGTTCGTTAAAAAAACCTCGAGCTCGATAATAAATGAGCAAACTTAAATTCTCTAAACTCGACTCGACTCGACTCGACTCGACTCGTTTACATCCCTATTGAAGATGCTCTTTTCACTCATATGGATACAAGGTACACCCGTGCGCGCACTCAATGTTTTGCCTAAAATCTCCGTTGGGCCAAACAGCCCAGACCGAAACAGCACGATCCTTATGGGCCACAAAATGCAGCCCAGGAAATAGGAAACTTGTAAAAACCCGCACTTCTAATTTGGGCCGTGGCCCTAATATAGGTCGGTTACTCTGTAACCGGTTACCACAGAATACAAGATAACTATAAATGCCGAAAGTCATTGCCTCTCAGGATTCGACCAACTTCCCCTATTTATTCACAGTACAAACCCTAGCCTCTTTCGGGTTCTCTCTCTAGGGTTTTCAGTCCCCATTGTTCCTTCGTAAATAGCTTACAATTCTCCGGGTTTTAAGGGGGAATTATCGCTGCCGGAATCGTGGGAGAGAGTAGATGGGAACGGAGAGGAAGAGGAAAGTGAGCCTGTTCGACGTAGTGGACGAGTCGGCCGTATCAAGGAAGATGAACAGGGCCAACGGCGACGGCGCAACCGCTTCTCCGGCGCTTCCCTCGACGATAAACAAGTGGAACATGAGGCCATACTCTCAGAGATACTATGAGATTTTGGAGAAGAGGAGGACTCTCCCTGTGTGGCACCAGAAGGAGGAGTTTCTGCAGGCACTTCATGCCAATCAAACCCTAATTCTTGTCGGTGAAACTGGTAGTGGTAAAACTACTCAGGTCAGTTTTCGCATTGATGCTTATACGCTCATTTCTGATAGTTGTGTGCCATTGTCTAGGGTTCATAGACTTGTATGATTATTATGTTATTTATTGTTATGCATTGTAATCTCAATTGATTAAATCATCTGCACAAAAGAGAAGCCAATTGTTGGTGTTTTGATTTACGATTGTTAGAAAGTCGAATAGTCTGGCCAATTTCCTTAATAGGATGAGAATGAGCCTCTTCTCACTCTTTTGATAATAACTATGCGTGCAATGTGACGTAAATTTTGAAACCCTGCTGAGAGTAAAGATTATTAGGACAGGTTGCCGACTCTTGTTGTCCATTTTTGTACTCCAGAATGAGAATTGCTTTTGTGGCCTTCTCAATAATCTTAGGATGTACCTTTTTGATAATATTGAATTGCTTTCTTGCGATGTGCGTGGGTTTTAAAACTTTGTCGAGAGTAAAGATTGTTAGGACTTAGCTTTTCTATTTTTTTTTCACTAGAATGAGAATTGTTTCTGCGGTGTCCCTTTATTACTATATAATCTTAAAGTTATTCTGTCCCCCATCCGCTTTGTTTGCCAATTTACAAAAAATTAGTTTTTTCTATGAATTGAAACTCGTAAATACTGTCATCCTGATGTTTTTTTGAATGTCTTTAGACTTCTTTCAAGTGTGTTTTCCCCCACATTCTGCATTGTGGATTCTGATCAAGATTATTGCTATTTGGTTTTGTAACAGATTCCTCAGTTTGTGCTGGATGCAATTGAGTTAGAGAGTCCAGATAAGCGCAAGAAGTTCATGGTTGCATGCACTCAGCCTCGAAGGGTGGCTGCTATGTCTGTTTCAAGGAGAGTTGCTGAGGAGATGGATGTTACAATTGGTGAGGAAGTTGGTTATAGTATTCGTTTTGAAGATTGCAGCAGTGCACGAACTGTTCTAAAGTAAGATTTGCTATCAGCTGGTGATTTTTTAACTAGTGTAATGTCTCCAGTTCCTTGATGCATATATTCTCTTATAACGCAGGTACTTGACAGACGGTATGCTTTTGAGAGAAGCAATGACAGATCCACTCTTGGAAAGATACAAAGTGATCATTCTTGATGAGGCCCACGAGAGAACTTTGGCAACAGACGTTCTCTTTGGTCTGCTTAAGGAAGTGTTGAGAAACAGGCCCGACCTGAAACTAGTCGTTATGAGTGCCACTCTAGAGGCTGAAAAGTTTCAAGGTTACTTTAGTGATGCCCCGCTCATGAAAGTTCCTGGAAGGCTTCATCCGGTCGAGATTTTCTATACCCAGGAGCCCGAGCGGGATTACCTTGAAGCTGCCATAAAGACTGTTTTCCAGATACATCTTTGTGAACCCCCTGGCGATATACTCGTTTTCCTTACCGGTGAAGAGGAAATCGAAGATGCCTGTAGAAAATTGACCAAGGAGGTAGCTAATGCTGGTGATAGTGTGGGACCAGTCAAAATAGTGCCACTGTACTCCACTCTTCCTCCGGCAATGCAGCAGAAGATTTTCGAACCTGCTCCACCACCAGCAAGTGAAGGTGGCCGTCCGGGAAGGAAGATAGTTGTTTCTACGAATATTGCAGAGACGTCTCTGACGATTGATGGCATTGTTTACGTCATAGATCCTGGCTTTGCTAAGCAGAAAGTTTATAACCCTCGGATTCGTGTTGAATCGCTTTTGGTCTCTCCTATATCGAAGGCTAGCGCGCACCAACGTTCGGGTCGTGCTGGAAGAACACAGCCTGGAAAATGTTTCAGGCTCTACACTGAAAAGAGTTTCAACAACGATCTTGTACCTCAGACGTACCCGGAGATATTGCGGTCGAATCTTGCAAACACTGTCTTGACTCTGAAGAAACTGGGTATTGATGATCTGGTCCATTTTGATTTCATGGACCCGCCTGCCCCGGAGACACTTATGAGGGCGTTAGAGGTTCTTAATTACCTTGGAGCCCTTGACGATGATGGGAACTTGACCCGGTTGGGTGAAATCATGAGTGAGCTTCCGTTGGATCCTCAGATGTCGAAAATGCTGGTTGTCAGCCCGGAATTCAACTGTTCGAACGAGATCCTCTCAATTTCTGCTATGCTTTCAGGTACGTTTCTTTTACTAACTTTCATTTCTTAGTCCAGGAAGTTGTGTCAGGTATCTACATAGATGTGGAGATCCTCTTAGTCGAGCATGTGCTTCACCATTTGTGAAGTTTATGCTCCGGGTTGGTTGTACATTCGCAGAAGAATGTACTTTCGAATATTTGAATCGCATATATGAGTGCGCAGAAGCATATTCGTGTATGTGGTTTTGTATTCGAGTGTCTGTCTGTCTGGTTAGGTTGTCATCAGCATCTCTTGTCTGGGTTTCATGCCTCTCCTTGGCATGTACCAAGGATTTCTAAGTAAGTGCTGATGCAGTTAGTTGCAGTTTCTCAGTATTCTCTCATGAAGCAAATGTTGCCGTCATCTGCTGACCTTCCGTGGGCCTCCTCTGTGATAACCACTTTTTTCTCTAGTACCCAATTGCTTTGTCCGGCCTAGGGAAGCTCAAAAAGCTGCTGACGAAGCTAAAGCTCGGTTTGGTCACATCGATGGGGATCACCTTACGCTCTTGAACGTGTACCATGCCTACAAACAAAATCGTAAGTAAAAAAAACTCATTTTGTTTCATTTGTTCCCCACTTTTTCAATTAAAATTTTATTTTATAATACTTGTGCTAATGTTTTTTTTGTAAATGTCAATTGTAGAGGAAGACCCACAGTGGTGCTATGAGAACTTTATCAATCAGAGGGCACTGAAATCCGCGGATAATGTTAGGCAGCAGTTGGCTCGGATTATGGCCAGATTCAACTTGAGGCTATGCAGCACGGATTTTAACAGCCGTGATTACTATGTGAACATCAGGAAGGCCATGCTTGCTGGCTACTTCATGCAGGTTGCGCATTCAGAGCGCACTGGCCACTATTTGACTGTGAAAGACAACCAGGTATGTCTTGTGACAATGCTATGTGCTGTGTTTGGAATCTTTATTTGTGTTACGTTCGTCCGTATTGATATGTTGATTTTTTTCTTTTTTTCCTTTCAGACTGTTCACTTGCACCCTTCGAATTGTCTTGACCACAAGCCGGAGTGGGTTATTTACAATGAGTATGTCCTTACGAGCAGGAATTTCATTCGAACAGTGACTGATATTCGCGGTGAATGGTTAGTCAGTGACCTTTCTTACTTTCGTGTTTGTTCGTTCACATCATTTATGAAATGTAAACATGGGTGCTTTCGACATATTCATGTAATTTTAGTTGAATTGTTATGATAAATATACTATTTCAGTTTGTTGAATCTGCGTTGGTTTATAATATACGCAGGTTGGTTGACATTGCACCGCATTATTATGATCTGTCGAACTTCCCAAATTGTGAGGCAAAGCGTAAGTTGGAGAAACTGTACAAGAAGCGGGAGAATGCCAAAGACGAGAGCAGGAGTAAGAAGTGAATGAGAGTTGGAGCATTGTTGGTCGAGGTTTTTATTTAGCGTGCCCGAAGTATTTTTACATGTATTTTACAACATTTTGATTAATCACCAGTCTGTTGGTATGGTTGTGCTCTATTTGCAATTGAAGCCAGTTTGACTTAGATCCTACTGAGAATCTTAATTATTGTCAAACCTTGAACGGGAGGACCCGCAAAATTGGAACATATGCTTAAACTAGTATTCGTTGACTTTTTGAAAAATAGTTTTTCATTGTTGGTGCAAGGTTTTTTCGTCTGTCTTTTCAAAAAAGAAATATTTTTATATGTTAATAAATTCATATCATTTTTACCTTTAATTTACAATTGTACAACAATCTCCAAGGTTGTTACTAAGAATTGGACCATGAAAGATCAATGTTCAAAAGTTCGGTAACACTATTCTCCTTCGGTTGCTTTGCAATAAAAATCGAAATTTAGATTTTTTGAGTACGAGGGGCTGTGTTTTTGAAACCATAGATCTGCAAAACCATTGATGGTTAGGGGTGATTGGAATTGCCATTGTGGACTTAACTGACATGATTAAATTGCCTTTCTGGATCCCTTGTTTTTGGAGGATCCCAGGTTTTTGGAATGCTCCAAGCTCTAGGCCTGGAGCAACCAGTATGACGATTGATAAGTCGCATATAATTTATCTTTTAGGAGTGAAAGATGGGAGAAAGATTCCTTTTTCTTTTTTTTTTTCGAAACAAAGTGTTTCTTTTCTTTTTCCATGACTACTAAAAAGTTCTGATATAATACTTTTTATTTCATCACTTTAAATAATATTTAATATATTTACCGAAATAAATATTTATTTTGATATAATTCATTGATCATATTAAAATAGGAATGTACTGTTTTTCCACTTGTTAGTAAAATAATTATTGTTTAAATTAATTTTTATTGTTTCTATATTATTATCACTAGTACATGCGGGATTTGAAAAAAAAAAAAAAACTCATTAAAATAATAAAAATAATAATATTAAAAATGGTACACAAAAATTATAACAGTATTTGTTCTATTTATAAGAAGATTATTTTTCACGAAAATTAATTTTTAACATTATTTGTTCTAGTACCTCATAATAAAGACTTTTCAAGTATTTTTACCCAAAAAAACAAAATACTCTGAAATTTGACATGAAAACCCGTAGAAAATGAAATTAGTTGTAAAGTATAATAAAATGCTCGAAACTTGACAGAAAAACTCATAAAAATTTGAGTTTGTAGAAATGTAAATACACTGATAATTCTATTAAGAATTTATGTAATATTACATTGTTGTTAATTTTAATTTTTAGTATCAATGCATTGTATTGAGATTAAATATGGAGATTTGGAATATATTTAATATTAACTTTTTGGGCATAATTATTTATTATTATTATTTATTTTATTTTATTATTTCTCTTTTTTTTTTTCTTATTTAGCGTAACAAAAATTTTTCATATATATTTTAATGTTATTCTCAATGCATTATATGAAAATTAGATAAGAAAATTTATGTTTATATATTTTTATTTATTTTTATTTTGTAATAATTTTATATAACTCGTATTTTTCTTAAATAGAATATTTAAAATTCTAAAAATAAAATTATTTCAACTCATATAAATATTTTTCTAATGAAATATGACTTACTTATATTTTAATATTAGGAGAATAAAAGTAATATATTGACTTAGACAAAATAGAATTATGAAAATATAAATTAGGTAGAATATATAATTAGAAAAAAATATTAAATTAGGTAGATATTAGGCTCGGATAACACCGAAGCACCATAATTTTTCTTGAAACTAACGAAACATGGGAAGTAGACACATATGACATGAGGATTTTACATTCATATATAGGGGAGATCTGTAATAAATGTCAGTTACATGTGTTTCGAGTTTAATATATACCTAAATCAATATTTCTTCTTTATTGTATTTTGCTTTTAATTTAATCTTTTTTTTATTATATTTTGTCTGATTTTATATTTTCCTTTGATTATCTTAATATAAAAATATGAATAAGTTATATATAACTAAGTAAGAAAATATAAATTATTTTATTATAATTAAAAGACAAATTGTATATAAAATAATTTTAATTAAAAATAGTATTAATTCTAAGAATAATTAAATAAGTATTATTTATAATAAAACTTAATTAATTTTATTTTTAAAATCTTAAATATTTTATATAGATAAATTACGAGTTAGTTGCAATAATTTTAACGCGTAACTAAATATTAGTAATGAATTCAATATAATATAAAAATAAAAAGTTATATAATAATAATAATTAATTAATATTTGTTAGACACCATGACAATTGATACATATTGAAGTATGACTTTTTTTGAATTTATTAAGTATATAATTAATAATTATTGACGATTTTAAATCTAAAAATTAAAATATAAAGTGTTTTAATGATAATAATCAACAAATAAAGATTAGGCACATGTTAAGAATGTCATATATTTTTTTTTATTTTTCTAAATAATAAATAAAAATTATCAATAGATTTAATTTAAATATTAAAATATAAAATTATTTAATAATTACAATAATTAACAATAGATTAGATATGTACATGGCATGCGTTAAGAGTACATACTTAGAAATTTTTTATATTAAATTTAAAACTTTGTAAATATTATAAATATTATGTATATTTATTTTTTGATAAATTTCGTGTAATACATAATTGTTAAACTAGTTTAAATTATTATCAAAACCAAGAGTTAAAGAGAATATATGAATTAAGTAATGAGTAATCCATATTAGAACTTCTCACACAAAACGTTTATTCAAAAAAAAAAAAATTCATTTCTATTTTAATCTGTCTAACAAAAATAATCAATTACCGTATATCATTAATTTTTTATTTGTACA
Organism: Phtheirospermum japonicum; assembly: GCA_014905375.1. Taxonomy (NCBI): domain Eukaryota; kingdom Viridiplantae; phylum Streptophyta; class Magnoliopsida; order Lamiales; family Orobanchaceae; genus Phtheirospermum; species Phtheirospermum japonicum. The sequence continues at coordinate 111,737 of BMAC01000692.1, read as the reverse complement.
AATTTAATTAATAATTTCCGATTTTCAACATTATAATTTAGGGGAACGGACATATATGTATGTGAAGCCAAAAGCGCGCTTTGTAGTTCAGTCTGCTCAAGCCCACTACAGTGACCTTTGTGTGTCCACTAAATTACCCGCCGCCGCCGCCCCTTCTTCACGCCGGTATTTAATCTCATTTTGCACTCTCATTTTGGTTTAAATAACATTCGATCGATCGAAACAATCAAATGCTCATCTTTTAGCATCTTCATGTTTGATTTTACCAGTTGAGGCTTTCCTGCTCGGGTTTTACTCTGGGTTTTGCCCCTTTCTGATTTCCGGTTCGCTTTTTTCTCCCTTTTACCTAATGTACCCTAATTAATGGTTTTCTTTATTGCTATCGTTTTTTTTTTGTTTTTTTTTTTTAAAATTGTTCAGTTTATGAGTATTAATTGGGTATCGCATGTTCTGGATTTGAAGCTTTATCAGTTCATAAAGGGATGGCTCAATTGCACGCTATGTCTGCGTGTTCGACCACCAATCTTCTTTTCAATGGTTCTAAAAGAGGTAATATATTATGCCTTTATAAAAACCAACTTCCTCCTTTCGCGTGATTTTTTTTTTACTGTCTCAGTAACTTCTCAAATGTAGATTCAGCTCGTATTACCCACAAATTTCACTGCTCCAGAAAAGTTTCTCCACAACAAGAGGTATTTTGATTTATTGCCTATTCTACCAATCCACCCTTTAAGAGTGATGTGATTAGTGGAAGTGGCATTTTTGATAATTTTTTATTCGTGTTCTCTTCTTTTGTGATTCCCAGCTTGGGGTGAAAGCCAGCGAGTTTCATGGTCCTTCAGTTGTCCAAAACACTGCCAACAACTTTGGCCTCACTCGTGACACTCATGGTATTCACTGTTTGGCTCATCTATATTTCGTATTTACCCTAATTATCCATACACTATAATTAGCGCGTGTATTGCAGTGAGTTAATTTCACAAGAACTCAGCATATGATGTGTCAACATGTATCTCTCTTTATGACCCACATAGATGATGATGATGATGATGATGTGTGTGTGTGTGTTCTCATACACATATTAGTTTGTGACTTTTATTGGTAGCTATTAAATTTAGTATTAGTTATGGATGCTATCATGCTAATGTTTCTTTTGAATGAATCTATGTGCATGGCATATATGTTATCTTAAGATATTTGACTTACTGACTTCCAATGTGTTTTGATGCAGCTATCCGAGCAGTTTTAGCTAGTGATAAGGATGCATCCACATCTAGTGGTGTGGATGGAAAAGTTCTGCGTAAAAAGTTGAACAAAGTGGTCCTGGCCTACAGTGGTGGTTTAGATACCTCTGTAATTGTACCTTGGCTCAGGTGTGTTTGCTGATTTTACTCTTGATTCTGTGATGTCTACTTTCCTGTTTTCTCCTCTTCATTATCTCCAAGATCACTTTGGTGAGATTTTAGTAATCTGCCTCCAAAAAACTCTAGTTGGTTCTTTCTTTTAATGTGTATGTTTTCCGAAAGTGGAGTATCAAACTATGATATTGTTTATGTAATTATATGTAAATACATCAAAATTTAAAGTATAATATTGTGAGATTAATTGAGATAAGAATGACTAGTTGTAGAAATAGAGCTCTTTTTCACGTGATTCCAGGATATCTATAATAGTGCCACAATATCACACACTTATTGTTCAGAGTGTTTCATGGCTCTTTACTGTTTTGTGCAATGCAGGGAGAACTATGGCTGCGAGGTTGTTTGCTTCACTGCAGATGTTGGTCAAGTAAGTGAAAATTGACAAAATAAATAAAATAAATAAAAAATTAGGTCATGCTTACAATAATTGATTTTTTTGAACTTTAGGGCTTACAAGAACTGGAAGGTTTGGAACAAAAGGCCAAGGCTAGTGGGGCATGCCAACTAGTGGTGAAGGATCTGAAAGAGGAATTTGTGAGGGATTTTATCTTTCCTTGCTTACGAGCTGGTGCTATCTATGAGCGAAAGTACTTGCTTGGGACTTCGATGGCTCGTCCCGTTATTGCAAAGGTACATGTTCAAGAATTAAATAAGAAGAATAAGACTTCTTGGGCTTCATTTGCTATTTTCCAGTTATTACAAGCAATTATTTTTTTTTCTTTCCGTAATTCTAAATCAATTATTATTATTATTATTATTACTATTATTATTGTTATTATTATATTTCAAAGATGCCCCTGTTTCCTACCTGCATGTATGCTAATTAAATCAAATGTATTGAAAACTCAGGCAATGGTTGATGCTGCCAAAGAAGTTGGAGCTGATGCTGTTTCTCATGGGTGTACAGGGAAAGGAAATGATCAGGCATGCTCTCGGCTTCATTTCAAAGCTTTTACCTTTCAGTAATTTTTTGTTTACTTTAGATTTACAGTCACGAGGTTGCTTTTTTGTCGCAGGTTCGCTTCGAGCTCACTTTCTTTGCTCTAAATCCTGAACTGAGCGTTGTTGCTCCTTGGAGGGAATGGGAAATAACCGGAAGAGAAGATGCAATTGAATATGCTAAAAAGCATAATGTGCCTGTTCCAGTGACTAAGAAATCCATTTATAGCCGGGATAGGAATCTGTGGCATCTCAGTCATGAGGTAATTGATGATCCCTATACCGGGTGCTTCAAAATTGTTAATATTGCTCAAGAGTATCATGTGATTTCTATGAAAACTAAATTTCCAACATTTTCTGATTATTATTATTATTATTATTATTATTATTATTATTATTAAACATCTATGATGTACACATGAGATTTCAATTATTAATTTCTTTTATGCTTATGAAAATGACCTGCAAATTGTTATTTCCCGTCTATCTGTATCGATATACAAATGTTAACGGCCACTTGCTGCTATGTGATACTAAAGGGGGATATCTTGGAGGACCCAGCAAATGAGCCAAAGGAGGACATGTACATGATGAGCGTCGATCCAAAAGACGCACCCGACCAACCTGAGTTAGTTTCTACTCCCTCTGTCCCAAAATAATTGTTGTTTTAGCCTCTATTTTTTGCCCCAATATAATTGCCGTTCCGAAATTATATATCATGTTTCACTTTTATGGATTACGTCTCTTATCCTTTTATTCCCCCCCGCCAATCGATGCAGGTATTTGAAAATCGGCATAGTCGAGGGTCTCCCGGTTTCGGTCAACGGAAAAGAACTCTCACCCGCATCTCTACTCGCGGAGCTAAACGAAATCGGCGGTAAGCATGGTATCGGACGTATAGACATGGTCGAGAATCGGCTCGTCGGCATGAAAAGCCGCGGGGTGTATGAAACCCCTGGTGGGACCATCCTCTTTGCCGCGGTCCGCGAACTCGAGTCCCTGACGCTTGATCGCGAGACCATGCAAGTTAAGGACTCGCTTGCGTTGAAGTACGCCGAGTTAGTGTACGCGGGCCGGTGGTTCGACCCGCTCCGCGAGTCCATGGATGCTTTTATGAAGGAAATTACGAAGACTACGTCTGGGTTGGTGACGCTTAAGCTGTATAAAGGTTCCGTTAGTGTGACGGGCCGAGAAAGCCCGAATAGTCTTTACAGACAGGATATTTCATCGTTCGAGAGTGGGGAGATTTACAATCAAGCTGATGCTGCTGGTTTTATTCGGCTCTATGGGTTGCCGATGAGGGTTCGTGCGATGCTTGAGAAAGGCCTCTGATGTGTCTGAAGATCATTAATGGGGTATATTGATGTTTAGAGCAGCTTGTTAGTTTTACAAACTTCTGTTAAGGGCAATTTGTCCAATTTGAGATTTTATATAATTGTGCGGATTATTGCTGTTGCAATCTTTGGTATGACGGTACCTTGAGTTTAATTTGTGCCTTTTCTTCAATTTTGATCTTTTTTTTTCTAAGCACATGATTAGTGTATTGCGCGTGTTGAGAGAGTATGATTTTTGATTATAAATCAAAATATGTTATTACTGATTGCGCCCAAGACATGGGAATAAATTAAATCAGAAAAGAATGCAGTAGAGGTTGCCATTGGATGCTCTTTTAATAAAAATTTACAAAGAAGTTGCTATTGGATATTATTACATTTAAAAATAATAATAAAAAAGTCACTCTGGAGTTTTTTTGAAATAAAAAATACGTGTTATTAATGAGTTGAAGTGGTGGTTTGAAGAAAAAAGTGAAAGTGAGTTAATAACATGTATTTTTTATTTCAAAAAAACTCCAGAGTGACTTTTTTATTATTATTTTTAAAAAAAATGTAATAATATCCAATAGCAACTTCTTTGTAAATTTTTATTTTTTCCTCAGCAAAGTGAACATTTATTCCTTTACTTGTTCCTTGTGTATATTAGTGTGGAGTTCTTTTACTAGTATAAAGCGGTTGTACGTGTTTGTTGAGTTTCAATGAATTTTTCTTATCGTTTTAGAGATGGAAACAAACAAACAAAAAAAAAATCTAAAATTTTGGGATTCATAATTGGATGAAAATATCTTTCATTTTATTTTATTTGCCGCATTTTTATGGAAAAATGATTGCCACGTGTTTTTTATTCTTTCGAGTTAACTAAATTGAAACAGATTGTATTTGCTATTTGTTGTCATGGAAAAAAAAGCATTTGTATACGTTTCACGAAATAAAATGATTTTTTGTTGAAAGACACGAAGTTTGGTTTGGTCCCCTGGCATGGAGGGTCCTTAAAGCTTCAAAGGAGTCGAGTGAACCGAGCTTTTGAATGTCTAGGCTCGACTCGTTCAAAAAAACTAATGAGTTCAAGTTGGGCTGAACTTTTATTGAGTCAATAAAGTGTAGGCTTGACCTAAGTTCTCTAAGCTTAACGTGTATGAACTCAAGCTTATTGAGATTTAACGAGTTGAAGTTCAATGTCATTTATCGAAGTATTCGCAATTTATAATATAATTCAAATTATACGTATTATAAATTGATGTAATATATAGTTTATTATTATATACGAAATTGAAAAAAGTTAACTACATTGAAACAGATTCGACTTGCTATGTATTGTCATGGAAATTGCATTTGTATCGGTTTTACGCAATACAACAAAACAAATTAATCCCATTACTGTTAAAGTATGAAAATGGTAAAGAAAGCTTGAAAACGCCATTAAAGCTGAAAGGAACAGAGCAGATAAAAATAAAAAGGTGAAGAACTTTTCTGTATTTCTTATTGATCTGCAGTCCACTGTACATCATATATATATACATGTATAGAAGGATCTAGAGCCCCTAAAATACGGATCAAGCATGTTATTCATCCCTCCAGACGTCATGCTGTCATCATCCATGTGCCAGAAATATCTTCAACAAACCACCTTGTCGTTTTCCTCATTCTCACCTGAAGGCTGTGTTCTACTGCTGCATGGTGCACATGCAACCATGCATGCAATCTTTCCTTTACCATTTTGACACTCCCCCTCACATATATGTTGCAAATGTTCATCTTGGACGTTAGAAAACTCATTTGTTGACTGCATAAAGCCTTGGTGAAAATGTCTGCTAAATTATGCGCAGACTTGATGTAGGTAGACTTCACAATTCCCTCAATTGTCTTTTCCCTGATGAAATGACAATCTATTTCTACATGCTTGGTTCTTTCATGAAACACAGGATTCTTTGACAGATGAATGGCCGCTTGATTATCACAATGAATCACAACTAGTTCATTTTGCATGATTCCAAATTCCTTTAGTAATCCAATCATCCAAACTACTTCACAACTGGTATGTGCCAAGGCCCTGTACTCAGCCTCAACTGATGATCTTGAGACTACACTTTGCTTCTTTGATTTCCAGCTGACTATTGAATTTCCAAGAAACACACAATATCCTGTAGTAGATTTTCTTGTATCTGGACAAGATGCCCAATCTGAGTCACTATAGGCTCTGATTTTGGTGCAAGTGTCTGAAGCCATGATGATCCCTTGTCCTATAGTTCCCTTTAGATACCTAAGGACCCTTTGTGCTGCATGTAGGTGATGTAAATTGGGCTTATCCATGAATTGACTCAGAATTCCAGTAGCATAAGCTATATCAGGTCTGGTGATGGTTAGATAGATCAGCTTTCCCACAAGTCTTCTGTATTCAGTGACATCTCTCAAGAGATTATCTGAAGTGTGTGTCAACTTATGATTTTGTTCCATTGGAGTAAAAATTTCTTTGCATCCCAACATTCCTGATTCTTCCAAAATTTCTAAAGTGTATTTCCTCTGACACAAATGCAATCCCTTTTGACTTCTGGCTATCTCTATTCCCAAGAAATATTTTAAAACTCCTAGGTCTCTGATTTTGAATTGTGTGTGAAGGAAATCCTTAACTGACTTCATAGCTCCTGCATTGTTGCTTCCTATCAAAATATCATCTACATACACAAGTAGAGCTATAAAAATTCCATCAGTGTTTCTGGTAAACAATGAATAATCAAATTTTGCCTGAGTGAAGCCTATCTGAAGTAAGGCTGAGGTGAATTTTGAGTTCCATTGTCTTGATGCTTGTTTTAAACCATAAAGTGACTTGTGGAGATGGCATACAAGCTTCTGACTTTCAAACTCCCCCTGAAGCTTGTATCCAGGTGGGAGATCCATATAAATATCTTCTGCAAGGTCACCATGTAAGAAAGCATTTTGCACATCAAGCTGACTTAATTCCTATCTGAAACAGGAGGACAATGCAAGAAAAACTCTGATGGTTGTCATTTTGGCCACAGGAATAAAAGTTTCATTGTAGTCAAAACCAAATTTCTGAGTGTAACCCTTAGCAACCAGTCTTGCCTTGTACTTGTTAACACTGCCATCCGAGTTTAACTTTGTTTTGAAAACATATCTTCAGCCAATAGCCTTCTTTCCCTCAGGTACTTGAACTACTGACCAGGTACCACTCTCTTCAAGAGCCTTAAGTTCAGAGTTGATGGCATCTACCCAATGAGAATGTACAGTAGCCTCCTCATAGGTGGATGGGTCTTTGGTGAGTGAGAGTGCAATGGAAAATGCTTTGTGAGAGTGAGATAACCTATCATATGACAAGAATGCAGATAATGGATGTAATGTGGATGACTGAGTGTGAGCAAAATTACAATGATAATCGGACAAGTAGGAGGGAGGTTTTCTGAGTCTTGTAGGGTTCCAGGCAGGGATAATGTTTAGTGATTCATGATGAACAGATGATGATGGTGAGACTGTGGTGGAGATGTTTGGTTGAGGAACTGAGGGTGAAGGGGTGAAGGAGTCATTGTGCTCAAAAGAACTGGAAGGTGCAGAGGCTGGAGTGTTTTCTGATGCAATATTTTCTAGTGTAATGGGAAATTGAGGATAAGGAATGTCTTGAGTATTAGAAGATATGAAGAAATGATTATCTGAATTAGTAGAGGACTGAGAAGAGAATGGAAAGGAATCTTCAATGAAATGCACATTTCTGGAAATGAAGGTTGGGTGGTTTTGGAGATTGTAGACTTTGTAACCTTTGGTTCCTGCAGGATAACTTAAGAACAAGCAATTGATTGCTCTTGGATCAAATTTGGACCTATGTTGTGTGTTTGTGGAGGCAAAACATTGAAAACCAAAGACTTTGAGGTGATCATATGAAGGAGGATGGGAGTGTAAGAGTTCATAAGGTGATTTGTTTTTGAGAAAAGAAGATGGTGTTCTGTTTATTAGGTAGACTGCAGTAAGGACAGCTTCTCCCCAAAATTTTGTAGGAAGAGAAGCATGAAACAACAGAGATCTGGCTACATTGAGTATGTGCTGGTGTTTCCTTTCTACAATACCATTCTGTCGAGGTGTGTAGGCACATGAGGTTTGGTGTATGATGCCATGAGTTCTAAAGAAATCAATCATTTGGAATTCAAGACCATTGTCTGATCTAATTATCTTAACCATAAGGTTAAACTGAGTTTGTGTCATGTTAATGAAAGCTTGTAAAAGGTTTCTTGTTTCTGATTTGTGTTTCATTAGGTGTACTCATGTGGTTCTAGTGAAGTCATCTACAATGTTCAGAAAATAAGAATGACCTTGTAATGATGGTTGAGCATATGGTCCCCAAATATCACAGTGTATAAGATCAAAAGGTGACAAGGATTGAGTAGTACTGATAGGAAATGGTAAATGCTTTTGCTTAGCTTCATGACAAACATTACAAATGATCTTTCCATAGCTCTTTACATTAGGAAAACATCTAGAAATATCTATTAATCTCTGATCAGAGAGATGACCTAATCTATAATGCCAAAGATGAAATTTATTTTCTTGAACTGTGTTGCAGAGAGCTGATGAGAAAGTCTTTTGAGTAGGTGTTGTGGTGTTTTTACTGAGTGTGGCTGTGTCAAGCAGATAAAGGCCTTGGTGGTGTTTAGCTAACCCAATCATCATCCCAGTGATGTGATCATGTATGATGCAGTTATGATGTGAGAAGATAAGCTGCAATGAAGGGTTAAATACCAGTTTACTAACATATATCAGATTTATGTGAAAAGAAGGTACACACAATGCACCCTTCAGCACTAAGTTCTTAGATAGAAATATATCCCCAACATGAGTGACAGGCTCTTTTGCATTGTTTGGCAGTTGAACATAGATGTGAGGTAATTGAATGATGTTTGTGAGAAGTGAAGGATCACAGACCATGTGATCTGTGGCTCCAGTGTCAATGATCCATGTTAATTTTTGATGATGTGGATAAAGTGAGCATGTGGATGCAAAAGGCAATGCAATACCTGACATGTTTGCCTTGGCAATAGGGTTATCAGATGGATCCAGTACATTCTTATTGAGTAGGGTCAACAACTGTTGAACTTGAGTTGAATTGAGTGATAACTGACTACCTGGACTTTCCACAGCAGCTGAAGCATGATTTGATTGATACTGTCCCTTCCCCTGAAAATTTTTCTGTTTATTCTTAGTGAACTGAAAACTTGGTGGAAATCCAATGATCCTGTAACACTTATCCTGTGTATGACAGGCTTTTTACAATTATCACAGACAATTTCATATTTCTCATTCTTCTTGAAACTAGCCATAGCTGATGTATCTGTTGTAGCCAAACCAATGTTCCTGCTCTGTCTTTGCCTTTCTTCCTGAAGTACAAGAGAATAAGCCTTATCCAGTGATGGTAATGGACTCATCAGGCTGATTTGTCCTCTGATGGAATCATATGACTCATTTAATCCCATCAGAAACTTGAATGTGTTGTCCATCTGTGTATCTTTTTCCAAAGATTGTACACTTGCACATGTACACTTCCCACAAACACAATATGCAGGTGGTATGTAGTTTCTTATATCTTCCCATATTCCATTCAATTGAGTAAAATATTCACTCACAGATCTGGCACCCTGCATGATTGATCCCAATTGCTGCTTCAATTGAAAAATTATGATGTTATCTGGCTGAGCAAACCGAATCCTGAGCTTATCCCAAACCTCCTTAGCCGAATTGATGTAGAAAACAGTAGCTGCTATTTCCTTTGAAATGGAACTCAAAAGCCATGATAGGATCAGATTATTGCATCTGACCCATGGTAAGTAAAGTGGGCTATCCAGGCTTGGCATGTGGATGCTACCATCTAGAAAACCCAATTTGTTCTTGATAGAAACAGCAAGAGCAAACGATCTGCTCCAGGTGAGTTAATTGGTATTATCAAGATGAGGAGTCACTGCAATGGTGTGTGCTCCAGAAGTATCCATGGCTGATGATGAAGGTCCAGCCATGGCGAACAGAGGAATGGAAATTAATAAAGTAAAAAAAAATCAGATCAGGATACAAAAATCCTGCACTGATACCATGTTAAAGTATGAAATGGAAAAGAAAGCTTGAAAACGCCATTAAAGCTGAAAAGAACAGAGCACATAAAAATAAAAAGGTAAAGAACTTTTCTGTATTTCTTATTGATCTGCAGTCCACTGTACATCATATATATATACATGTATAGAAGGATCTAGAGCCCCTAAAATACGGATCAAGCATGTTACTCATCCCTCCTGACGTCATGCTGTCATCATCCATGTGCCAGAAATATCTTCAACAAACCACCTTGTCGTTTTCCTCATTCTCACCTGAAGGTTGTGTTCTACTGCTGCATGGTGCACATGCAACCATGCATGCAATCTTTCCTTTACCATTTTTACAATTACGACATTTTACATTTTAATAGGCATGCAAATTTAACCTGTCTAGAACCTTTGCTAAATTAATCCCTGGACTGGGGCACATCCCATTTTTTTTGTTTGGAGTACTAATTTCTAAAGGAAAAATAAATTAAAAAAAAATTACATGTATTTTATTATAGAAAAATAAAATTGGGCTCGGGAAAAAAATTAATTTTCAATTCGTTTAGGGCTACTTCGTCATCCTAACTACGCCCCTGCACACACACACACACACACACACACACACACACACACATATATATATATATGACATTGATCACAATATTATTACTATTTATACAAAATCTTACTGGAAAACCAAAAGTACAACACGTATTAATGATGCTAATGGCTATGTACATCAAGCACAGAAACGTAGTTGCAACCCATATATATACACATTAGGAAGAATTACATTCCAATTAACAAACTACTCAAGCAATAAAATAATGTGTAGCGAACAGAACAGAGGAATACATATAACATATGCCGATCACAAGAGCTGATCAAGTACGTTAATCACTACACATGAATTAGCCGCACCGAAAGATGATTAAGATTGAAGAAATGCTTTTCGGCTGGAAAATACTCATGAATATTATTGTCCCGATCTAGCATATATTTTCAACGGTGCACGGTGAGATTAGAGTGAAATCAGGTAAATTATGAATAACAAAAAATATATTAGTAATATAGTAAATTAATAAGAAAAATCCCTTTATACAATTATTTGATGTAAAAATAAAATCACAACTATATGTGATCATAACAAAAATAAATCATCCAATCATCTAAATATTAAAATTATTTTTTATTTTATTACTGAAAATTATTTTTGGACATTTATGTTGATAGATTATTACTAATTGATATAAAATAGTAAAAAAAAACAAAAAAGGAAAAAACATAATCTTAAAATTCATATAAAATAACTTGTTCACTGCAAACATATATACCAACAATAATGTGAAGTTTATAAAGTTTTACTTCTAGTGTAGGGATGGGAAGAAAGCGCAAGATAATGCCTGAATACACGAGCAATCGAATACGCAAGTTTCTATATAATGGCTTCATCACTTCACTTTTCATGCATATATTGATATAACAGAAGTGGCCATAGTCATCATAAACGCTAATAGGCAAAAGGAAACCAGTGTGACATTTATATAGCGCCGACCAATTGATTCCATGCTCTCCAAAAAATATATTCGAGAATTCAAAAAAATACTCAAATATAGTACTTATATCATATGAGGAGACGTTGAATTCCAAAGTCCACGACAATTTATTAGATGGACCCGGGAGCACATAACAATGTACACCCTATAAAACTATAGATGTACCAATTATATGTGATGGTATATATCAATTATATATGATGATATATGTCAGTTATACCTAATGATACCTAACATAAACTTAGGGATTAGAGTTTAATTTCTCATTTTAGGGTTTAGTGTTCCATTTCTGGGGTTTAATTTACTTTTTCATATTTGTGATGTATATATTATGTGTAATGATATGTAACAGTTAGATATGATGATAAATTAAATTATTGGGTGCATCCTGCAAGGTGCACCCACCCAGGTACATAGTATAATGTTTTAAAGTCGACACTCACTTCGTATCTTGAGTCGATAGGATACTTTAAGCCAGCATTGGCCAAGTCGCCATCAGAAACTTGGAGTGCTTCTTGTCACGCTTGAAACTAACTTGACCAGAAAGTGTGGAAAAATAATAAACAAATGAATTAAGTTGAGCTTAGAAAAATCTCATCTCACAAATCAAAAGTTACTTAATTTGGATACTTACCCTCTTTCATGTATCGAGTTGGCAGGTCCTTCACCTCTGATATGTTCCGGATTAGTCATTGAACTAAAATAATGATGATGATGACGACGACGATAAAGACAATAACAATAATAAAGACTATCGAATTAGAAACAAACCTCAACTCAATACCAATATCCAGACGTAAACAACGTGACTGCAATAATCGAACAAAATCTTAGTTATGATATTCATTTCCCTCAACAGAAAAAAAAAAATTGCTTAGAAACTACTTCTTACTTGAGAATATTCATCTGCAATATTAGTCTTCAGTAAGTTCTTTTCATTACTCATCGGACCCTACAAACAAACATGCAAATTTGAAATATTGAAATAATATATATCAATTCATCATAGCGCAATAGTAATATGAACTCATTACTGCTTCTTTTGTCTCATTACGCATAGCCACTATTGAGATGTGTTTTATCCTCTCTCTCCCGATAGAGATTTAATTGCAGAGATTATTGCCGTTGTTTGTTTAGAAGGGATCCCATTCCCTTCTAAGGACTTCAACTGTCCACAAAAATAGATTATTTTATTTGAGAAGAATTTTCCTATATATCACAAACTTTGTGGAAATTAAACATAATATACAAAAGCATATATATGTAAATTATAAAACAAAAACAACTTAATTAGCCCATATATGAGAGTCGTATATATGAACGTGATTTTGATGCTTGTACTCTTATCATAATAATATATAAGGATAAGAATATATATTGTATAAGCTACAAATCTTAATAAAAACACAAATAATTAATACCAGAGTATATGCACTTGGAGGACGATCCGAACTCCATGAGAAGAGTAGAAAATATATTTTGAAAAATGAAGAATAGAACTTGAATTATATTTCTTATTTTCTTGTCATGATTTTTTTATATTAACATTACATCATGCATTCCTATTTATAATACATGAAAAAACATGACTCTTCAATTATAAGACATGACTCTTAAAGTATAAGACATGTCTCTTAAACTAAATGACATGACTCTTGAAGTATGAGACATGTCTCTTAAACAATATGACATGTCTCTTCAACTAAATGACTTTTGGAATATATTTATAATTTAATTAATTTGGTTTACACCAACATTGCCTCCCGTAAATCAAATTTGCTTCGTACTCCCAAAGTTTCAACATTTCTTGAGAAAACGGGTCCTCCAAGTGGTTTTGTAAAAATATCGGCCAATTGCTCGTCACTTCGGCAATAATTCAGATTTAAATCTCCTTCATTGACAAGCTCTCTCAAGAAGTGAAATCTTAACCGTATATGTTTCGTTTTTCCATGTAAAACAGGATCTCGTGAAACAAAAATGGCCGAACTATTATCACAAAATAGAACAGTTGGATCATTTTGCTTGAACTTAAGTTTTTCCAAAATTCCTCTTATCCATAAAGTTTGACATCCAGCCAAAGATGTTGCGATATATTCCGCTTCAGTAGCAGAAAGTGCCACGATAGATTGCTTTTTCGATGACCATGAGATTGCTCCACTTCCCAAATTAAACACATAACCCGAAGTACTTCTAGAATCATCAATACTTCCTCCAAGGTCACTATCGGTATAACCGATGAGTTTTACAGGTGCACGAGRATCATAAAAAATACCATAGTCAATAGTACCTTTAACATAACGAAGAATTCTTTTTGCTGCCTCCCAATGATTTGAATACGGTTTCTCCATGAACCTACTAATCAAACTTACAGCGAACATAATGTCAGGCCTCGTTGCGGTAAGATACATCAAGTTACCAACAAGACTTCGAAACATGGTTGTGTCAACAAGCCTTCCTTCACCTTGTTTGCTTAHKTTTAAACCAGTAATGCATGGGGTTGCAACAGGATTCGCATTCTCCATTTTGAATTTTTTCAAAATCTCATGTGCATATTTCTCTTGTGAGATAAAAATTCCTTCATTTGTTTGTTGAACATTGATTCCAAAGAAATGATGTAATTTTCCCAAATCAGTCATTTCGAATTCATCCATCATCGATTTCTTGAAATCAATAACCATTTCCAAATCATTTCCAGTAAGAATAAGATCATCAACATACAAACTCACCATCATAAAACCACCATTAGAATTTCTTTTTATGTAAAGTGTGTGCTCGTARGGACATCTTTCAAATCCAAATTTCAAGAGGTACTCATTAATACATCCATACCATGCACGAGGCGATTGTTTCAACCCATACAACGCCTTCTTGAGTTTGTAGACTTTATCTTCTTCTCCTTGTTTTACGAGTCCCGGCGGTTGTTCAATGTATATTTCTTCTTAAAGAAAACCATTCAAGAAAGCTGATTTGACGTCCATTTGAAATAACGTCCATCCATTTTGAGCAGCAAGAGAGATAATCAATCGAACAGTATCAAGTCGAGAGACGGGAGCAAATACCTCATTGAYGTCTTCACCTTCTTTTTGTTTGTAGCCTTTTGCTACCAATCTTGKTTWGTATTTGTTTATTGAGCCKTCTAGGTTGGTCTTCGTTTTGAACACCCATTTCACGCCAATTGGTGTTTTGTTTGAAGGCAAAAATATGAGCTCCCACGTATCATTTTTCTCAATAGACTTGATTTCTTTATTTATAGCCTCAATCCACTTTTTCTTTTGTGAGACTTCTTCATATGAGATTAGATCTTCTCCCACAAAGAATGTAAAATACACATAAGCACCAGCATTCACCTCTCTAGTTTCATTGTAAATATCTATCAAACTTCTCGTTTTTCTTGGTATTGACTCCGGAGAATTTTGATAAGGCTCAACAACTTCATCATTTTCACAATGCAAAGGTTGAACTTCATCGCCTTCAACCTCAAGAATTGTCTGATTTGATATCCCAGAAAAATCTGAAAAATCATACGCCTTTTCATCAAAGCGCACATCTCTACTGATCACGACTTTCTTTGACATTGGATTGTAGAGTTTGAATGCTTTAGTTTTCTGGCTATAGCCGATGAAAATGCATTTTTTGGATTTATCATCAAGTTTCGATCTCAATGCATTTGAAACATGTGAGTATGCAAGATAACTAAATGTTCTTAAGTGACTAACATTCGGTTTCTTGCCATACCAAATCTCGTTTGGAGTTAAGTTCTCCAGTTTCTTCGTTGGTGACCTATTTATTAAGTAAACAGCACAAGACACGGCTTCGGCTCGAAACTCCAACGGTACATTTTTTTTCTTCAACATGCATCGAACCATTTCCATGATTGTTCGATTCTTGCGCTCGGCGACACCATTTTGCTGCGCCGTATAACGAGCAGTTAATTTATGTCTGATCCCATGATTTTTGCAAAATTCTTCAAATAATGAGGATACATATTCTCCTCCACGATCACTTCGTAAATTCTTTATTTGAAAGCCAGACGATTTCTCAACTTGGAGTTTAAACTCTTTGAAACATGAAAGAGTTTMGGATTTTTCTTTCACAATAAAGACCCAACTTTTTSTTGTATAATCATCGACGAACAACAAGAAATATCTACCTCCTCCAAGCGATGGAACTTGCATAGGACCACAAAGATCGGTGTGCACTAACTCCAAAGCTGATTGCGATTGCCACTTTGATTTAGATGGGAAAGATTCACGGTGTTGTTTTTCCAACTGACATTCTTCACACACTTCATCGATRACATCGATRTTCYGCAAACCTTGAACCATGCAGCTCTTTGACAACTCCTTTAAACTTCGATAATTTAGGTGCCCGAATCTTTCATGCCACAATTTCGAGACTTGATCTTCAAAAGTGAGATAACAGGTGACATTCACGACATCAAATTTGATAGGAAACAAATTGTTCGATCCCAACTTGATATTTGCAACATGATGATTTTTATATTTCATGATACACATGTCTCCAGCAAAATGAATATCAAAGCCTTTTCTCAATAAATGTCCGACGCTTAATAAATTACTATGCAATCCAGGGACATAGAACACTTCTGACATTTTTTCAATTTTTCCGTTCTTCGTCTTGAAAGATATTTCTTCAACACCTTGGATTTTGTATGACTTGGCATCTCCAATAGTCACTTGGCCATGATTCGCCTCTTCAAATGTTGAAAACAAATCTTTGTTTCCAGTCATATGTCGACTTGCACCACTATCCAAGTACAAAATATTCTCGACATTTCCATCAGAAGCAATCAATAAAGTTTCAGAAGTTTCAACTTCATTTTGATGTAGAAACCCTGTCTCGCGTTTTTTCTCCGGATATTTCTCCCAAGAATTATATATTTTGTGACCAGGTTTATGGCAGTGATCACACTCAATATAAGATTTCCTACTTTTGTAGGTACCTCGGCCTCCGCCTCTTTGATTATTTTGGAAAGATTGTCTCTCCATCTTTTGAGACTCATCGTTTCATTTTTCTTGTATTTATTGGTCGTACGAATGTCTACCACCACTTCTTTGATTACGACCTCTTCCTTGACCACGATAAAATCCATGGCCTCCCGTACAAGAGAATTAGGATTTTAAGGCTTGATCTTGCGTAGAATTAATTTGAGGATTTCATTGAATAATTCTAACCTCGTGAGCCTCCAATCTTCCTTGTAAGCCTTCTATGGACATTAAGGTTATATCTTGTGACTCCTCAATAGCCACAACAATGTGGTCAAATTTACTTGGCATACTTCGTAAAAAAAATTTCAACCACTCTTTGAGCTTCTAGGACTTCGCCAATTGAAGCCATTTGATTAGACACAGAAGTCACTCGGGTGAAATATTTCGAGATCTTCTCATTGTCACGCATCTCTAACTTTTCGAATTCTGCTCGTAGATATTGTAGACGAACTTTCTTAACTTGATCTTGTCCAGAATAGGTTGTCTCCAACAACCCCATGCATCTTGAGCACTTGCAACTTTCGAAATTCTTTCATAAACAGGAATTTCAAGTGCTTGATAAATTTGAAAAAGTGTTTTTTGATCCTTTTGTTTTGTGCTCTTCAAGACATCTCTTTGAGCAGCAGTTAGTGTTGATACATCATCAGGTGCTCTTACACCTTCGATGACGCTCCATAAATCTTGAGATTCTAAACATAATCTCATAAGATTACTCCAATAATCGAATTTTTCACCATTGAAGCGAGGGATTAGAGAAACAAGTTGGTTAGACATTTTTTTTTTCTCTCCTTTTTTTTTTTAACTTCTCACTTTTTTTTTAACTTGGCTCTGATACCAGTTTGTAGAAAATATATTTTGAAAAATGAAGAATAGAACTTGAATTATATTTCTTATTTTCTTGTTATGATTTTTTATATTAACATTTCATCATGCATTCCTATTTATAATACATGAAAAAACATGACTCTTCAATTATAAGACATGACTCTTAAAGTATAAGACATGTCTCTTAAACCAAATGACATGACTCTTGAAGTATGAGACATGTCTCTTAAACAATATGACATGTCTCTTCAACTAAATGACTTTTGGAATAAATTTATAATTTAATTAATTTGGTTTACACCAACAAAGAGGTCGCCAGGGTATGATATGAAGACTTCCCAAACGAGTGCTCGGACTCAGTTTTTGATGCATTTGTTGAAAGACAACGAACAACACTTTTTCTATGCTGGTGAAGGGTAGAAAATTAAATTTCAATCAAAAAAAACAAAGAACTTTAATCCTATATGCTTTATTTATTTTGCAAAAATTTAAAGTAAGATTATTGCACTTCAATATATATATATATACTATATATATATATATATATATATAAGAACTCACCTGACTCAGACCCCAATGAACTCACCTGCCAAAAGAAGAAAAGAATTAAGGATCACGTACCCACAATTGAATATCACATCATGCATGCAGCCTTCAAAACAAACATTATATTTATGATGCCTGAGGCCGGCAGGAAAAATATAAAATACTTGAATGCTGATGATGATTTTCATATTTATGTAATAACATTGCATAGGGGTAATATTGATAGTTGAGAGATAATCTTTAAACAATAAAATAAATTGCAAGAATTAAGATTCATGATACAAGTTAAACTCCTAATCTTAATTCACACGAAAGTTCAAAACATAAGCCTGGTACAAGAGGAACCACGAACTAAGAACCACGTGACGCGAAAAAGCGCGAAAGCCCCGAGCCCGAGCCGGGAGGGCGGGCGGGTGGTGGCGCACGAGTGGGGACTCTCATCCCTACTCAACTTGTAACCAATGTCCATCTCACTTCATTTAATAAAACTATCTAGAAATGAGTCTCATTCCTACGTGGAACTTTTCATTTCCCAAATAAAATCTCAATATCTTTTCAACTTCCAAATTCACTTCTCAAATATCTAACTTTGATCATTGATTTCTCAATTTATCCTAACACGAATTTGTAAAAGTGAATATATCACGTTCATTTACTCGCAATATAGATTAAGAATAACGAACTTTCTATTTTTAGAATATTGAATCAAAGTTACCAAAAATAACTTTCTAAATCTATTTTTCTCCAACAATTTGATATTTGCAAAGTGAGAAAAAGGACATGATTTGTTTTTTTGGCAGGCGGAAGTGAGAAAATTAAAAGTAACTCTTAAACTTTTATAGATCAATGGGTATGTTTATATCATTCTAACGGAAAAACATCCACGAGAGAGTTGTAGTTCTAAAGAAATGCATAATTTCGCATCGAAATGTAATACATTCCAAAATAATTTAAAACAAACAACTATTTACTTTTTCTTCATGATTATGTATCACAATATATCGAAATGTAATACATTCCAAAATAATTTAAAACAAACAACTATTTACTTTTTCTTCATGATTATGTATCACAATATTTGCGTACCAGGGGCGGATCTAGGAGTGCCCACAGTTCATTTTGCTTTGGAGTACTAATTTGTAAAGGATAAATAAATTAAAAAATAAAAATTATATGTATTTTGTTAAAAAAAAAATAAAATAGAACTATAGAAAAAATTAATTTTCAATTTGGGTAGGGCTAGTTCGCCATCCTAGCTATGCCCCTACTTACGTCGTCGTTTTGGAGAAAAAAATGCATAATTTGCATCGAAATGTAATACATATCAAAATAACGTAAAACGACTATTTACATTTTTGTTAATAACCATGTATCACAATATTTGTGTTTTATTAATCGTTTGTAGATCAATACTCTAATCATAATACTTTCTCATTCTCATAAAGATAATACATCATTTTTTGTACTAGATTATAACACATTTATCATATTTATTTCATGCATTTATTTATAGATATCGAACGAATGGAGTACTTACTTCCTCCGTCACGTTCTATTTATCGCAAATTAAAAAATTTCATGTTACATTCTATCTATCACATTTATATTTAAAAAAAAAAATTATTGTTACATTTTCTCAATAAAAATTAAATATTACTTTATTAATTTTACCCCAATATTTATTATTTCACTTTTAATTATTTTAAATTAAAAAATATTATAATTATTTAATACTTATAATTATAATGTCTATCATCTTTCTTCATTTCAATAAAATTATCAAATACAATAGGTAAATGGATACATTATAATTCAGGACCGAAGTAAATGTTCTACCCTTATTAAAATATACTTCTCATTTTTCAAGAAAAACATTCCATAAAACACATATGCAAATGTGTAAGGATAAATTTGAAAAATATATAAAAAATTAACAAATATTGTGAACCAACTTTTTTCTTTTTTCCCCTAAAACAACAAGTGCCCGTCAAAGGGAAGAGAAATCAACAAAAGTAATGGTGTGTGTTTTATCATTTTAGTTATCAAAATTTGAATACAAACTTGTTAGAAAATACCAAAGTAATGGTGTGTTTTTCTTAAGGTTCGCCAACTAAATTAGTAAAAATAAAACATATGAACCAATTGATGATAATAATAATAATTATTATTATTATTATTATTATTTAAAAAATGAGAAATAGATGAGGTATTTTCGGTAGATGCTTAACTAAAACAGAAACCAATATGGGCCAGGTGTTTCGCGTACCAGAAAACCTAATTTTATTAACTCAAAAGCATACAACATATACAAAGGTGATAGTCAAAAAAGCCAGCAACATACGCATTTCCTACCAAACAATAAGAATATGCTAACTGAAAAGAACCCAAAAAGATATCACTGACAGAAATCTTAGTTAATGCTATCCTGTTTTAAGGTTCACAGACATTTTGCACAATGTGATGCTGTAGGAGCTCACAGAGAAATATGAAAACACACTATCAAAGCAAGATATTTGTGTAATGTCAATGCTTGCCACTAGAGTTAAAGCATCAAAACATAAATAAGAATACAAGAACCAGAACTCGAGGAACAATCCATAACGAAACTCTTACATGTGTATTTCTGGCGAATAAATGGATGAAATTGAGAACATTGAAGGGTTGTGGGACCATTTTGTCAATTTGAATTAATATGGAACCAAAATGCCAGGCAAAGTAAACTTCAATCTCCTCTTGAAGGAAACAGTATACTACACAGTTTACAGTTATATATGCATCCTCAAGTTCTTTACTTATAGTCGAAAAGTGGAAAATTAAACTTGTCGTAAATTGGTTAATGCCATCTTTAAATAAGAATGTTCAAACTCGACAATAAGACAGTCCAGGCTCTGGCAACCACTCTAGTAGCTACGCAAACTTCAGCTACTTACAAATCAATTTAACAAACAAGGACAGGCAACTAGCATATTCCACCCCAAAATTACACTCAATTGGCACAATGCACCCTGAACTTGTTTTTTTGGCATAGTATACCTTTGAAAGAGATTTAGTATTGGAATTTCTACCAGAGAGTCATTCGGATAGATTGAAAATAGGGGTAATTCGATCAGTTTATTTCATTTTCCATTAGAAGATCTCACAATTTTCTCCTCTTCTCTTATATTTCGTCTTCCCCCCTACCTCTTCCTTCTTTTTATTATCTTCTCTTCAAGCATTCTGTTATTCTCTTTGCTTCTGGTAAACTCACTTCTAAGCTCAAAGATAAGTTAAGGCAAATAGTTCCCCCTTGTATCATTTGCCATTTGAGTGAAAATCACTCTTTCTGTGAGTTACATTTAGCATCATTTCTACTTACTGTATTAAATTCTTAACTATCAATAAAAGAGCAAAATAGCTTGTACTCAAAATTTTACATTATGCCTAATTTAAGTTATTATGAAGTTTTATGTCAACACTTGCGGGAAGAAAAGAAAACGATCTGACATGGTGAGAAACACAGGACAATATAACTAAGCAGCAAAGGTCACTAACTGGGGAGCCAGAAGGTTTTTTGAGGAAATGGTGGTTAGAAACAAATTTGTAATTTTAGGACAAGAAGGAATATAAGAAGAGTAATCCACAGAAGCCGAGAAATAACATAATTCACACATACAACGGCAGAACAAAAACCAGCAATAGACAACATAGATTTTCTTGCAATGGCCTGAATGAACCAAAAATTTAGTATCAACTATAAAAAAACAAATATTTTTGATAACTGACAATAAAGAAGACACAAACAGAACGCAAACGCAACGACATAGGATTGCATTACAGGAGGCAGATGTGAAATTAACGGACAAAATTGCCCCTCAACACTAAATATATTTCTGGGCTGCAATCTACCAAAAATACAATTTTATGGAGGTAATTTGAGGCGAATTATGCAAACAAGAGAAGTTGTAGTTCAGTGTTTCAACAACATGAACATTCACAAATATGTCAAACATCCCAAGCCGTGTTTCAAACAGTAACAGAAACTCATGACAGCTTATATAAACACAACATTCACTCCTAGTACATTACTATTAATAACAAAAATTGGTATTGCCCAAAACATTTATCAAATTTTTAGAAGTCACAGTTCCAACTCGAACATCGTAACACATAAACCAAATAACACTGAATATATCCAAAACTGAATGCCAAAAACATAAGGCAATAAAATAGAATGATATCTTACTCATTAAGCTTTGTGGCAGAAATTAGAATTCAAATTACAAAATCAGGCGTAATACAGTATAACAAAAGTACTTGCTACATATTGCACAATATGACACGAAAAAACCAAAAAAGAAATGGAAAAAAAGGGGGGACTCTTCAATCCATAAAGCAATTTTACACATTAGGCTGGGTAGTACCTTCAAATTATCCTCCTCTCCTCTGTTCCCTTCATCTCCTTTGTCCACTATTCCCAGCTACACATTCTCCATCTAAAAATTATTAACCCAAATAAAATTGGAGTAAAATCATACTTGACCATAACATGAAACTAATCCATTCCCCAGCTTAGCGATCATTTTTTGTGAGCCCCCTTTTTATAAAGATCACCAACCCCTATCACTTCCATCATTAACCTCAAAACCCCATCCCCCACGCCGCCTCGACATGGACCCACCAAATAGTGATGACAACGAGCCGCTCCTCCTGCTCGTCCTTGAATTCGAGCTGGCACTAGAAAGAACCGACGACCCGCCTCCTCTCCCGAAGCATGCGAACAGATTATGCAAAACCCTCCTCAACCCACCGCTCTCCCTCGACACATTACCCCTTGATCCCCACGATATCCTCCTCGGCACCCCGTTGTTGGGGAACCCACCGTCCACCTCCGTGTACACCACCGGTAACTCCCTCTCCCCGCCTCTCCTCCCACCGGAAAATCTCCCCACCGCGAAACCGCCACCGGGCAATCTCCATATCGTGAGCCCAACTGTCTCGTCGTCGTTCTCAACCTCGTTGGCACCTCTGTTCGCCTCGATCGGGCCCCGGTTGACGTTATTCTCGGTATCGGTCGGCAATTCGTGTCTACAGACAGGGCAGGAATTCGTCAAGGCGAGCCAGGGCAAAATACAGTCTTGGTGGTACAGATGCTTGCAGGGCATTTCGCGAGCCTCGTTACCCAGCTCAAAAGGCTCTTTACAGACGGCGCAGTGAGATTCAACGGATATGTGATGGTCGCTTATTTCGATGGTGGGCATCGACTCGATGGCGGACTTTGACGCGGGTGGGTTATTATCGATTCGCCCGATCCCGTTCGCCTCGATTTGAGACAATTGATCCAGCAGCCTGTCAAAACCCGACCCTAACAGAAACTCCGACATACTGGCGGGTAAGGGGCGCAGGCCCGACCCGGCTCCGTCATCGTAATACAATTCAAACCTTCCTCCGGGAGCTGTTCCACCACCTCCGCCTCCATCGTTGGGGCCACGAAGAACAATAACCGGATTGAACGGTGATCGATCTCCTCCGTTCCTGCGGCTCCTCCTCAGCCTAGGGCTAGAGACCGACACCGAACCAGATCCCGATCCGGAGCCGGGGCCCGATTCAGGAGTTCGGGGCATGTACATGTCGGCGGCAGGGAAACGGCGTCGTCTGGAGTCAGAGAGCGATGATCTGTTTGGATCCTCGATCTCTTCGACAAATCCGCTGTTGCAATCGGGGCAATTGACGCAGTCTTTGTTCAGAATCCTCACGAATCGGTTGCATCTGTAGCACCAGTAGGTTGAAGATGACATCGACATTTACAGTTTATTTTTTTCAGGGAAAAGAAAATCCGATTTCAGATCTGGAAAAAAGGTAAAATGGACTTTTTTTTCTCTTTTCCTCCTTTAAGAATACGAAGACATGGGAGAAAACATGGAGGTGGGAGAGGGGCCGGAGATTGGTTGGTGATGTTTAGGGTACACAGAAATGAGAAGAGGGATACAAATAAGGGGGCAATGTCTGGTAATAAGGATGGGAGGTAGGGGTAAATGTGGAATATTGTGTGATGGGATATTGGCGTTTAATCGATCAATGGGATGGAGTGCGGGACGCGTGTTGAGTCAATGGAGGAGAGAATTACATATGGAGTTTGTTTTTCGGTTTTGCCTTGTGTCAAATAATAACTCAGCAATCAGTGTTCGACTTTTAGGTATTTTTTTTTTTCCACATTTTCCTCTTTCAAATGAGTTTGTCCCTTTTCAATTTTAATGGGTTGTTATTAGGGACGATTAGGACGCATTTTGTCGGTTTTTAATACAATTTTAAATTAAATTGTGAAGGCAACTTTAATATCGCAATTTTCAAATTATAATCAAATATAATAAATTCATTAACAATCAAATTTGCCATTCCGGCTTGGAGATAATTTGCTAAATTAATCATTCATTAAATTCAAGATAATATATATTCGACAATTTATGTAGATTTCATATAATATACAAGTTACTATTTCTTAATATATATCACATAAATGACGATTTATGAGAATTTGTGAAAAATTAATTGTTTTTTGTTGAATTTGATCTGTTTTGAAATTCATCTATAAATTTTCTTAACAAAACAAAAATTCGGTGTAGTTTTTTTTTTTTTTCATACGTCAATAAAATATTATTCAATAATATCGTTGTATGAACTTCATTTTGAAATGGGATTGTTTAGTACGACTATCAAATTTTCACTTTCTCAGTGTATCCTCACCAGTCAACATTTCTGTGGTGGGGTTATTTTTTCTAAACCAGTTTAGGGGATTGACATTATACATTACGTTGTTTATTAATTAAGCCTTTTGATTGGATTTTTAAAATTTAAGTGTCATGATCATCTAATGGTACATCCATGTTTTATGTAACCATGTTATTTGTTGATCAAAACTCATAGTGATAAAAGAGATTTGCAATTATATTTCTATGGATACATACAAATTAATATATTATTAACATATCATAAACTAAAAAATTTTAGCGGTTCCAAAAATATTAATTTATAAACATTTTACTATAGTTATAATTTAAATAAGTAAATATTATTCTAAAAGAGTACATTTCTTAAGTTGATTAAGATAAATAAGTTATAAGTATAATTAAAATATTAATTTACAAATAACTAGTTTAACACACGCATATTATGACGGATTTAAAAAAGAGTAATATTCATTTAAAATACTAAAAGAATAATATTAAAATTCTATTTACAGGAATATTATTTTTCAAAATAAATAAGTTTTACACACAATTCAAAATATTATTTGTTCTAATTACAGTAAGACTTGTTTTCACAATAAAGAATTTACAATTTTCTTTTTGTAATACGAATCATGAAATTAGTTGTAAAGTATATCGAAATACCTTAAACTTGATGAGAAAACCCGTAGAAATTGAGTTTGAAAAAATGTAAAACATACAATATCCGTGTGTCACATGTGAATATGTGATATAAAAAATTAGAATTTATAAATCACTGATAATTCTATTAAAAAAAACATTGTACATATAACTTGCAGTATATGTAATATTATTTTATTATTATTTTTTATTTCTTTTTTTTTCGTGGAAAATACTAATTAATTTGTTCGTATACATATATAATGTGTGTATCAATGCATTGTACTGAAATTGGATAAAGAGATTTAGAATATATTTAATATTTACTAGCGTAATAATTTATTATTATTTATTTTATCTTTTGATTTATTTTATCTTTTTTTGTTTCCTTTTTTTTTTCGTGTAACATTAGTTTTTTATATATATTTTTAATGTTATTTTAAATTCAATTTATCAGGATTAGATAAAAAAAATTATATATTTTTATTTATTTTCCTTTTGTAATAATTTTATATAACTCGTGTTTTTCTTAAATAAATATTTAAGATTCTAAAAATAAAATTATCTTAATTTGTTATAAATAAAAATTAACTCAACTTATATAAATTTTTCTAATTAGATATAACTCATTTATAATTTGATATTAGAAGAATAGAAGTAATATTGAATAAGGCAAAATATATTAAAGAAAACATTAAATTAGGTAACATGTAATAAAAGGAAAATATGAGTAAGTCTCCTGTGTGACTGTCAAACGGATCCTCTACTATGTGACGAAACTCCATATCCATTCAAACCCGGATCCGGTCCATTAAGTCGGATATGATATAAAAGGGAAAAAAAAACTTCTCGCCAGATGCACCATTCTTTCTTTCTCTCTCGCCGTCGAATTGTAGCATTAGACCAGTTCTTGGAAAATCTAAAAAGCCCCTCCGGATTCCAGTCGCCACCATCACCGAAACCACCCATGGCCTGACTTTGAAAAGGCCCAAACTGATGTGATGACCGTGTCAGGATAGAAAGAAGACAAGGAGGAGAGAGGTTTCCTCCCGGAGCCTAGCCTCACCAATTTTTCAGCCACCGTCGTTTGCCTCCTGCACACGACCGGAAAATCGTAGCACCTATCACCATCCCGTTGCTACTTCCGAAAAGAAAAACCACCGCCACGAGTTCGTCAATCCCATCCGCCTTCCAATTAAGTCCCATCACCATCTTCGCCTTGCCAGTCATCTCCGAAGTAGCGTCCAGGGACAGGAGATTAGCTATGTGAATGGGTTTTCTTCGTCTAGGTTCCTCATCTATCGTAGTAGCGTCTAGGGACAGGAGATTTAACGGCGGAGTGAGATATGGAGGTTGCAGCGAAGGGTAGGGATGTGGAGGTTGCAGCGAAGGGTAGGGAGAGAGGGGGTTTGAGACTGGGCATTTTTAATAGGGTTTAGTATTTATATACACTGTACGGGTCAAAAAATGAGTAGGGTCATGAGTTCGTCACATGATAAAAGATCCGTGTGGCCGTCACATTTAAGTCACTAGTTATAAAAATCCAATTTGATTGAATTATTGAATTCTTAGGGAAAATTCGCAGCGGAGATTAGGAGATCTGCCCGGCAGGGGCCAATGGCTTGGAATGTTTGAGACCGTCGAGGAGGTTGCACTGGCCTAGGATGCAAAGGCCCAAGGCGCTACAATTTTCCGGCCGAGATCGTGGCGGTTGCGTATTTCTCTTTGAATAGCAGCCCTCAAGGTATCTATGCCCTATTTATATTATTTATGTATCATTTTTTGTTAACAGTATAACTATAATGTAATTGCCGATTCACTGGCGGTTGCGTGTTTCACTTCATTTATAATCCAACATTTTCTTTTCCTATTTTTGAGTATGAGTACAAATTGATGCTACTTGAGGTTGCTCTGATAAATATCAATTCAATTTAAGAGTTCTTGGTTTATTTGACAATTTGATAATTTCATTTATTTTTATTTTTGTTGATGAGTTGAAAATCTTTACTTGTGGAATTAACCAGTATTGTAAAACATGTCCATTGATCCTTAAATTATCAAATTTGTTAATTTTACTTTTTTGGGTCTTTTTCTAATTGTTAAATTTTTTATGTTAGCTTCATTAGTTACAGCAATGTGCACTAGCAAGAACAAATGAGCTAATTGTGAATCCCAGTGTGTCTGATAAACAGTCGTTACATGATTTGAGCAAGAAGGCATATCATAAATCAAAGGGCTTGTGAATTTTTTTTATTAATAATATATATTTTATGACTCCCTTTTTATTTTCTTATTATTAAAATATAGTAATTTTTACTCGTGTATGTTTTTGTCTAGGTCTTGTGTATGATGAGCAACCCTTATCAAACTGGAATGGTACTATGTTAGGAATACACGATAAGTTAATTTCAAAGAGACACAATCCTTCGAGAAAGCGTTATGGAAAATGAAGATGGCTCAGTGAAAGATCAAGATCAATCGAAGAAAATGTTATTGCATTTTTTTTCAGAGAATAAAAATGTTATTATACTTTATTGTGAGATGTTAATTTGATATTAATGTAAGTAATTGTTGAGGTTGAAAATATGATTTTGTGAACTTTGTAAGTTCAAGTATTGTGTATTATTTATATAGAAAGATTATTCACTTTTTTACTAAAAAGTGTCACTTTTGCTAAAAATAGTGTCACTTTTTTTGGAAGTTTGTTTGTTTAAGTTTTTCCCCAAATCTTCGTTTCTCGCTTGATTTTGGGTCAATTTCTTATATAACTTGATTTTGTGAACTTTTTAAATTCAAGTATTGTCCGTCTAAGCCGTTTCCAGGGTGGGCAGGCTGTTAAACAAAAAAAGATAACTCTTCCCGAGGCCTCGCTGACGTCTCCGGACTCCCTAATGTTGCCGTCAGCCGCCGCGTCTCGGTTCAGGAATTTTATTGCAGAAAATGACAATTTTTTTTTACTAAAAAGTGTAATTTTTTTATGAAAGCTTGGCTGTTTAAGTTTTCTTTTATTGTAGTTTTCTGCTTGATATTATTCTCTTGCTCTGGTTTATTAAAGTATTTTTTTTGTAAACATTTTAAATGCAAGTACTTATTTTACCTGTTCAAAAATATTGTCACTTTTTGCAATAAAAAGTGTCACTTTGCATCTAAAAGTGTCACTTTTCAATATAATTTTGTGATTGAGCAATTAATTCAAAATTTAATCATATAGCTATTTAAATTAATATCATCACATTTGCACTAAATAACGTCACATTTTTACTAAATAATGTCACTTTTACTAATATCCAACCATTTAACTTAAAAAATGTCACCTAATTTTCAATAAATACTTATTATTGAAGTAAAACGTGTCACTTTTCCAATAAAACTTGTCACTTATCACTTTACAAATTATTTTATAATCAAGCATTTGATGTAAATATAACAGTCACCCATACACTAAAATGTTAGAATAATCACTTTTGTCCAAAAAAAAGTGTCACTTTTGATTTTTGCAGAAAAAAAGTTGTTATACAAATTATAGTAGTCAAGTTATAATACTGTCACTTCTTAAGATATTACTGTCACTTTATAAATAAAAAGTGTCACTTTCTAATAGTTGATAGTAAACGACAGCCATCAATTGGCGATCAGATCATCCTCTTCGGAGATGACTGACAAGGCGAAGATGGTGATGGGACTGAATTGGAAGGCGGATGGGATTGACGAACTCGTGGCGGTGGTTTTTTTTTTTGGAAGTAGCAATGGGATGGTGATAGGTGCTACGATTTTCCGGTCGTGTGCAGGAGGCAAACGACGGTGGCTGAAAAATTGGCGAGGCTAGGCTCCGGGAGGAAACC
>BMAC01000692.1:50400-69897 GCA_014905375.1 Phtheirospermum japonicum | reverse complement strand
CGCCTGCTCGCGTCAGTCGACGCTCCATCGACGCTCAGTCGACGCGACGGCCCATAATTCGGAAATTAGGGTTTCTTGTGCGCCAAGACTCCTAATATCTATAAAAACCTCATTTCTTCGGATTTTGAGACACACACACGAGAAGGAGAAGACCCAATACTATTTTAGAGTATTTTAGCTCATAAAAACAATAAATCCACGTCTTATAACAAGATTTGGAGACGCGGATCAAGGATCGAAGTTCTACGCGCCCGAAACACCGATTTCGTGCTCGAGAGTCCATTTTCGCCCAAGATCAGTGTCCAAACTCTGGAATAGCCGGAGCTCTTCATTGCTTTTCGTAGTTACAATAAGTACTCTAAACTTTTAGTTAATTTCTTAGTTAATTGCTTAGTTAATTTTGTTGTTAATGCTAGATTAGTTTAATTAGCTTAATCGTTTTATGCTCGTATTTTGGGTACTGGTTAATTTAGCTTATTTATGCAATTTAGTTTATGCGCCGTTAATGTTCTTGGATTCATATGATTCAATTGCTTAGTGATAGTTTCTTAAATTCATGCTTTTAGATACGATAATTAGTTTTAAAACTTCGTAGCGTTATTCGATAATTTAGCTATTGCTTTTAGTTGATAATTTAGAATAATTAGTTTAATTAGCTTTAGTATACTTCTTAGTTCATAATTGGTAATCTAGTTTAAAGTAATTAGTTTAAATTATCGTCTTAGTTTATAATGATCAAATCAATCTTTTCAAACCCCAAATGTATATGTATGATATTCAAACTTGAGAAAAACATTGATAGGACCGAACAGTTATTTCCTCGAGAGATACGACTCGAGTCAAACTCATCACCCTACAGTTACCTCGTACACTTGCGAGCAAACTGACGTGCTTTTAAATTAATTATTAAAAATGGGGTGCACAAAAGTTTGAGTCACTTGTAACATCTTTTTTCATACCAGGCCAGTAGAACACTCTCTTGAGCCTCATGTAAGTGCCTTGTATACCTGAATGTGCACCATAAGCTGAAGAATGCATAGTTCTAAGAATTAACTGCCTAAGTTTTGAGTCCCCTCCTACTGCTAGCCTGCCTTTATATCTGAGTATGTTATCCTTAAGAGTGAATTCAGGGTAGGACTGTGGGTTGATAGTGTTAGCCCCTATGATCTTAGACATGTTGGCATCCTCCTTATAGCTCTGTACAATTTGCTACACCCAAGTTGGAGTTACCACAGAAATAGCTTCACAGCTTTCCATAGGAGAGTTGACCCTTGACAATGCATCAGCCACCCTGTTGTCACTTCCCTTCTTGTACTCAATTACATAGTTCAAGCCTAACAATTTAGTGATCTATTTTTGTTGAGTATGTGTCATCACTTTTTGATCTAGCAGGTGCCTGAGTGCTTGTTGGTTAGTTCTTATGGTAAACCTACTTCCTTATAAATAGTGTTTCCATTTTTATATTGCCATTAGCACAACCAGAAATTCCCTCTCACAAACAGGAAGAGCTTGATTTCTGGGACATAGGGTCTTACTCATATAGGATATAGGCCTCCCCTCTTGCATCAGTACTGCTCCCACTCCTGTACCACTGGCATCTGTTTCAAGGATGAATGTTTTCTTGAAATCTGGCAATGCTAACACTAGGGTACTAACCATTGCCTCTTTGAGCTTGTTAAAAGCAAGCTCTTCCTATTCTCCCCAAGCAAACTTTCCTTTCTTCAACAGTTCAGTAAGAGCTCTGCTTAGCACTCCATACCCCTTTACAAACTTTCTGTAATAGCCTGTTAAGCCCAGAAAACCTCTCAATTGCTTGACATTTGTAGGTGTTGGCCATTGAACCATGCTACTGATCTTGTCAGGATCCGTTGATACCCATTGATGGGATATTATGTGCCCCATATATCCTATTTCCAACCTCCCAAAATTACATTTACTCCTCTAAGCATACAATTGGTTTTCTCTCAATTTCCGTAGGACCTGTTCTAGGTGAACTCTGTGCTCCTTCAAATCTTGACTATAGACTAGGATGTCATCAAAAAACACCAGAACTGACCTTCTTAGATAACCACTGAAAACATGATTCATTAATGACTGAAATATAGCAGGCCCAAAGGGCATGACCAAGAACTCATAATGACCATTGTGAGTTCTAAAGGCAATGAGGAATCTAAATTCTGGCTTCATAAGGATCTGAAAGTACCCTGACCTCAGGTCAGTTTTTGAGAAATATTTTGCCCCATGCAATTCATCCAGTAGCTCATCAATTATGGGTATAGGGTAGTCATGTTTGATGGTAAGTTGATTTAAGTACCTGTAATTCACACACATCCTCCATGTTGAGTCTTTCTTCTTAACCAAGATGACTGGTGAGGCAAATGGGCTTCTGCTGTTCTGAATTATCCCTGTTTCCAGCATTTCCTTAACAACTCTCTCTATCTCATCCTTATGCTCAAGGATAGTCCTATAAGGATATCGGTGCTTCGGTGAGCTGCCAAGTTTCAGCAAAACTTGGTGTTCAATTTCCCTATTAGGTGGTAATACCTTGGGCTCATCAAACACATATGTGAACCTTTCCAATAAATCACTGAGTAAGGGGTTGTCCTCCTGCTCTGGTTTTTGTAAGGCAACCCAGTATGCTTCCTGTATCCCTTCCCCAGCAGCATCTTCATGCAACAACTTATAAAGTGTAGGTCCTGTAATCAACTTAAGTTCGGCTTGTGTAGTGATGGCCTGTAGTCTAACTCTTTTCTGCCCAGTGTTTACTATAACAGTCATCTTATCATAGTCCAATTCTATTGGAGTGCAAGATTTAAGCCAGTCCCCACCCAATATCAAATCATACCCTTCATGCTTCAACAACCTTATTAGGTAACTGAATTTATGTCCCTGCATACTCCACTGAAACCCTTCTGTCCTGTGTGAACTCACCATCTTTTGGCCATTGGCTACCTTAACTAGCACTGGTTTTACTGATTGCAACCTGCATCCCAGTTTACTTGCAGTATCTTCTTGCATAAAACTCAGGGTGCTTCCTGAATCAATAAGGATGTGGAGCTGGTGCTCTCCACAGTAGCCCACCATCCTCATAGTGGTTACTCCTGCTTCCCCTGACATAGTGTTTAGGGTCATCTGCACCTCCTCAAGCCCTGTGGTTGGCTCTTCAGGACATATCTGGTTGTCCTGGGCTTGAGAGTAGCTCATCTCTTCTTCCTCAGTCATGATCAAATAATTGACCCTGTTCTTGCACCTGTGCCCATAGGTAAATTGCTCATCACAGTTGTAACACAGGCCCTTCTCTCTTCTAGCAGCCATCTCACTGGTAGTTAATAGTTTGACTGGTCCTCTGTTGCCCTGGGGAATCATAGCCCTAATAGGTGTGGCTTGGGGTGCCTCAACCCGAATTTAAAGTAGCTGGACACTTATATAAGGCATGCCTAAAAAATATAAAAAATAAAAATAAAAACACAATGTTACGACAAATGTGAGATAAGATAATACAACATGCGGGCGAAAGTCATACATACCACCTATAGAGATAAATATAAATCTTTGCTAAATAATTAATATCTAATAAATTTAACAAAAAAAATCAAAATAATATCTATATAAAATAAGACTTCTCGAAGAATAATTTTTTTATTAAACTCATACATATCAAACAACATATAATACAATAAAACACCAAAAGATAAACTCTATTTTAATTAAATACATATACAAATATATAAAATCCTCATACACTCTTCAAATTAGTTGATAATATGTTTAATGGTGCCCTCGTTAATCCGGGCTATTCAGGCCCCACACTATGAGTAGAGAACAATAAAAGTAATAATTTATAAAAAAGAATTCTATTTATATAGTGATATAGTTTTATCTTCTAGCCTAGGACCCAATTGGTCTTGAATGAACGTTTAAATTGGTCTTGAATGAACTAAACGTCACGTAATTTATTCAGAGATCCACATGATAAAGTTTACTTGGGTTTGTTAATAACACTTGTTAAGATAAACAACAAAATTCAAATTTTACGATTTGTTAGTTTGTGAGCAAATTCTTTTAGTAAACTTGTGAGCAAGTTCATAATTAGCAAATTGATCTTATATTATAAAATAATACGACTTTAAAATTATTTCTACATTTACTTATGATATAGATACTCAAACAAACTTATTTCTTAAATAAATTTCTAAATTTTAGTGTGTGTGTATATATATATATATATATATGATGAATATTTAATTACTAAGTTGGTTTAGCTAAACTCTATGTCATCCGTACATTTAATAAGTTAAGTTTAAACTCGACTAGATAATAAACGATTTAAGATCAAACTCTCGAACAGCTCATTTTGATTCGATTTATTTGGGATGCTAGTCCTAATTTAGGAAGATAGAAGAAAAACACGGGTCAATGGCGTGGCTGTCAGCGCGTCATTACTGACTGGGATCCTATTTGCATGGTTCAATGTTGAAAACGTTGTGTTTGGCATTACTCGTTGCTGGTCATCTTCTTTTATTTATGACCACCCAAAGGAGCATTTAATATTTGTACTTTCCTTTTGTCACATCACTAGATTTCATTTTATTTTTTAAAAACAAAGCATTAGAAAGGTATATTCTCACAAGAAGATTACTGGCCATTGGGGCATTCTTTTTCATGAGTTTCCTACATTAAATTGCTATAAATGGAAACTGATTAAAAATAAAATCACATTTTCCTTTTAACTTACTCGGTGAGCGCATTTGCAATAGGTTATATATTTGAGGTTTTAAGAGATGATTGAGGTGAAAAGGTATTGAGTTGAGATATTTTTTGAGGTAAAAAACTTTGTAATTAACTAGTGTGTAATTCGCAATTGTGATAATCATTATAGCATGTACCTGAGTGTATCTTACAAGATGCACCCAATAATTTAATTTATCGTTATATATAACTAACATATATCATCACGTATAACTGACACATATCATCATATAAACTGATACATATCAACACAAATAATTAAAATTCTAAATCTAAAAAATTAGAACATCTACGCTTGGTTAGACATCTATAAATACTATAAAAGCACCAACACATATGTTGTTCGAAAAAATGAGGCATGAAAAAAATATGTGAATACTACAAAACCAAGCATGTAAATTACTATTTTTGAAAAAAAAAGTGCAAATATATTTAACTAACTTTAACAATATGAAAATGAAATACACAATATTATTCTTAGTATAATATTTCATGAAATAGATCAAGTTTGTCGGTGTCGAGTCGACTTTGGGTGTGAATGCTAATAATCGACCTAGACACATTTTATCTGTGGACGTTTCAAGTTTTGCACGATTGTCAGTCCTATACAGGTACCAAAATTCCAAACTTAAAATTCAACATGATTATGTAATCCCCTAAACAAAAAAGAACCATTTCCCCCCAACCCACAAACCTACAGTTTCCGAAACACGAAGTACAACAATAGTAATTCTCTTCATAAATTACACACGCAATAAATAAAAAAATTAAAATAATGAAAAATTTTACCTTCCCATTAGCGCACTCAAACCCACAGAACTCAGAATGTTAGTCATTGTATTGGCGGGCATCATTTTCGGAATCCTCAAGGGGCAGCTGAGCTTGGGCCAGCATCAGATAATTAGTCTCGTTCTCTGAAGTATGGGTCTCCAAAATCATCTTCTGGATCAAGTAATCCTTGTCCGGCGGCTCCTCCCAGTCCGACATCCACTCGTCGGTCAATGACGATCACTCGAGATTGTGGTGAACAGTTCAAACAAAAACAAGAAAAATCCCGTTAGAATAATCACACAAAACCCACATAAAAAAATCGCAATCATAATTACCAAAAGTTGAACAACAGATTTCTTGAATCTGAAAGAAATCCACCCTATGAGGAAATAGAGTTTCGATAATTACCAAAAAATGATAATGAATGAGTTGGAAATTACAAATTCTTTCGAATTTGATAGAGAGAACTTGAAATATAGATTTGGATCTATTTTGATTGTTCCGAAGTATCTTTCTCAATGGGCAAAATAGATCAAAATAGATTCAAATTGGTAATTGATCCAAATCGATAGATATACTAACAACTGCACAATTGAGGAAAGAAACAACTACACATTGGTTATTTATATCAATTTTCAAAGATTTCGTGATACTGGTTTTGAAAAAAAGATCTGATTAAAACTTATTTAAAGAAAAATCGTTTATATAGAAAAAGATACTGTTTAAACAGAAATTGAATAAATATATCCACATATATAGAAAAACGAAAATCGGAAGATTACAGAAATAAAAAAAAATTAAAGAAAAATCTTACAATCGCATGGTTCAACATATGAATTGTCAAAAAATGTTGATATCATCATTGTGGATTAATTTAGTTTGATGTTAAAAATGATAGATTTGTTTGATTTGACTATTGTGGTTTCTGATCGAAGCAAAAAAAAAAAAGAGTGGTTTCTGATCGGAGAAAAATAAAATGAAGAAGTTGTTTAACGACGAGGGGGAGCTATTAGCTGAATACAAAACCCTACCTCCTCTAATGAGGAGAATAAATGAGAAAAATTGCTTATTTATACCTAGTAAAAAAACACTCTTCTTCCAAAATAGATCCCAACAAATCACAATTCGACACCTCAGCATAGCAGATACCACAAGCTGTCACATGTACACCGAAATACTCTCCATGCGACATCTCACCACTAATAGTTTACACTATTAACAAGAGTGGTTGATTATTTGGGAAGAGGAGGAGGAGAAAATGAGACAAATTCAACAATTGCTAAAGTAATTAGCAAAATAATTATGAAGTAGTCAATTATATTTCAATTCTTTTTGTGTATTTTTTTTTTCCTTTTTAGTTTTGTGATCATTAAAAAATTAAGAGATGAAAATGGGGTGAATTAATTACAAAATGTGAAAACTTTATGTCAAGGAGTCAGTCAATATACTTGTGCCAAGTTTTGATTTCAATATATTGCAAAAAGAGGAAGGCTCAACGCCAACAAGATGGCTTTACATCCGGGCATCATTATAAAATTGATATTTTTAATGTAGTTTGGCCAAGGCACACTAGCTGCATGCCTTCGTCGGCGAGCCTTGCTTGGAACAAGCTCGGTCAAGGCAGGGGAAAGCAATGTTAGCCTTGGTTGAAACCAACCCAAGCAAGCCTCGATGGTTTAGATGCATCGCAGTCCGTTCCCAATCAATTAGTTGTTTGTATCGACAAATGAGTCGATCGGCGCAGCAAATTGTAGGTTAGCAATTCCAATATTAAATGTTATTTTATCAAGTGGGTCAAATTGGTATACATGTCTTGACTTTTTTCTTAGGATTTTATCGATTATCAACATATATAAATGTTTTCTCACAACAATATCGCAAAATCTATTTGTGTTTGTTCATATCATAGACCAAATCCATCTTCAGAGAATTCTTACTAGCCGGACTTGCATTTGGAGTTTTGAATGTTGTACGAAATTTAACAGCATATTGCTAACATACCATAACCAATTAAGAGTTATGTGCATGATGCTTACCAACAAATTAATTTATATCATATATAATGTACTAGGTAGGCTTAAATCATATTAAAATTATAACCATTTATTTCTTTTTATAAATAATTGTTGACTTTTATTCATTAAGGAGAATTGGTTGTCATCTACATGAGAATTGTTAATAGTTCTAAAGTATAAGTTGGCCTAAAATTATAAAATGAAGAAGATAGGGAAAAAAATAAATAGACACAAAGGTGCATAAAAAGTTGCTTATTCTCTTGAACCTCTATAATTTGTGAGGCACCAATATTAGTGCGCTAGTCTTTATTTCATAACAAAAGTTGACTGCATATTTAAAGTTAAATTCCACACTCATCAAAAAGGTGCTTCTTCTGGTCGGCTCCTCCCCTAGCACATTCGTATGCTTTTCTGGTCGTTGTTTATACTGGTATTTTTATCATTTTAGAATACTTACTTTTCCTATCATCTTGTTTTTATCTTTTATATTTAAAAAATAAAACTTTATCTCATTCTACACGTTTCATATTCACATTTTCAAAAAATAATTAATTTTAATTTTTTTTCCAATAAAAATTGAATGATACTTTATTAATTTCATCCATTCTTTTATTATTTTATATTTTAATATTTTTTAAATAAAATGATAATATGATTATTTGATACTCATAATTATAACACAAAATATCTTTTTTAATTAAAATAGTCAATCACAGCAGATAGTTGGAGACGGAGGATTATAACTATAAGATAATTTAATTATCAATTAAACCCGAAAGATAATTTTATCAATTTGCTAGCTGAATCATTTTAACTTATGAATACAAAACTTTAAGAAAAATGGGGATGAAAGTTGGATTATCACAACATTCCTTTTTATATGTTGGTCACCTATTCTACAAGCGTACACACCGACTTATATATGTACCTAATTACATGCATCACTAGCGATTTCATAATTTTCTTATTGAATATTCACTGTTGTTAAATTGCATGTTAATTTGTGTGTGATGGAATGTCCATTAGTTTTTAATAAGAACTTTTTTTTCTAACCCGAGGTTCTTATATTCTAACTAGAGTTCAGTAGTTTGTTTATGGCCGTTTCTTATGAGTTGGAGGTTTAATACTATTCATTAAACCGAATGTTTATTTTTTGATTGATTACTGAATATACATAAGTTTTGCAACAAGATATCCATTACATTTTACTAGAAAATCGTCATATTAAATTAAAATTTTATCATTAATGATCCATTATATTTTGAATTCTGTATTCTTTTTCTTTTTTTTTTCAAGTTTTTTTAATTGATATTTTATTACAATAAAATATATTAATTAATATGTTTGCATAATATCTATAATAATAATATAAATATATAAGTACACTATAATTAGTTATTAAACTTTTCCCGCAATTTTCTAAATTTATTTTTAAGACAATTCATTTTTTTAAAATTTATTTTTTGCTTGAAATACCTTTATATAATTATTTTTGCATTAAATATATTATAATTGAATTGTTAAAGATTATTTATCATACTACGAGATCGATTATAGATTATACCCTTAAAACAATTTCTTATAATTTCTTATGTAATTAGTTTATTTTAAATATACTATAATTGATTAAAAATGTTTTTAACTTTACCATACTATTATAGTATGGGCCAATTCCCATATAAACCATTAGTGAAATGTTTTTTCCCAAATAGGCCATTGAAATCTCAACTTCCCATTTAATCCAAAAATTATATAAGAGTACTAAATTACCCTTTATAATTGTTTTATTTTGTTCTTCAAAAATTCAGAACTACCCGTGTAAAATTCAGAACTACTCATGTACATTCAGAAATACTCGTGTAAATTCAAAACTACTCGTGTAAATTTCAGAACTACTCATGTAAAATTCAGAACTACTCGTGTAAATTCAATACTACTCGTGTAAATTGACGAACTACTCATGTAAATTCAGAACTACTCGTTTAAAATTCAGAAATATTCTTCAAAAATTCAGAACTACTAGTTTAAAATTCAGAAATATTCTTCAAAAATTCAGAACTACTCGTGTAAATTCAGAACTACTCGTGTAAATCTCAGAACTACTCGTGTAAATCTCAGAACTACTCATGTAAATTCAGGACTACTCGTGTAAATTCAGAATTACTCGTGTAAATTTTGAAAAATTACACACTACTTCTCATAGTTTTTGGGAAATTACATACTAATTCACATAATATTTTGATAAATTAGGTACTACTTTGCATAAATTACGTACTACTTCACAAGATTTTTGAAAATTACAAACTACTTTGCATAAATTGCATACTACTTCACAAAATTACAAAATTCTTGAAAAATTATAAATCACTTTCCACTTTCCATTTTTATTTCTTGTAAATCTTGTTCAACATAATATCTAAATGGTGGATACAAGTGGGAGCATCATAATATCATGTAAAAGACATGCAACTATCTAAATGGTTCCACATCACATCACAGTCAAAACATAATAATTAAGATTGAACAAAACTTTTCTTAAGCACAAATCGTCACTACCCTTGAACAAAAATCATATCCCATTCCCATTCCCTTTACCACCTCCATATCAACCGCCACCGCCACCATACCCTCTCGCCGATCCATACCCACCACCAATGCCACCGTCTGCAAAGCCTTTACCATCATRATATCCACCACCGGGCCCACCATATCCTTTACCTACACCATAACTAGCGGCACCACCATAACCGACGGGCGCCCCAAACCCACCACCTCCATAAGTACCACCACTATACATGGGTCCATCAAATCCATAGCCATAGCCATACCCACCACCCACTCACGCAATCTCTGCGGGCTCAAATTTTCGTACAGGGACGACCCACAGTACAGGTAATTGTATTTGGGCCGGGATGTGAATCGGGCCTTGAAATTGGCCTCCAGGGCCATGATGGTGTCGGTGGTTTTGCGGTGGCGGTCGTCGCCATCAGTGGTGGAGGCTTCGACTAGCAACTGGTTGCCAGCGTCGGCGGGACAACGACGACGGTGTAGACACGGCCGTAACCCCAATCGGGGAGGATCTTGTGGCTGGGGGTGGAGATTGGGTTGAGGGGTCGTTGATTGGAACCCAGCGGCATTGTTAGGGTTAGTTTATATAAGAGTTGGTGTAGGGTTAGTTTTGACAATTTAAATGTATTTATTGATTAAATGGGAAGTTTTTGGCTTGTATGGGAATAAAAAGAGTCATTGAATTATATGAGAATTGTCTTTTATATTTTAGTAGTATATGGAAATTTTTCCTAATATGAATATTCTTGAAGGTGATTTAGGGTTGACTTTATAAATAGTTGGAATCTTGGTTAATTACAAATTGTTTTAATGGTACGTTTTTTTATTTGGAAATAAATCAATACATACTTCCCTCACCCATCTTTGATAATTATATCTACTAAAACTTCTCATCTTCGATAATTGTATCTACTAAGACTAGCAATTTTTCTATAGAACCAAAAAGGGTTCCATTATGGAGCTCATAGATGATATGGCATTCACCCACCATGTATATATAAAAAGAAAAAGAAAAAAAATAATTATGAGGCTTCTGTGAATGCCATGTTATATATAGGGCTCTATAATGGCGGTTTTTCTATAGAACCAGATAGGGCTCCATTATGGAGCCCTATAAATGACATGGCATTCATCTAAGCCCTTAATCATTTTTTTCTTTTTATTTTTCCTTCCTTTTTTTATAAATGCACGGTGGGATGAATGCCATGTGTTATATAGGGCTCCGTAATGGAGCCCTATCTGGTTCTATAGAAAAATTCCTATAATGGAGCCCTATCTGGTTATATAGAAGAACCGCTAAAATTAGTGAAGGAATCGCGTGTTACATAAATTTTTTAGA
Source organism: Phtheirospermum japonicum (assembly GCA_014905375.1). Classification (NCBI taxonomy): domain Eukaryota; kingdom Viridiplantae; phylum Streptophyta; class Magnoliopsida; order Lamiales; family Orobanchaceae; genus Phtheirospermum; species Phtheirospermum japonicum. Next base: position 58,455 of record BMAC01000692.1, on the reverse strand, counting down.
CCTGCTCAATAAATTAAACTATTCCAACAATATAAATATTAAAGTTATTTTATCCTCAACTAATATTAGACCGTAAAGCAGTAGATAATATTCTCCGTGTGATGATTTAATGGGTAACACATAATAATAATGTAAAATTTAACAAATCATGGTAAGATAATTAATTGGCATTTCTTACTGATGGGATCCTCTTTGGATGCAAGATTATCTTGATAAAGCTAGCAACCGTCCAGAAGCCATATTATTCGGACAAACATAACAAATTTTGTATAACTTGAAAGATTGAGAATTGGAGAGATTTGTTAATATCTAATAAAGAGCAACATATTATGCATGCCTTTGATACTCCACCCGTTTCTTTTTAATTACCGATAAAGAGTTTCTGTCAAAAGTTTTGGAATATAAAAATTTATCCAGTACACCCTGAATTAATTAATAATATTAATAATTTATTTCTCAATCTCTTTTCTTCTAATTTTCTTTAAAGTGAGGGTAAAATTGGAATAAAATGGTAAAAAATCTAAAACGAATTAATTTATAATGAAATTGATTTTCTAATACAACAATTGATATGAATCAGACGGATTACTATTATATATTGTCTGATACCTAATTTTATCCAAATAAGAAAATAGTATCAAAAAGCTACTTACCAACAATATTATAGTTCACTATGTTTATTTAACAAAGTTGGGAAAATTATACCATGCACCCAGTCCTCACTTTAATATATTGAGGGATAACTATGTATGTTATATGCGATAATATATGCATGTATTGTGCGTCGGATATGGATATTATGTGTGATGAATATGGTTGTATTTATATTGATTTTATATTGAGAGAATTGAAATTTGTGTTTTAAGTATGATGAATATGGATGTTCTATTTTGACGAATATTTATTTTATGTGATGAATATGAATGTTATATGTGATAAATATGTATATCTTGTATTGATTATATATGTATTTTGAATATTCATCGCACAAAATCTACATATTCATGTTTGACGAGACACGCCTAAGAATTCATCGACTGATTTTCAATGCCTACTTACACTTTCTCGTCGACCATATTTTGACGACTACTCTATGTTTCCAACAATCATATTCACTACATATAACAATCATATTCATAACATATGATATAAATATACCACCGCACATACCCTTACATATAAATACTTGGGTGCACAATGCATAGTGCACTTGGGCACCATATTGTAAATAAACTGATAAGAACATTAAGCTATTTGTTTGCAAATGAAGTTTATTGCTAACGCCTTATGATTACAATGAGGGCGACTATCTACAATATATAGATGATAAAGGAACAATCTAGAAGTTAGGTTTTATGTGTCAGTTAGTCTAATTACACCACAATGAGGTTAGCCACACTCAATCCTTTCTCATGAACCAGCTGTAGCTCATTTGTCACCATGCACCGTACGTCCTGGTTTGTCTTCTACTGCTGAGTTGTCCGCTAAAAATGATTCAACTCTAAATGCCAAGGTGACATTGTTTTCCTCTTTTGCTCATCTGTTCTTGCTACCATTCTCAATATCCTCTCAATCTATGTAGGGCTTATGTACAATAATTAGCTTATTTCTGAGCCTACAATAGAATTGTCCTGTCAATGATTTTGATCCCAAGATGGCACATGTTGCTGTCACAATACCATTCTTTACATTTCCCCTGATGAAATGCAAGTCAAGCTCAATATTTAATTGTGTCATTATTTATGGGATTACCGGATAATGATATTGCTTCTAAATTATCCATCCATATAATGCTTGGTTGAGCTGCATCAATTTTCAATTCTTGTAGTAATGATCTCATCCAAATTATTTTACAGACTCTGACTGCAAGGCTTCTATTCTCAACTTCTGTTGAAGACCTTGACACTGTAGGCTGCCTTTTGACTTTCCATGAAATTAGATTGTCTCAAAAAAATATACAAACTCCTGAATTTGATCTTTTATCATCAACATAATCATTATCTGCATAGGTTGTTATATTAAAGTTCTTACAAGGACTGATTTTCAAACCAAAACCCAAAGTTCCACGAAGCTAACTCATGATCTTTTTAACTGCTCTCTGATGAATATTCAAAGGATTTTGCATATACTGACTCATTTTATTTACTGCATAACTGATGTATGGACTTGTCAATATAACATACTTAAATGACAACTACTGCATTAAGAGAATGATTTAATCACTAGTATATAAAATCAAATTAGAGGCCCTACATATGAGGCGGTTTAAATTATGTCCGCCTCGAATAAGATAAACGAGGTAGTTGTGACATCTAAACTGCCTTATAATTATAAAAAAAATCGCAGGGTAGCGGTTCTTGACATGAACCGCATCATATAATAACTATCGAGGCGGTTCTTTAAAAAACGCATCTTAATTCTATGTTTGGGCAACGGTTTATTTACGAACCGCCTCAAAAATTTTTGACCGGGCGACAGTTTATATATATAATATATATATAACCGCCTTGTATATTGTTAGAGACGGTTCTCTAACTTATCCAAAAATTGAAATGCCGCAATTAAATAACCTATATAACTGCGGAACAATAAAAAAAAAAAAAAAATCTCTCCTTTCGCCAGAAAACTCCTGCTCTACCTGCGCGCTTGCTCCTTCATCTATGATTAAAGTTGTTCCCGCCCTCGTTAATCTCCGTCGTCCCTCTCATCTCCATCCTAAACCGAAGGGTGGCCCTAATTGCACCTCACAACCCTAACTCTTCGCCATCTCCATCAGGTATGTTTGTTTAATTCTTTCGTTATTTATAGATTATTAATTTTTCCCTACTTTTCCCGCTTCAATTTTTACCTCCCTGGTTGGATTAATCACCGCAGAGAGAATAATTTGGATTAATGACAGGATATGCCCTGCGATTATCTATTTCAGTTTTTTGTATGAATTTGTGTGATTTCTGAAAAATATTTTGCTGGGCTTTTTTTTTAATGTGTCAATTATAATTTGGAACTCCATATTAACTGTATTGGTATTTTTTTTTTCCTATGACTGTTATTTATAATATAATAATTGAGATATTTGGAAAGTCTGTTATTATTGAAATGATGGATGCGATTTTCTTGATAATGAAGCATCAAGGTTTGAAGCCTAATCCGATTTCTTACAGCTCTCTTGTGAGTGTTTTCAATAAAGTGGGGCTTTTGAAAAAAGTGGATTTGATTTTAAGGCTAGTGGAGAATTCTGATGTGGCGCTCGCTTGATACGCCTTTCTTCAACTGTTTTATAAACGCCTCTGGGAAAATTCGGTGATATAGAGAAAATGATGGAGTTATTAGAGGCGATGGAGGGGTTTGGATGTAAACCGGATAATATAACATTTGCTACGATAATCCAAGCGTATCGTGCGCAAGGGGTGGTTGATACTGCTAAGGATTTGGAGAGTAATATGATTCGTAATCCTTCAGGTACCTTTTATATAATCTTTCCTCTTTGCTGAATTATTCAACTGAACTATTTTTCCTATTCAGCGAGTATATTAGTTGAGATATTATTTTTGACTATTTGTCCAGTGAGGATTGATTTTCCGAATTAAGGAGTCCATTAGAAACGTGGAGAAGCTTTTTGCTTCATCACATCTTTGTGTCGGTGAGTAATGTCTCATTTTCTACTCCTATTTCCCAGCAAGTGATTTTTCTAAATAACTTGTATTTTCTGTAAAGCTCTGTATGTGACTGTCACTAAGAAAATTGAATTTATATTTCATGCTTTTAGGGTTTTTTCAAATTTCTGTGCTTCTTCTCGTGGAGAAGAACTGGTGTACTTCACATGTATTCTGGAACACCACACAAGTGGAAATTATTATTATTATTATTATTATTATTATTATTATTATTATTATTATTATTATTATTATTATTATTATTATTATATCTCTCATTTCATTTTCCATCCATTTGTTGTAGCACCAGAAGCAACAGACAATACTGTAGAAAATCAGCCAGCGGAGGATCCTCGTACGACCAAGTTCAGTTGGAGGATTGATAATTTTTCTAGGATGAATACGAAGAAGCTCTACTTCGAAACATTTGAACTTGGTGAATATAAATGGTAATTATAAATTCGATACATATTGGGAGCATCCAATGATGGTTTGCAACTTGTTGATAAGTGTATTGATAGCAAATAATTTCCATATGTGTGTGTCAGGCGGATTCTTATTTTCCCAAAAGGGAATAATGTTGATCATCTATCCATGTATCTGGATGTAGCTGATTCTGCTACTTTACCTTATGGATGGAATAGATATGCGCAGTTCAGTTTGACTGTTGTTAATCAAGTTCATGTCAAGTACTCACTCAGAAAAGGTATTGAAACTCCTTTTATAGTTTCATTATCTGAATGATTCCACTATTAAGTTTTGGTTTCACACTATTAGCAGTTGTATTGGTTGCTAAACCTTTGTTCTAACAGTAAATTATAAGGGGTGGAATGAAGGAATTTATCTGGTTTGTTAAACCTGTATTTTTTGAGCACCATAAGATAGGGATATGGAGAAGCATGTATATGGAGATGGGAAATCCAGAGTTGGGTAAAAAAATAATAGTCCTTTTTTTTTCTCTTATTTATTTCTGCAGCAGAGGAATTCGCTAGGTCATTATGTGATTTGCTCTTAAGGGCTAGTACTGATGTTTTGATCACAAAACATATATGCATCTTGGTTTATGATATGAGAAACTGAATGTCAAAGCTCATTTAGGCAGCGATGACTGCCGAGAATCTTAATTACTTTCCTCCATCGATTTACTGAGTAGATTTATTGTTCGTTTGGATATTGTAAACATGATATTGCGAGCATGTTTAAGAACTCTCCCTCTTTTTCATCACTTGTTGTTAATTGCGCCCTAAAATTTACATATGGTGTTTGTGTTGTTATTACATACAGAAATGCGTCTCTGTATTCTAGATAGATTTACTGAGAATATGTCTTAAAGAAGAACTTTATGGTGTCAATCTGGGTAAATAATGATTACCTGAGCTTGAAATGAGCAGTAAGAAGTGGAATAAGGAATTGAAGTTCGTGAAACCAATTATGTTTTGAGTAAAAAAAATTTCTTGAATTTATTATTTGTGAAGCTCAAGTCTTTAGTCTATTTATTAATACATGCTTTAAACCCTTTTCTGATATTTTCAGATTATTTAATGAATACGAAGATTATGACTTTGCTAGGACCGGAAGCATCGCAACAGAAACGGTATGTGATGATTCAAAGGGTGGATGAATCAACTGAGAGTGGTGGTGGGTCTGATCCGCAGAAGAGGATGCCCCCCCGGAGATTAAGAGATTTTAGTAAGATTTAAGATAAGCAGCTTAAGTTCCTAATTTTCAATTGAATTAATACTTTCATAGTTTGAGTTATTGATCTTGTCAATTTTCTAAAGTTCTGGTTAGTTGCTAGCAATATTTACTTTTTACCGTGATATATATATAAAACAGGTACTTAATACAATACTGCACAAAAAGTTGCAGGTGCTTTCATGTAAACCATAATTCAGAATCATGTGACAAATATATAGTTCTCTATATATGAACGCTATTGCATGTTGCTTGTGTAATCTTAAAAAGATATATATTAGTGCAGGAAGTTTATGAATTGGGGACTTTCTAGAACCAACTAAACTAAGAATCAATGTCTGCACACATAAATCTGATCAAACAGCAATTTTCACCGGTAACAATGTTTCGTACATTTCCACAATCAGTAAAGAAATGTTGGAAATACAGACATGCTATGAAAATTATGCAAAAGCCTGCATTTCCACCAAGTTAAAAGAAAAACAGTAAAATAAAACAAACAAATAAATAAATAATTGCTGGTCTGTCAATTGCTGGAAAGGGTCTGAAGATCCTGAATTTGGGTGGCCTTCATCCTCAAAAGTACATCAAGACTAGGGCCACATGGTTGTTAATTCACTGTGATAGTTTTATCCCGTGATACAATGGTAAAAAAATGGTTGAGCATGAAGGATGGTAGAGAATACTGGTTTACAAAACTAATGGTATGTTTTAGTAATTCTCTTCAGTTATTCTTTATATTATTAATATTTGAGATGTTGGTAAAGTATATGACTTAATATGCAAGAATAGATTCTTTAAATTAAAGGAAGAAAGGATAGATCGGACCATGGACTATAATTCCTCATAACTGAAGAATTATCAGGTAATCAGTGTTGCGTTTTTGTTTTTTTTGGGGAAAAATAGTAGAATATATGTAGTTCATCTATTTGGAAAGTTATTTAGTATGTATAGTTGTATCTGTTTTGACTTTAGTGTTATACGGAGTGGTTTTATATGTGTTTTTACATGAAATCTTGAAGGATTATTATTTTTTTTTTACTGGAAACAAGTTCGTGCTTGGACTTTGCAGGGTTTAAACATTTGAGAATTTTGAAATTTATAAATTTTGCCACTTTTGTTTGGTTATGTTTTCAATTAATGTGATCTCTTTATTATTTAATAACCTGCATTTTATTAGTTATATTTTCTATCTTTTAGATGTATTTCAAATATTTCCATATTAAAATCATATTTATGAGTAATTTCATAAAAAAGAAGAATATCAATGCAGTAGCAGTATGAAACTTCATTGAAAGGTTATGTGGGATAAAAGAATGACTATTGTCTTACCAATTTCAATAACTGGAATGCCCACACAAATTTCCTTATGCTCTTTAAAAGGCAATAAACATTTCATATCAGTTGAAAGACTTGGGTGAGTAAAGTTTTGCGGAGTTGTATTAATTACATATTTGTAGTGTTTTTTTATTCACTTGTGTGTTCTTTTCATTGTTGGATTGTGAGTTAGTCCTTAGTCAGTTAAATTATCCCTGTTGAAGGTGAACTAGTATGCCATTTTAAAGAAGATTGAACATATTTTCTAGTTGAGTTGCATTTTATTCTATATCTAAGCCTATTTCACCTAATTCCATACGTATGCTTTATCTATATTTCTTAATATTTGTAGGCATTGATTGTTATTGTTTGATGTTGGAAATGAATCCACTTTTTAACATTTTCTTGTGGCTTGATCCATGTAGAAGAATCCAAGCTAATTTGAAGCAACCGAGCGAACCAGCTTACATGTGGATGCTTTTCGTTCTCGATTCTACATGGAGCTGGAAACATTAGACAGGGACTCGGTGACGTTATATTTTTGTTAACTCGTATGCTATGAAGCATTGATACGGGTACGAGACACTGGTATGGTACGATACGGGTACGTATATACGTCATGTGTGAAATTTTAAGGATACGGGTACGGTATATATATATATATATATATATATATATATATATATATATAATATATATATATATATATATGATTTAGGTTCAAATAGATCCCACGTCAATATATGCGAACCTAGGGACCAATCCAGGCCGTAGATCTAATAATATGTGTGGACCAAATTTTTTCTATTTTTAAATTCATTAAATTATATATATGGTAGGCAAAGGATGTTTATGTCATTTTGCAAATCCCCCAATCAAATCACAATTTGCGTCTTTGCCTCACAAATCACGCAACCAAAATCTTCCTTCTTCTTTGCGGTCTCCTTCTTAAAAACCTTTCCTCCATCTTCTTCCTCAGCCAAGGTTGTAAGAGCGCCGCCCCCAAATTGGCTCCCTTCCCGTATATACCCCAAAACCCTATCATTTAATTTCGACGGCAATTGGGCGGAAGGCTCGGCGACGGCAATTGGGGATCGACGGCCACGCACCTCTCCCTACTTTTTCGGTCAAATCAATTCCGATGGTGGCCAGGCAGAGGGCCGGGTGGTCGGTCGAGTCGCAGATTTGTTTCACTAATGGGTTGACGTCGGCTTCGGGGGCTAGGGTGTCCGAGAAATCGAACTGGTCCGGGCCGGCGGCGGCTTCGGGGGTTGGGGACGGGGAGGGCCCGGATCTTGCAGTTGGGGGTGGGGCGGGTGGTGATCCTGTGGATGGGAGATGGGACAGGTGCCGGGCCTGAGGAGGAATCGGGGTCGGGGCCGGGGGATGG
>BMAC01000692.1:32860-49540 GCA_014905375.1 Phtheirospermum japonicum | reverse complement strand
CGTGTCATGTTCTCAACCATCGAGATTATCCAATCTAATGGTCAGGATTGGTCCCTAGGTTCGCATATATTGAAATGGTTCCATTTGAACCCAACCCTATATATATATAGTTGTATTAACAAAAAAACTAAAATAAATATTTAAATTTCAAATGTGATAAGTTTAAAAAATACATTAAACAAGTAAATTATTTATACAATAAAAAAAATATTTTATTTTTTTTCTGAAACCTATAAACATTTGTACTATCTCTCACAATTTGTAATTTGTGGTTTCATATTAGAATGAATTAAAATTCTTATTATGTTTTATTCATTAAATTCAAGAGTTGAGACGATCAAAATTTTCTTTAAAACACTCTTTAAAACACTGACACCTTATGGGTACGTATTGATACGTGTCCGCAGAAGTATCGTATCCGTTAAGTATCCGGTGTGGGTACGGCATCCTCGTAGAAGTATCCGTGCTTCATAGCTCGTATGTCAAATATTTATATTATAATGGGTTCCTTTGGAATTTACATGCTTTATGTTTTGATTTCATCCGGTAAGTGGCATATTGTGTTGGGTTTTATTTGAGCCAATGTTCGACATAACTGTCGATTTTATATGTTGATTTGATTTAATAGGGAAGTTCTACAGTGCCTCCACTTTACCATACCATGCATTTTTAATTGTTAGATCATTTCAGTTTTTATGTAGTGGAATGATCTAATGGCTTAAATGCACGGGTATGGTAAAGTGGGGGTACTGTACAATTTTCCGATTTAATATTATCGGTCTGGGAATGAAAGTGAGTTCTCGCTATCATTCTGCCTATACTAATGAAAATGTTATAGAATTCGTTCATGTCTCTTTTCTTTTCTTTTTTGAATTTTCGTGTAAGAATTAGGAATTCCTCTTCCAACTTGTCCCAAAATGGGCGTTATTTTCCGATTTAATATTAGTGATCTATATCATTTTGTTGGTTTATTGATTGATATTAGTATTGGTATTGGCAGCAGCAACAAGGTCTAAAGGCAAGAATCCATATATTTTTATTTTTTTTTAAATGGGAGTTTGAGGCGGTTCTGATAAATAACCGCCTCTGACTGGGATGATAATTGAGGCGGTTCCAATTTAATAACCGTCTCCGATTGACACACTTTGAGGCGGTTCTTATAAAGTAACCGCCTCCTTTTATGAATTATGGCGTTCAAAGGCAACTTATACAGACTATAGGCGGCGGGTTTTTTATAAGAACAGCTGTCCGAATTCAGTTATTTGTTACGGTTTGAACCGACGCCCGATTAATGGTACGTATTTGTGGCGCCTTGATTAGAGGCGGGTCAACCGCCTCTAATCACTGTTTTTCCACTAGTATGAATAAGAATAAGTGAACTACTGTGCAAGGTAACATACTTCACTTAATGAGAACCAATAGATCAAAAGTTGGTTATAAATAATTGTACATCAATAGATGTAAATACAGGAGCATAGTGCATTCATGGCATCGAAGTCATTTTCTAAGAATAAATTAGAAACAAAAGTAAAAACTTACCTTGAAAAACCAATTATTTTCAAGATTTTTTACTTTTTTTTTTGCTATAACTATATATATTGTGAATCCAAAAGAATATTGAATATTCAATAACAAACAAATAAGTGCATTGAGATGCCTTATAGGGACAACCTCGGGGCACTCCCAATAGTTTGTATTTCAGACGGATCACACTTCAAGAATTTATTGCTTTCAAATATTGTAATATTTTTTGTGTCCTGACCAGTTTTAGGGGCTTGAAATATTAAGATAAAGGCGAAATCGGTATTCCCTTTTTCTCTTTCTTTTTTGGAGCAATTGACATAGGCATACAACTGTTTTTATTATTGTTGTTGTTTTGGAAAAGATAACTTCAAGACATGGTAACAAAAGTCGGACTGTTATTTTCAATTTTCAAGACCTAGGCGAGCCAGATGTATGTGCGATACCTTTTCAAATATATGTTGTCCTCCATTTTCTTATTCGTAATTTAATTAATAAAATTCGAGTTCTATATGAAAAATTATTGTTTGAATTCATTATATTGTCCACTTTTTTTTTAAAAAAAAACCCATGATATTGTCCAGTATCAACATACTTACACTAAGTTAGTAAAATTATCAAAAAAAGTACAGAATTATCCCGATCAGACTTTTTTGCCAATGTGACGTGATTCAATACTTTCTTATTATTTTTTTTTAATTTTAAACATTAATTGAAGAAAAAAAACTGAGAAAGAAATTCATTTTAATCTATTATATTGGTCACATTACAGAAAAAAGTATGTGACATTGACATCGTCAAACCACGTCCACTAAGTTGGCCAATTTAAAATCAAAATATGTCCAAACAAAGTTTGATCGAGACTTTTGCTGATGTTGCGTGGTGCTATATTTTCTTATCATTTTTCCTATGATTATAAACATTACAATATTTTTTGCCCTCCTTTTTTTCTGTTAATCTAATTAATAAAATTCGAATTTTATAGGAAAAATTATTTTTTGAGTCTATTATATTGTTCACTTTCCAAAAAAAAAGACCATAATATTTTCCAGTATCAAAATACTTACACCAAAAATGTACAATATTATCCCAATCGAGCTTTTTGACGTGATTCAATACTTTTTTTATCATTTTTATTTAATTTTAAACATTAATTGAAGAAAAAAACTTGAGAAAGAAACTCATTTTTGTCCATTATATTGACCACATTGCAGAAAAGGTATGTGATATTGACCATTGTCAAACCACGTCCACTAAATTGATCAATTTATTAAAATATGTCCCAAAAAAGTTTGGTCGGGATTTTTGCTGACGTGGCTTGGTGTTATATTTTCTTATCATTATTTCTATGATTATAAACATTACAAATATATTTTGTCCTCCCTTTTATTTTCCGTTAATCTAATTAATAAAGTTCGAATTTTATATGGAAAATGTCTTTTTGAGTCCATTATATTGTTCACTTTCAAAAAAAAAAACAAAAACCCATGATATTGTCCAGTATTAAAATACTTACAATAAATGGTAAAATTATTAAAAAAGATATAAAATTATCCCGATCACGCTTTTTTGCTGACGTGACGTGATTCATACTTTCTTATCACTTTTCTTTAATTTTAAGCATTAATTGAAGAAAAAAAAACATGAGAAAGAAATTCATTTTCGTCCATTATATTGAACACATTTCAAAAAAGGTACGCGACATTGGTTATTGTCAAACCACGTTCACTAAGTTGGTGAATTTATCAAAATATGTCCAAAAAAAGTTTGGCCAAAACTTTTGCTGACGTGACGTGGTGCTATATTTTCTTATCATTTTTCATTTAACTATAAACATTACAAATATGTTATGCCTTCCTTTTCTTTTCCAGTTTTCTTTTATTTTTTCCTTTAATATAATTAATAAAATTAGAATCAATAAAGAATTATTAAAAATCTGTGATAAATATAAAACATAAAATAAATATGTAATGTTATATTAGAAAGTGATTATTAATGAAAGAAAATTAGCTAATACAACTAGATATAAATATAAACCATAAAATAAATTATAAAAGAATATACATATATAAAATTTTATATGAATAAAATTAGATTTTTTCTTATAAATATTTATATTTTTAATAACTTATTAAAATTTATTTTATATTCTTATATTTATTTCTAATTTTATTAAATAACATCTTATTAATAATAAAAAATTATAAAAAAATTATATTTATTTATAAATTTGTAAGATCTACTTTATAATTTATATTTATCACTAATTTTTTTTATAGTTTTTATTTAATAAAATATATTAATTTGATTAAAAGAAAAACAATAAAGGTCAAATAAGATTTTATCTTCAATTTAATGTTTAAAATTAAACAAAACTGATAAGAAAATATAGAATAACGCCACGTCAGAAAAATTTAATGTTTGATGAATTGACAACTTAGCGGATGAGGTTTGATGATGGACAATGTCACTCGNGAAATGTGGCCAATATAATGGATAATGAATTTCTTTCTCAATTTTTTTTCTACAAATAATGTTTAAAATTAAAGAAAAATAATGAAAAATTTTTGAATCACGCCACGTCAACAAAAAAGTCCGATCGGAATAATTTTGTACCTCTTTTTGATAATTCTTAAAATTTTAATTCTTAGAAAAAATATTGGGTATATATTTTGCATTTATCATTTGATAGATTTTCAAGCCACTAAAATAGAAAACATAAAAAGTAATAGAAAGATCACATATATATTACACAATTGGAAGCCATGTGGCACGCCATATCATATATAGGGCTCCATAATGGAGTAAGTGTGTTGATACTAAATAATATTATATTTTAAAAAAAAAAGTACACAATATAATAAATTAAAAAAAATAATTTTCCCATTTTTATATATTAAGAAACTAAGAATGATACATCAAGCAGATCATTGAGGGGGTGGCGAACCAGGAATTTCAAACTCATTAATTTCAACTTTGAGCTAAGACATTATCTGGGTGAGCTTAAGCTCTATAGTGCATCTGATAGGATTTTCTAAAATAATAATAATATAATAATATGTTATAAACTCCAACAATAAGATACTAGAAATAATAATAATTTTTGAAAAGTTGAGAATCTTACGTTCAAGTAACCTTAGAGGTGGAGTTATTATTATTATTTTTTTTTTCACATTAGGACTGATGTAGTAAAAAAAGTGAGAGAATCTTATTTTGGAATTATCTTAGTTTAACAATCTCATTAGACTTTGAGCATTTTAACCTAAAAATATCATTACTAACATTAATATAAATTATTTTTAAGTCCGGATATATGCATCCTATTTTCTTATTAGTTCACCCTATTACAAAAATTACTTATTAAAATATCAAAATTATCCTTAAATTTTAGGGGTAATGGTCAAATACTACATAGGAAAAAATATTTTTGTCAAATACTCGAACCAATTATACAAAATGACAAATAGTCCAACCATAAATATACAATTACAAGGTTACCCCTATTAAAAATAATAATATAATAACGATAATATTAATAAACAACACACCACCACCACTACTCCATTCCACCTCCCGCCGACCACCCCTGTCGTCGGAAAATTTTCTGGCGATTGTTTTTATTTTTTTTGCCCAACAAAAATAAAGTAAGAAATCTCATTATTGCTGAAAAACTTTTTTTTACTTTTTCATACACAAAGTATGAACTTTCCACTATAAAGTATTTTGAATATAATTTAAGAATATCTTATTAACTTTTTGAACATAAAATATGAAATTCCACTATAAAATAATAAATAGTTGTATTAAATAAGAAATACATAATAATTATTTGCTATTAAGCAAGATTTTTTTTTTAATTTTTGCGAAAACAAAAGTGTGTAATAAGTAAAAAAAAAGTGTGTAATAAGTAAAAAATATATATCAACATTTGCACATCAAAGCAAAAAACTTTTGCAATCAAATAAAATAATTTTTGTTACCAAGTATGAATTTTTGGACATTAAATAAAAAATATGTTACATATAGTAAGAAATATTTCCGGTGAACGAAAATATTTTTGGACGTTAAGTAAGAAATATTTGGACATACAGTAAGAAATTCAGACATAGAGTAAGAAATGCAGACATATAGTAAGTAATCGTTTGAGTTGAAAAAAAAAACTGACTACACTGACTCCATGGATTTGTAGTAAAAAATTCAGACATCAGTAAAAAATTCTGACATATAGTAAGAAATCATCTGGGTTGAAGAAAAAAACTTATTACACTGACTCTATGGACATGTAGTAAGAGATTCAGACATACAGTGAGAAATTTCTGGGCGAAAAAAAAAAACAAGTCAAAAATAAATTTCGCTGTCGAAAAATATTTTCAGATGGTCGGGGAAAAAAATCGGTGACCGAAATTGGCGGATGGAAATTTTTCGGCCGGGTAGCGGTAGCAGTAAAATATTATTATTATTATTATTATTATTATTATTATTATTAGTTTTTTTAATAGTAAGGGTATTGAGACATATTCATATCACAATTTTGGATTATTTGGCAAAACGTAGGAACTATTTAACTTAAAATTGGAGGTATGGACCTCCACTTGGAGGACTATTTGACAATTTTCCCTAAGTTTTAAACACTCCCACTTCATCTTTTTCAATCCTCCTCCACCACCACCTTCTTTCGTCGCCACTGCCATCACCTCCATTGCTGTCACCACCGCCACCACGGCCGCCGCCACCTTCAGCTCTACCGAAGAAGGGAGAAAAAAAGATGTGTTCGAAAATATATTTCAAAAATGCTTCATGATGTTTGGACCAAAATTTCAAACTCCATGAACATGTTCTTGTTTGATTTTTCGAACGCGTTCGAAAATTTGGTCTAAACGCGTTCGCAAATCTGATTCGAACGCATGGTTTGACATCTTTTCTTTTCGTATTCTTATTCGTGAAAGAAAAGTGCTTCGCCAATGATATCACGGACACCCTGCTACCGTCGTCGCCGCCATCTCCACCGAAGAAGAGAAAAAAAAGAAAAATATATGCGTTCGGACCAAATTTCTGAACGCGTTCGAAAATAAAATTCGAACTTGCTTCATGCCATTCGGACCAGAATTTCAAACGCCATGAACATGTTCATGACTAATTTTTCGAATGCGTTCGAAAACCTGGTCCAAACATGTTTTGTCATTTTTTTTTTCTTTTTTCTTCGTGCAATGGTTACATGGTGGTGATGACGACGGAGATGGCGGCAGCAAGAGGTGACGGCGGCAAGGTGGTGATGGTGGTGAATTATTGAAGAAAATGAAATATATTTTTGGGGTGTATAGTTTGATGAATAATTTGAGTATTTTTATTAATTTATTTTTTAATGGGATAAACAAAAAAAATTTTGGTATCCATACCCCATTTTCTATCCAAACACTTCAATAATTTATTTTCGAAAGAAATTTATCATCTTATAAGTTCATAAACATATTATAAAGTGTAGAGCTTATATAATATTTTAAATAAGCTCACACAAACACCATTTAAGTTACATAGTAAGGCGAAACTGCTTGACAAATGTTCCAAAATGAATATTATTAATTATAAGTAATCGCACGCCATTGAGACTCTAACATTTTTTATTTCATAATTTGCAACTGTAGTCTCGATGTTCAGAAAAAAGAATTGGACAAAAAGAAAAGGTCCCTAGTATATTATAGATATATTATAAATCTTCCTTGCAAGTTTCTCGTTAAAGTAACTTGATGAAACGATTGACAAGCTTGTAAATTTCAAACCAACTTAGACCAAACAGATATTTTGAACTAAAATCAAAAGAAAAAGTCATCTTCTTAACTAAATCACGATAAGATGAGAGTTTTTTCTCATCCACCCTTGACTCCAAATTCTTTTGTTCCTTTGTAAAAATTTTAGAAGTGACAAAAGAAACTTAATTATAAAAATCTTCAAAATCTTGATTGCAAGATTTGCTTTAAAAAAAAAGCAAAAAGCAAAAATAAATCAAAGAAAGTCTTGATTGCAGGATCGAAACACGCGCACAAAAATCTTGATAGCGTGAAGATGCGCAAAGTTGTGTGTGTTCTTACAATTATATACCTTTTTTCAGTTAACCAATCTAAAATAATTTCTTTCTATTTGGGTCGTACGCAACACAAGATAAATAGGATATTTCGTGCAATAAGTTGGTTTATTTTCACACTTTATGCGAAATTGTGAAAAATTAGTGTTGGTGCAAAAAAATATAGTTTGTGCACATTTGGTCCGATTTTAGTTGTTAACCATGATCAGGTTCACTCAACTTACCATGGTTCGGTTGATGGGGCCCAACTGCAGCTTAGTTATAGGCCGCTCAACATGCAATATATAAACCCTAGCAACGGCTACCAGTACAAAAAACACATTCTAGAACGATATTCTAGAAAGGTTATTTCGTCTACCTTCTAGAATATCTGTCGTGTGGCATTTTCGTAATTATAGTCTTACTAGAACGGATTTTAATATGTATGTTGTGAAAAATTGGAGACTGGTTAGAAGGTATATTACATAACCGTTCTAGTATGTGTCATAATTTAGAAGGTATGTTGACTGACTTCTTTGGATTTTCGGCTCCTTCTCGTTTAAGCTCCAATCGTAGGCTTACGCTCATCCATCTCAAGCCCAAAATTACTTCAAAATCACTGAAATAAACATAAATTCAAATATTAAAGTATCACAAACCAAATGTGCCGATAAGAAGAAAAATCAACGACGCAAATAAATAAATTCATATAAATATATAATTTTAACAGTTAAAAACATGCGCATTTTCTACTTATCACGTGAACTTTGCCTATTTTATATGTTGATGGGTTTAAATACTATTTTATTTTTGAGGACCACTTCACAAAGTACGTTTTGGTTTTATCTATTACATCGAAAATAAGATGGTCTTAACACTTTCACTACTTATAAAGTCTTGGTGAAAAAATATTCTAACTCTACAGTTCAGACTATATTCATGGATAGACGTGTCCAGGCGGTTCGAACCGCCGGTTCACGGTTCGAACCACCGGTTCGGTTTCGGCGGAAACCTCCAACCGGAACCGAACCGTGAAACCGGACGGTTTGTGCCGGTTTGCAAACCGCCGGTTCACGGTTTGGTCCCGGTTCGGTTTGGACGGTTTTCACGTTTTTTTTTTTAATTTTCACTCAGTCGATCGGCTGAGAAGAGGTCGATCGACTGGCAGTCGATCGACTGGCAGTCGATCGACTGCTTCGCCCAAAATTTTGGACCAAACTGGCCGGTTTAGGGTCGAACCGGCGGTTTGAATCAACGGTCACTTGATCTCGACCGTTGATCATCAACGGTCACAAGATCAAGACCGTTGATTTCAAACGGCTCGCTGACGACTCAGTCGATCGAATGATTTTTTTTTTAAACCGGCGGTTTGAACCGCCGGTTTACGGTTTGGGGTATGGAGAAATCGGAACCGGCCCGCCTTAACGGCGGTTGCGGTTCCGATTTGAACCGTGGTCAACGGTTTCCGCAACCGTTGACCGCCGGTTCAAACCGGCGGTTCGTCCGGTTCGGCCCGAACTGGTGGGCACGTCTATTCATGGACAATGGGGGGGGGGGGGGGGGGGGAGTACATTGCCCTTCGCCCTTTTTTCGCCCTTTTTTATCCACTCATGACATATCTCACTTAACCACCTCATTGCACACTGCCGAGCATAGCAGTTTATCTGAGCGTCGACATCACTATATTGTTGACATTGGTCTCACCTTACTCAATCACCCCTCCATTCCCCTGGAATTCTGGCATTTTGCCCTCTCCACCACTATATCTCATAAACTGTCTTCCCAAAGTTAATCTCGACACGCTCGCCTCTTATGAAAACTCTTTCATCATTCACCGAATATCGATAACCTCTAGGTACTTGGGTGTGAATGTTTTCCTTGGCTTCGGCCATATGCGTCCCACAAACTCGATCTTCATTCGCAACCTTGTGTGTTTATAGGATACTCTCCGGCTCAAAGTGCATATCTCTGCTTCGATCCCTCTACCTCGAAACTCCTCGTCTTGCGTCATGTTGAGTTTTTCAAAACCTCTTTTTCTTTCTCTTCTCTCTCCCCCTCTCGCTCAACCTTCTCCATCTAATGTGCCCGCTGCCCCCAAATTCCTGATTCCTCAACCACCGCTAATTCCCACCATCATTGAACCAACATCAGCTGCTCTCGTGTCGACACCTCTCAGCACTGACAATCCTTCACCAGTGCAAGCAGACCAGCCACGCCCTCCGATGCAATCCTTACACCAAGTTCTCCGTTTGCTACCTCGTAATTCCAACTTCATCCTAACTGCAACCACCCTATAAGTGCTTGATTTAAAAACAAAGTTTCGAAGACTAACACAAAATATGCCCTTACCATTACTAAACCTGACTTAGAAATTAAACCGGTGAGTGTTACTCAAGCTTTAACCGATAGTCATTGGCCCATGGCTATATCAAAACAATTTAATGCCTTAATGATGAATGACACCTGGGATCTGGTTCCGCCAGCCCCCTCACAAAGTGTGGTAGGATGCAAGTGGGTTTTTCGCTTAAAGTGTCGCTCTGGCTCTGTCGATAAGTTTAAGGTCCGCTTGGTTGCTAAGGGGTTCCATTAATACCCCGAGATTAATTTCCTCAATACTTTTAGCCCTGTGATCAAGCTTACCACCGTTTGGATTGTTATAACCCTGACTCTCATTCGTGGTTAGCCTCTCTAGTAGATGGACATCAACAACGCGCTCCTCTATAGCACACTCGATGAAGAGGTCTATATGAGTCAACCGCCCGAGTTTCTTGTCCTTAATTCTCCCTCCCATGTCTGAAAAATCAATAAATCATTATACGATTTGAAACATGCCCCGAGAGCTTGGTATACAGTTCTTCGAAGTTTCTTATTAGATATAGGTTTTGTCAACACCAAGTCCATGTCTTCACTTTTTTCCTGAAATAAGGATGGTGTGATTACGTATTTTCTTGTCTACGTCGATGATCTAATTCTAATCGGCAGCATCATGGATTCCTTGGGCCTCAGACTTGGTCTCCCTCTCAGCGAAAATACATCACCGATATCCTCGCCCAACACAATATGCTTTCTTCAAAGCCTATTTCGACTCCTATGGACTCGGGCTTGCGTCTAATGGTTTTATATGGTATCGACCAGACAGATGTTTCTCTTTATCGACAAGTTATTGGGAGCCTCCAGTATTTCTTACTCACTCGGTCGGATATTGCTTTTGTCATTAATAATGTATCTCAATATATGCATGTTCCCACTAAGGGTCATTGGAGAACGATGAAGCGCATGTTGCTAATTGGACGGCACTTGGGGCGTCGTCTTATGGCTATGTTGCGCCATCTTCATGTCTTTACACTGTTTTACTGATGCCAATTGGGATGGTGATGGGGATAATCGGTCGTCCACTAGTGCTTACATGGTATTTCTCGGGCCTAACCTAATTGCTTGGAGCTCGAAGAAGCAAAGGACTATTGCTCGCTCTTCCACTAAAGCCGAATATTGGGCTATCGCTTCGGCTGCAGAAATTCAGTGGACTCGCTCCCTTTTGCATGAGCTTAGTGTTGTTCTTCCTTTTGTACCTGCTATCTACTGTAATAATATTGGTGCCACCTATTTTTACGCTAACCCAACACTTTATTCTCGCATGAAGACATTGCGCTTATTACTTTGTGCCTGAGCTTGTTCAGGCTTCTCATCTTTGGGTCTCACATGTTGCCTATGCTGATCAGTTGGATGAAGCCTTGACGAAGCTACTTGCTTTTACCCACCTTTGGTTACTTATGGCCAAGATTGGTGTTTCTTTTGTACCGCCATCTTGAGGGGGTGTATTAGGAGATACTCTACATTATTAAGGGATATTTTACATTATTAGAAGATATTATTTATTTATTTATTTATAATTATTATCTCTTTTCCAGAATTTGTTATTAACTTGTACATGTATATATACTTCACATGAAGTCAACAGATAAAATGCATTCCACCAATAATCTTTTTACATAAAATATAATTTCAATTCTCTCAATATAAAATCAATATTGCATAATCATATTTATCATAAAAAGCATTAAATTGGGAACGTGGTATTGTGCACCGAGGTGCATGATAGTTTTTCGTATTTAGTAGTTGGTATATCATGTACTCGGGCGCATGATGCACCTGAATGAATATACATTAGGCGGGTGATGAATGTATAAGTGACAGACGATAAATATGAAATCATAAATTCACGTTCATCTTCAAGTGATAAATGATGAATATGAAATTATAAATATGTTCAACACACATTTTTTTAAGTATTCATCATACTTGGTGATAAATATACAAGTGATAAATATAAAAATAAGTACATAATATAAATATCATAATTTATGTTATCGATCTATTAAGTAATACGATCATATTTTCAGTTTAACATTGATAATGAGGTACTTTTTGTAAATATTAGGAACTGAAGGAAATGTAAGGATATAAGAATAAGAAATATTTTTTCTTGTTATTCTCATTGATCCGTGTAGCCTTTATATATATAATAACAAAGTAAAGACTAACTCTATTCTAGGCTAATTAATAGGAAATAGAAGATTAGGACTAACACTAATTTTGCCTACCTAATAGGAAACTGATAATTAGATAATATATGTACGATACTCATTAATATAATAATATATTCTATTAATATCCATTATCTTGTGAATTACTTCCAACATGCCCCCTCAAGATGGAGGATACATTAGAGACGCTAATATTGGACCTCAACTGATAAACTTTGGAGATAGGAAGAGATTTGGTTACCGCATCCGCAAGTTGATCACGAGTGGAGATGTAAGATACACGAAGAGAGCCGTTGGAAACGTGAGTACGAATGAAATTATCAATGGTGATGTGATTCATGCGGGAGTGGTAGACAAGATTTGCAGTCAAGTAAGTAGCACTAAGATTATCACAAAAAAGCGTAGGAGTAGACAGAAGTGGGATATGAAATTCAGAGAGTAGATTAGTTATCCAAAGAATCTCGGTCGAACATGAGGCGAGAGCTCGATACTCGCCCTCAGTGGAGGAGCATGCTATAGTATGTTATTTCTTGGAGGACCAAGAAATAGAACGGTTACCTAGGCAGGTAATATAGGCAAACGTGGAGAAACGGTCATCGGGATTGACAGCCCAATCGGAGTCAGGGAAGACGGTGAGAGAGAAGGATGGACTCCGACGACGAAGAAGGCCATGATGAATGGTGTTTTTGAGATAGCGTAAGACTCGTTTGGCAGCCGTGAGATGAGTTTCAGAGGGCTTGTGCATGAATCGAGAGAGGCGATTAACAGCATAGCATATATCTGGTCAAGTAAGTGAGAGATACTTAAGAGCACCGACGATTTGTTGATAAGCAGTGGCATCAGTAGGGGAAGAGCCATCAATTAGACATAGAGCGAAGGTATTAAGGAGAGGTGTAGGTACTTCTTTGGCACTAAGCATGTTGTGATGTGAGAGAAGATAAAAAATATATTTATGTTGATTGAGAAAGAGGAAGGTGGATGTTCGGATAAATTCAACGCCAAGAAGGTAATGAGAGGACCAAGGTCTTTGATGGAGAAGCTACTAGAAAGTGCATCAATGAAGCGACGGAGAAGAGAGTGATCATTTAGTCTATCGTAAAGTTCTTCAAAAGGTATCGTAAAGTTCTTCAAAAGGAATCAGGTTGTCGCGAGTGTGGAGAGCAGCAATAACTTCCTTGTAGGCAGGGCCGAGGCCATGTGTAAAACAAATTAGAATATTGCCGTCGGTAAGCGGAGCACCGAGAGTGGATAATTCATCCGAGATGGTCTTGATTTGTAGGAGAAAATCATTGATTGGGAGTGTGCCACGTTTTATAGACGAGAGCTTATCCTTAAGATGAATAATATGAGATTGATATTGCTTAGAGAGGATGCGATCAAGATAGGACCATGCGTCAGATGAAGATTTGGCAGATGCGATGAGGGATATAACAGCCTCTATTAGGGAGGCTAATAAGGCGTGGAGGATCAGTTGGTCTTGAAGCTTCCAATTTATGAATGCGGGATTGGGAGAACTGTTAATGTCGACTGTGACAGTGGTGGGAGGGGCCGTTTTTGAGCCATTGAGAAAGACCATGAGATTGAGACCAAAAATAAAGACGTAAATTGTAGCTTCCAAGAGACATAYTTGGTGGTGGTGAGACGAAGAGGGAGATGAGTAGCTGTGTTTATTTGAACAAGGGGCGGGGACGAAGACTCTGTAGTGATGGACATTATGAGAAGTGGATGATGAAGAATGAAGGAGATGGAGATTGCTCGTTTGGAGTCAAAACCTCTCTGATACCATATGAATATTAGGAATTGAAGGAGATGTAAGGATATATAAGAAATATTTTTCCTTGTTATTCTCATGTGGGAATTGTTTTTTTAGTCCATTATATTGTCCACTTTCCAAATAAGGACCATGATATTGTCCAGTATCAAAACACCTACACTAAGTTGGTAAAACTATCAAAAAAGGTACAAAATTATCCCGATCAGGCTTTTTCCTGACGTGGCGTGATTCAAAAATTTCTTATCATTTTTTTTTAATTTTAAATATTAATTAAACAAAAAACTTGGGAAAGAAATTCATTTTGTTCCATTATATTGGCCACATTGCAGAAAAGGTACGTGGAATTGACTATCATCAAACCACATTTGCTAAGTTGGTCAATTCATCAAAAATGGTCCAAAAAAGCTTGGTTGGGGCATTTTAACGACGTAGCATTATTCTATATTTTCTTATCATTTTTATTTAGTTTTAAATATTAAATTGACGACAAAATCATTTTTGTCATTCATTCTTTTTCCTTGAATCAAATTAATATATTTTATTAAATAAAAATTAAAAAAAATCAGTGATAAGTATAAAATATAAAGTAGATCTTACAAAATTATAAAATAGATATAATTTTTTTATTATTAATAAGACTTTAATTAATAAAAAATTAATAAAATTAGAAATAAATATAAAACTATAAATGATTTTTAAGAAAATATTTAAAATATAGATATTTATAAAAATAAATCTAATTTTATTCATATAAAATTATATATAAGTTTTATAATCTTTTATAATATATTTTATGATTTTATATTTATATCTATTGTATTAGCTAATTCCTTTTTTTAATAATCATTTCCTAGTAAAAATGTTTATAATTATTTTATAAGTTCTTAATATTTATTTTATTTTCTTATATTTATTTTAAATTTTTAATAATTCTTTATTGATTCAAATTTTAATGATGAGATTAAAGGAAAAATAAAAGAAAACGGGATGGCAAAATATATTTGTAATATTTATAATTATAGAAAAAATGATAAGAAAGTATAGCATCACGCCTCGTTAGCATAAATCCCGACCAAACTATTTTTGGACTTTTTTTTTATCAATTGGCCAACTTAGTGGACTTGGTTTGACGATGGCCAATGTCACGCACATTTTTTGAAATATGGCCAATATAATTGACCAAAATAAATTTCCTTCTCAGGTTTTTTGTTCATTAATGTTTAAAAATAAAGAAAAATGATAAGAAATTATTGAATCACGCTACGTCAGCAAAAAAAGCCCGATCGGGATAATTTTGCCTTTTTGATAATTTTACCAACTTAGTGTAAGTGTTTTGATATTATCATGACCCTTTCTTGGAAAGTAGACAATATAATAGACTAAAAAAACAATTTCCCTCATTCTCATTGATCTATGTAGCCTTTATATACATATAACAAAATAAAGACTAACTCTATTTTAAGCTAATTAATAGGAAACAGAAAATTAGGACTAACACTAATTTTGGCTAAATAAAAAACTGATAATTATAGAATATATGCATGATACTCATTAATATAATGATATATTTTTATTACTATCTATTATCTTGGAAATTACTTCCGACACTTTTAAACTACATAATTTGAAGATTGTATATTTTCAGTTTATCTTTCATAACTACAAATTGTTTAATTACTTCAAACCCCATACTAGTTTTTGTAGTTATCACTAACTCTTCAAATAAATAATCTACAGATTTTAATATCAAAAGCTGCTTTTGCATCAGCAATGACACATTGTGCCCCAAGAGATTGATACATAAAAAAGTAAGGTGTATATACATAATTGAAATTGAAAAAAAAAAAAAAAAAGGGAAAATCTTGATAAAGTAACTTCTAGAGAAGCTGACTAAATAGATTTAGTATTATTAATTCTTGTCGCCGTATGTGCATATGAATCAAAATCTGCTTCCAAACTTAAGACAGTCTCAAAATTACCCTTAAAAAATTGGTCTCACGAACGTGGAGCTGCCAAAATCACTTCTCTTTAAAAATGTTTTAAATTTGTGGCTTATAATACTCAAAACTTACGGCTAACTCGTATAGTACGCGACCTAATTTTTTTTTCAGCCAGATTTTTCGTGGACAAGTGGACCCTCAAATATAATCAAAGTTTTTTCATCTTAACAAAGTAGTTGAGGTTAAGTTATCAATATTCTTACATGTTAACGTGGCGTATAATCCTATTCCATACGGACATATCTACCTAAGAATAAAAATACCTACAAAAGACGAAAAAGGATAATTATTACAAAAATCACTCCTACTCTTAGGGATATTTAAAACAAAGTTCAGAGAATTTTCAATATAATATATATTTTCCTTTCTTAAGCAAAAGAATATTTCAAGAACCTTCCTAAATCTCAACTATTTTGTTCGTAATTTGAAGATTGTATGGGTTTTCTTCGAATTAATTCAACCATAGGGGTCGTTTTGTAGTTATCCCAAAGAAAAAGGAGAAAGTAAAAGAATGTCATAAGTTGATCAATATAAATAAGACAACGTGCAAAGAGAGGTTGGTTGTGAACAGATAAACAGCCTTCTTCTTCTATTAGTACACAGTCATATCCACCTTCATCTAATACTCCTTATAATCCCTTTGCAAATTACATCCTTAATTACAGAACCACACACACACACACAAAAATAAACTCTCCTTTCGGTCGTCATTTTTCTCCGATCAAGGTGCGGTGGGTGCAGACGAAGAGGACGCCGGAGGAGGCGGCGGATGGGGGCGGGGGG
>BMAC01000692.1:22741-32835 GCA_014905375.1 Phtheirospermum japonicum | reverse complement strand
CCCCCCGCCCCCATCCGCCGCCTCCTCCGGCGTCCTCTTCGTCTGCACCCACCGCACCCTGATGGACCCCGTGGTCCTCTCCTCCGTCCTCCGCCGCCGCGTCCCCGCCGTGACCTACTCCATCTCCCGCCTCTCGGAGATCCTCTCCCCGATCCCCACGGTCCGCCTCACCCGGATCCGCGACGTGGACGCCCAGAAGATCAAGCGCCAGCTGGAGAAGGGGGACCTAGTGGTCTGCCCCGAGGGGACCACTTGTAGGGAGCCCTTCTTGTTGAGATTTAGCGCGCTTTTCGCGGAGCTGACCGATCAGATCGTGCCGGTGGCCATGAACTACAGGGTAGGGTTTTTCCATGCAACCACGGCAAGGGGGTGGAAAGGGATGGACCCGATATTCTTCTTTATGAACCCTAGGCCGGTTTACGAGGTGACCTTTTTGAACCAGCTGCCAGCTGAGGCCACGTGTTCGTCGGGTAAGAGCCCACATGACGTGGCTAACTATGTTCAGAGGATCTTGGCGGCGACGTTAGGGTTTGAGTGCACCAATTTCACGAGGAAGGACAAGTATAGGGTTCTTGCTGGGAACGACGGGATTGTGTCGCAGAGCTCTTCGATGTATGAGGGTTTCAAGAAGGTGGTGGCCAGTTTTATGATTCACTAATTATTACTGGGCAGAAATGAAATTTGCACTAGTATCTTTATTTTGTATAATTAATAATTATTCTTTTTGAGGGGAGTTTGTTTGTTTTTTTTCCCTTCTTTTTTTTTCCCTTTTTTATTTTATTCGGAAGTGTTGAGAATTATATTGTAATAGCAGAGAGTACTGTTGATCTGTATAGTTGATTGTCAAATTATTTTTTATTTGTAATAACAGGACTCGCACTCTGCCTCTCTCTCTATATATGTTACAATTTAAAATGTTCAAACTTTTATCCACACTAAAAGCTACAGTTGGGTAAGAAATACTGCTTGAATTACAGGATGTTCTATTTCACTATGTTTAATTTTTAAGACTTATAACTCTGTGAGGTAAATCAAAAGTCTATATTCTTTTTTACATGACAGAAGCACGAAAATAATCAAAGATTATTCTGAATTGTTACGTAATAAAGGAAAAGAGAATAAGCAATCATTTAACTTATCTTTGCCTCTTTGGGGTGAAGAACATGGAATAAGTTGTGGTCTGTTTGTATCGTAACTTGTGTTTATTCGTGCAAAGTCACGTCTCTTGGTTAGAATAAATCTAAGCCATTAAATCGTATCTTTTGAAATTAGTTATGATATAATTGTTGGAATTATTTACATATCATTATGAATTATTGCAGTATTTGTGATTTTTCATTTATGCACTAACAATCATAATGTCACTAAAGTGTGAAACTAGTGCCAGATCTTAAAAGCAACTGCCAAACGCCTTTGCCTAGGCCTCCTGCATTAATGCAGGCCCGAAAGAAATACTCCTTCCTCCTTATTCTATATTTCGTAACCGACTATTTCACGAATATTAAAAAAAATAATTGATATTATAATTATAGGTATCAAATAACTATAATTTTTTTTTATTAAAATATAAAATAATAAAAATATATATATTAATAAAATAATATTTAATTATTATTGGGAAAGTAAAATATAATAATATTTTTTTATTAAAAATATAGATATAATAGATATAATTGTATATGGAAAATTTTAAATTACAATAAATATAATGTGACGGATGGAGTAGCATTTGTAATAATAATAATAATAATAATAATAATAATAAGTTTAGCCTATTTACTTTTGGCGTTTCATTGAAGGTAGCATGACCCACTTATTAGTCAATTTACATAATAGGATTTGAAAATACTATAGCAGCAACGCACTATCTGTTTATTATTTTTCGAATCTGACTCTAAGTCTATTATTCAACTGATTACACACATAATCTATTTATTATATTTCGAATCTGGCTCAAAGTCTATTATTCAACCTGATTACAAATTCTGAAAGTGATAGAAATAAAAGAAAGTGCCCGCATTGTTTCATTTCTTTATACTTTTATATATATTTTTTTATGGTTCTTAACATTTGATTCCTTAATATTTCAATTAAATTTATAAACTATATTTTATTAGGTCTGTGTCTTGTTGTTTCATTTCTTTATACTATTATATATATTATGGTTCTTAACAATTGTTTCCTATTTATTTCATTAAATTTATAACTATATTTTTAATTATTTGTATCTTGAGTTATGACGTGCATAAGAAAAATTCAAATTGGAGAGTTCAAAAAGAAAAAAGAAAGAAAGACTAAATATTAGTACAAATTAATCTTTTTTTCTTATATAGTATAAAGTTGGTTGGAATGATTCTGGCGTCGACATCTCATTGGCCCATATTTATTCCTCTCTTTTTTTTTCGCAATATTTATCGACTTCTCATTGGCCCATATTTATTCCTCTCTCTTTTTTTGCAATATTTATTCCACTTATGGACAATTCTCTGTTTCTCCCTTTTTCAGACACTTCCCTTCTCTCTTACTCCCTCCGTCCCGTTCTATTTGTCGCATTTAGAAAATTTTTTTGTCCCGTTCTATCTGTCGCATTTACATTTTCAAGAGATAATAATTGTTACTTTTTACTTTTCGAATAAAAAGTAAATATTATTTTACTACTTTTACCCTTACCTTTAATATTTCACACTTTTAATTATTTTGAATACAAGGATATTATGGTCATTTGATAACTATAATTATAGCAACAACCATCTTTTTTAGTGGGCGTAAAATTGTTAAATGCGACAGATAGAACGGGATGGAGTGAGTAATATTTTCCGAAAGATTAGAATGTGGAGAAATCTCTCCTTCACAGACTTATTTCATAGAATTATATTTTATCATCCCATTTGATTTACAAACCCATAAACACAAAATCAACGACATAAAACTCCTAAATGTGTTGCCTGCCACCAGATCCAAGTCGAACCCGACTCGTCGTCGGCCCCTGCCTTGCGAAGTCACGATGTCGTCGCTCGCTCCCCCGCCGGTTCACCACAAAAATAGAGATGGAAGAGCATATTCGTGAGTATAATTTTTAATTTTTTTAATTAGGATTTTTTGTTTTGTGAGGGTCTGATTTGGGATCTAGGAATTTTTTTTGGTTTGTATAGTGGTTGGATTTTGAAGCTTTGGTTGGATAATGTTGAGTTCAAAGGAATTTCTTTTTTTGTTTCTGGACTGTAATGGAGTTTACAGAGATAGAAATGGTGTTGCCAAAAAAAAAGTTTATAGAAATAGAGATATATAAAATTCTTAAGATATATAAAATTATAATCTATAATTAATACATAATCTTTGGAATCCAGAATCTATACCTTTATCTATATCTATACTTCTATAATAAAGTTCGTGGGCAATTCTCAGGCTTCGACATTTGTCACGTGCTCATTGGTTGGGTTTTTTTTTCGTTTGTGGCCATTGATCTCTCCCGAACCTTCTCTCTGCTCATGTCCTTTTTTATTTTGCTTCTTTCTCTTTTTGCCACCCAAAATCAAACCATCCCAACTCACAAATCCCTCCACATATTAATCCTCATTTTCTGATGAGAATTACAGAGGTGTGTTCAACGACATCGATGAAGTATCGATAGTGGTGGCCTAGACGGCGATGTTTGTGCAGCTGTGTTGACGGAGGCGTGAGATTCCCGGTGGCATCTTTGATTTTTCGGTGAAGACAACTTTTGACATGAAGAGGAAAATCACTTTTGGGTTTTCGACAAGGCCATTACTCAGGTACTTTTTATTTCAGATTTAGGGTTTGACAAATTTAAGTTTATTCCCCGATTAATTTAGGGTTTGAAAATTTTGAAATCATGGGAGATGAAATCTACATTTGCTTGAGAAGAACATGTGATTGGAATTCTTTATTTTGTTTTGATAGGCTGATCTAAACACCCGTCCAGTTGGTGTACTACTGTGTGAAAAGTAGTTGTCTGATGTAAATTGGAAATAGTTTAGATCCAGTACTCAGAGAAGTACTTTGCTGATACGTACGAGTACAAGTGAGTTTATATTATTCCGATTCTTCATATTTAATCTGGAAAATTATGAATTATTTTCTTTGTTGGTGAAGTTTCAACTGATTTTGTTGGGTGGATTTTCAGACATGTGGTTCATCCACCGGGGGTAGGAAACTGCTTCCCAAGAATCGCCTTCTCTCAGAAGTAAGTTACCTTGATGTGATTTTTAATTTGCATAATTAGGGTTTAGTTTATTATTTATTTATTTATAATTTAAATATATATTTTTTTTAAATTGGAATGAATTAGGGGTCATGGACATCCTTGAATTTGATGACCGAGTAATGTGAACTAGGTATTTCAGAGCGTCTATCATGAATTACTTCTATGATTGATTACAATTGCAGAAATCAAATTTGTGGGCTGTGGCATTTCTGCAGAATTTCTCAAACTAACCATTATTTAACTTGAGAATAACAAAGGACTTTCATCTAGAATCTTAATTATTCATATTATCGTGTTTTAACTTTGAATTGTTGTTGCTTTTACCAAAGATTTGAAGGATATCTATACTTCTTATAATAAAGTTGGCTTGCACTCTCCTCTGTGCGACAAATGGCGTGTCCTGATTGGTTTTTTTTCCATTCACGTGTGCAGCTTACTAACCAAGTGGATCACAATTAAACTTTCTTTTGGACTCTTCTTCTTGACTGAGAACGGCTGATAGGTTCGATGCCGAATGAAGAAGAAAGTGGAAGAAACCCTAGATTAAAAGGTGTTAGGTTGTTCTCTTTCACGATTCTTTTTCATTTGCTTCTCCTTTTTTCACCCGTTAACTTCTTTGGATTTTTTTTCCAGGTTAAATCTGTTGAAGAATGAAAGAATCCAAAATTTGAAGTTATCGGTTGTTCGAGGTATTGAAACGATGTCTGACGGTTCTTGATCTCTTCTCTCTCTTTTTTTTCTATTTTCTGAATTTGCGGATTTTTTTTTATTTTTTTTCCAAATTGATCCAATTTATATATATATATATATATATATATATATAAGCCAGAGTTTGTATTTTTGACTTGCCCTTCAATCTCAGACGTTCTAAGAGCTTTCGAGACTTTGAGATTTTTAAGTGGTGCTCAAGCTATCATCTTCGATAATGGTAAACCCTATGCTTTTTTCCTTTTCTTTTAATTCAAATTTAGGTAATTCTTCTTATATGATTAATCTTGTGTGTTGAGTTTTGCAGATCCGATTCATATTATTGCAGAAAGGCAAGGAAAAACTCGATTGGCAAATATTATATTCCTCTCGAGGAATCCGAGAAGCATAAGGTTGAGTACGAGGTCATTTATTTTCACGAACTTCTCAAATTTTCAACTTGCTCTCGACCTCCTGAAAGTTTGTGTGGATTTTTTAATTTTTGATTAATTAATTATTGCAGGTCCATCGATTGGATGTGAATAGGGATCCCAAATTCACCAACTTTGTGGAGGTAATTTTCATCAGCATAGAAATTTATGTTTAGCTTTCAATTAAATTATATTGTCATTCTATCATTTTATCTATCCAATTATTATTTACTTTTCTAAACTTTATTATCATTCTGGAAGTGTGGTATAATAAATATTGGAAATGTGAGAACGTGTATGTGTTATTATTTACTTTTATAAATTTTATTATCATTCTTGGTATTCCTCTTCTTCTAATTCTTTCCGATTCCTTCTATTTTTTAATTTTCTACTTCTTTCTCTCTTTAAAAGTATGGTGGTGTTATTTTCTTTCCAATCGAAGTAACAATCAAAGAAATCTTCATGCTCTCTCGCTCTCTCTCGATCCTAAAACCGATGTTTGTTGCAGATATCATATATGAATCTTGGGTCACCTATAATTTCTTATCACTGTGCTTACCACGGTTTGATTGTCTACGGGCTGTCGTGGCAAGAAGAAGAAGAAGCGAACGAAGCAGGTTCACCTTAATATTAGGTTCCAAGCAAGGCCATGGTACCTTCAGCAGATGAGACCTCCATTCGCCGTATTCGCTGTGAAGCCGTTTTGAAGCTCAGCTTGGCTCGGCATGCCTTGATTCCTGAGTCTGATCGGTATGCTCTACACCCTCTTAATGATTGGAAGTAACAAAACTAGGAACAAGAGTTCCGTGTAGCTTATTTGGAGAAATAATGGTTATATTTTTACCTGTATTCGGCGAGGCTTTTCACCAGTTTTACATTCAGTGTTTCATGGAAGGCGAACTCGTGCAATTGGAACCACCGACTCGCCGATCGGTTAGTTTCATTAACTCCGACTAACTAACCTAATATTTTTATAATTGTGGTACTAAACCTTAATGACCTTGAATTTACTTTTTTTTTTATGTGTTTTCTCATTGTTTGTGTTTGAGTAGAAAAGGGCTAGGGCTCAGGTTATGCCAGTCGATCTCACTCGGTCGGACAATATTGGGGATGAATTAGAGGAAGTGAGGGGAGAATCTTCAGATGATTTTCAAGTCCTCGCCGGTAAGCGCTAAGAGAAATAAGACTACTGAAGGAGCTTCAACTTCTACTGCAGCCGCGCGTAAAACCGACTTCAGTTTCATAGGTAGCCTCATACCCGCTATTCTGTGATTTAAGAAGTAGTATGTTGTGTATGTGACTAAAGGTGTTTGGATTTGCAGTAGACGGCTTGCCGAATTAGAATTCAGGATAAATCTATATAAATTTGAAGTACAAGTCTTTAGTTTTTTGGTTTTTTTTGGAACCTTTTCTTTGTAGTCCTTTGCTTATAGAAGTTTTTTTGAAAGCAATGTTGCAGTTCAATATGTTGAGATTTAAGGAAATATATCTTAGTGCAGTTGTTTACAGTTGTTGTGGTGATCTTTCTTGCAGACTGAGTTTTACACATTTGATGTTATCAGTTTTATCTCCCTGATGTGAATACTAATAAACACTCGTGTACTCACGATAGCAAAAATAGCTCTGTCTTTGTTTTCACAAGGTTATTAAAGGTGGAGGGAAAGAAATTTCTGATATAGTCAAACGATGGGTTGAACACTATGAGAGGAACCAGTAGTCTGCAATGGCTGAACTCTTAAAGATTCTTTTTGAGGTTATTAGATACTGTGTTTTAATCAAGTTGGTGTGATTGGATTCCACCACTTTGTTTTGCTATTTAACTCGTGGCGAAGCGCGGGTCACCATCTAGTTCTCACATAATCTTTTGATAGTTACGTAAAATCTATCATATCTATAATTGAAGTATCTATTGAATTCGTAGTTGAACTCCTTACAATACTCGTAGTTGAAGTTAAAATATATAATTATGGGAACTACAAAAAAATAGGTGAATGCCGACAGGCACACCCATCGGTAAACCCGTCGATATCATATTTATGGAGGGGTCTTACCTGTCGGCATTTTGCGTCGGTAACTAAATGCCAACGGGTTACACTTACCCGTCGGTATTTTACCGCACCCATGATGACGGGTAACGCTTGTCGGGAAGCCCCTAGCTGCTGATCGATCACCGTCGGTATGTGCTGACGGATAACCAGACATGTCGAAAGTTACTAATGGACTCTACTGCCGGCAATGCCGACGTGCTTCATGCCGCTGGCAATCATCGATGGGTACACGCCATCAGCAAATGTCGACGCCCTATACCAGTCGACATTAAAATTTATCGGCGGGTTACAGCATTATTATTATTATTATTATTATTATTATTATATTATTATTATTATTTTATTGTACATGTTCATTTCATACTAGGGGTGTCAAAAATCCAAAATCAGGTATGAAAATAAAATTTGCATGTGTCAAAAAATTTAAAATCAAATATAAAACATAATTAACATTTAGAAATGTATAAGAATGGTTTACATCAAATATCAAACATAAATATTCAAAAAAATTGTTTCTTAATCTAACACTACTACTTTGCTGGAGGATCAAATGGAGGTTGTTGAGGCCGAGACGCTCTCGTCACTTCGGCGACCTCCTCCTTCACCTGCTATCGGTGACTCGCTTGCATCTTGATTCGTTCACGCCCATGCGCCTCGCGGAGCCCTTGGAGCTGCTGCTGATGGGCCCGCTCATTGGCCTCGATCTAAGTCTCGACTTGACTTTTCAAAATTTGCAGTTGTGTCCGAAATTCCGTGACACGACTATCTAGATCAGAGGAAACACCGCATCTACAACTCTTCGTAGCCACAAGACTCTCGAAGCATCCCATTGCAAAAAATTGACCTTTTTTCACCCATACGAGCTCTAGATAAATCTCGTCCTCATCAACACCGTAAGGGTTCTGTGACGCCTAACGTCTCTGATACTTCTCAAAAAATATTTTGATTGGTAGATAATTTACCTTTATTAGTATTAAAAGTGATATATATATATATATATATATATATATATATATATATATATATATATATATATATATATATATATATATATATATATATATATATATATATTTCTTGTGCATATATATATATGCACAAGAAACGTATAAAGAAATATATATATGCGCATATATATATAAATTTCTTTATATGTTTCTTTTATATATATATATATATATATATATATATATATATATTTGTATATATATTTTATATTTATATTTTTGTGGCATATATATATTTTTAACCTAACAGCTGAAATAAATAATAAAGCGTAGATAAATATAATTAAGTATATTTTATTTTTCATTTTTCAAGATTTTTATATTTGATCGAAAAAATTGGCATAAAGTGTGATTGTTTTATGGGAATTCTAATTCTTTTAAAGAGTCCTATGTCCAACAAGTAAATAAATAAAATAAGATCCATATGACTATTTGGAGAATTATTAGAAACTTAATTACAATTAAAAAAATCTTTTTAAAAGGAATAGAGGATTTCTCATTGTAATACATTGTTCGCCTTGCTTTCATTGTAACTTGCAATTTTGTTAAAGTCTATTATTTAAATAATTCATTCATGAATTATATTTTTGCTGAAAATTGGTAAGACTCACTCTGTGAGTATTTAAAACAGGAATCTTTCACACAATTCACCTTGCATTTATGCAATAAGGGAACCCCTATATTGTCCCCATATATTACTACATTAGTCTGTCAAATTCAATAACATGTGTTAACTCTTATGAACGAAAAGTTAGAATTTGGCATAGTAGAGTAAGAATAATAATAACCATCTCACCAAATGTCACATCGATATTTAAGTATCATAATCAAATGATTATCATTAAAACGAGCAATATGACCAAAATACTATATAATAAGAAACAAACACAATGTGTAGTTCTATTTTCAACCAAAATACTATACAATATATCTCACTTTTACGTACCTCTTATAATATATTAAAAATCTAAATTCGTACAAGTCTATACATTATCATCGGGTTGAGCTCCGAGCTCTGCCTTGCAGTACGGACACGACAAGTGTGTTCCAAGTCAGGTGTCAATACACTCGGCGTGCAACGTATGTCTGCACGGCAAATCCTTGACTTCCTGTCCGACTGAGAATTCCGCCAAACATATGGCGCAGTCGAAGAGGAAGTCTTCGTCTCCTATGTCCTCGTCCTCTGATCGTCCGCATAGGCAGCCATGGTATGTTGGCCGCCGCCGGTGATGACAAGCCGGTGCAATCTATCAACGAGACGAGACAAATCAAACAAATTAGGATGATCCCGACGACGAGAGCTTCGATCTCGTAGGTGGTAATGCCCATGGAACAGGTAGAAAAGAAGCTGCAAAAGACTAGAAATCAAAATAAAGAATAAATAAATTCACGAGAAAGACCAACAACCATCATTCTTGCCTCAATCTTTTATTGAGCGCAATTAAATTCAAAACTTCGGCCCAACAAAATGTAGGCCCAAACATGAGACCAATTTATAAATCAAAATAAAATTATACATTGGTCCAACCAAAAGGCCTAGACAAAGTGGCTTCGTCTTTCTTCTCCCACAGAGAGAGAAAATTCAGCCGCCGCCATAAAACTTTGTACTTAGGCCGTCAAAATCAGGCTTATATGCGCAATATATATATTATATATATATATATATATATATATATATATATATATATATTTCTTT
>BMAC01000691.1:604087-633714 GCA_014905375.1 Phtheirospermum japonicum | reverse complement strand
ATATTTCACTACAAAAAATCGGGATTGCCGACGGCAATACTCTTCGGTAAGTGATTTACCGACGGATCTACGGCGTCGGCGAATCCTTTGTCGTTAATTTCGATTGCCGATGGAGTTTTTTGCCGACGGCATTTCCGACGAGTACAGCTGCAGGTAAGATGTCATCGGGATTCTTAATTTTGTTTGAATTTACCGACAGACTCGATGTCCGTCGGTGATTAACTAAATATTGGGTAAACAGTAATAAACTACGATAATATCGGGGAATAATTTGAACTAACAGATCTAACGCAATCAACCAAACATATTATATATAAACGTAATAAATATATAATATAAGTAAATAACGAAACGAAAGGAAAAGTAAAGTTGAGGCGAGCGAACTCTTTCCTTAATATTCTTATTGCCCCGTACTATGTGCTCACAGTTTGATAGCAATGAATCTCCCAAGATACAACGAAGAACGGAGCTGGACGGAGCAGACGATCCAGTCAATCTGGCGAACAAGAACTAGGCAGACAACTGATCAAAACCCTAACTGCAAGCTATATGATGCGTGAGGCAGGTAGGATTATGATATCTATGCAAGAGCACTATTAGAAACCGTGTTTTGATGTATGTATTATGTCTTTACACTATATGGGAGTTCATATTTATAGATTTGAGGGACCCTTAAATTAGGTAGGAAATCTGTAGGATTTAGGATTCCTAACACAAGTCAATATCCTTATCTTACTCAATAAGAAAGACTTGGAAGCTTTCAGAAGAGGCCCAAACTAATTAAAGCCCAAGGAATTAAATAGTTTGCGATCCACCATCTCTAATAATTCAATTTCCACAAAAAAATGAATAATATTCATATATCGGACATTCCCTATCTACTTAAGAAATTCCCCACCCTCATTACCTTCCAAATGTCCAACCTTGGTCATTGACTTTTCATTCACCCGAATACGGATTTGTGAAAGTAAATATACCACAATAATCTACTCGAAACGTAGATTAATAATTTGACGTTCGTTTACAAAATTAACGACCCATCTACATTCGGAATATTTGGTCAAAGATACCATATATAACTTTACCAAATCCAATTTTCCCCAACAATCCCCCAAATGAGTGTAAAATCAATGTATGATGCATGTGACTCACTTGCTCAGTTTCTACATGAAACGTTATTACCTCTGGTGAGGTAGCTTGTGGCTTTGAACCTTCTGTAGTGAAGTACCATCGGGTAAACCCACGACCTAGTTGACAGTGTCATTGAACTATTCCGAGTACGAGCATACCGAGACAATGATACTCACATAATAACTCTTACGCCACTTCTCAAGTTCTTAAGTTGTGTCCATTTTGGCCTTGGAACACTCTTGGATTCTTAAGTGCTTCGGGTGAGGCGGCCACTCCTCTACACTTAAATAGGTGACCTTGTCTATCAGAAGTATCCCGCTATACTTCACCTTTATAGGTTTAGATCGTCATTCAAAGTCTAAGACTTACCCTATGCCACGGTCATCAGGATATCACTTGGATATGCTCTCTAAGTAGGTTAGCTCATTTCTAGGTACCAAGTGTTCAAAATAGAACAGTCTAAAGTTTTGTTTTTACCATTGAACCAAGTTCTTGGGATCTTCAGTCATCATGGTTGGGTTTCCACTAAAGACCATTCTTTTGTGTGGACTTTAAGCCCATTCCCTCTAGCATAGTGTAGAATTGATCTCGATTTATACTCTTCGTAAACGGATCTGTTATATATTCATTTGATCCCACATAATCAATGGAAATTTCTCTTGAGATCAATTCTTTAACGGTATTGCATCTACGACGAATATGTCGTGATTTACCGTTATCCATTTCATTATAAGCCTTTGCGATAGTAGTTTGATTGTCGCAGTGTATCATAATCGTTGATACTGGCTTCCTCCAACATGGAATATCCTCGAGAAAATCTTGAAACCACTCAGCCTCTTCAGTAGCTTTATCCATAGCTATGAATTCTGATTCCATGGTGGACCGAGCTATGCATGTTTATTTAATGGACCTCCAAGAAACAACACCTCTACCGATGGTATAACACACCCACTCGTAGAATGTGAATCTTTAGAGTTCGATATCCAGTTAAAAACACAGTAAACTTCTAGTACTATTGGATATTCCGTATAATGCAGCCCAAAACTCAGAGTATACTTCAAGTATAGTGATACTCTAGTTAGCCCTGTCCAGTGGTCACTGTTCGAATCACTAGTGATACTTAGTTAGTTCACTGAATAAGCTAGATTTAGTCTAGTACAAAAAGCAACGTACATAGGACTTCCAACAATCCTAGCAAATTCCAGCTGAACCACTGAATCATCTTTGTTTTTCACTAAACGAAGGTTATCGTCAAATGAAGTTTAAGCCATTTTATCATCAAACCCATCACACCTTTCCAGTACGCTTTCCGCATTGTAGGACTGAGAAAGTATTATGCTGTTTGATTTCCTTATGATCTTGATACTAAGTATAACATTGGCTAAACTCATATCTTTCATATCAAAGTTGTCCTTCACCATGTTTTTAGTACGTGTGATCACATCACTTGAATTACTCAATATCAACATGTCATCAACATAAGACAAAAAATGATTAAAGAGTTAGGTGTGTTCTTCACATAAACACATTTATCGCATTCATTAATGCGAAATCCATTGTTCATCATCACAGTATCAAACTTGATATGTCATTGCTTTGGTGCTTGTTTCAATCCATACAGTGATTTAACAAGTCTACACACCTTATTCTCTTGACCCGGAACCACAAACCCTTCAGGTTGTTCCATATAAATCTCTTCATCACTCAAAACTCAATTTCACATCCATTTGGTGAATTTCAAGATTGTGCAGCGCAACAACTGCCAAGTCACCCTAATAGAAGTAATTCTAGTTATAAGTGAGTAAGTATCAGAGAAATTGTATCCTTCTCTTTGTTTAAAACCTTTGGCTACCAGCCTAGGTTTATACTCATCAATCAAGCCATCAACTTTATACTTTATCCTTAGGACACACTTGCATCCTAAAGGGTTTTATTACCATGGGAAAGATTAATCAATTCCCATGTATGATTCTGCAAAATTGAATCAACATTGATGGCTTCCTTCCGCATAGAAGCATTAGGACTAGACAAGGCTTCTTGAAAAGTGTGAGATTCATTATCTAACAAATAAGTCATTTAAGCAGTCCTAGCTTTAGATTCATCATCATCACCATCTTGTGATGCATCTTGAGCTGTAAGAGGTGTTGCTTCATCTTTAGCATCACGAAATCTCTTTTAGAACCATCACTCATTCCTTTGCAAGGACAAAAGTGTTCAAAGATTATTGTATTCCTTACTTCAAAGGTCGTTCCTTCAGTCACATCAAGTATATCAAACTTGTGTACTAGGAATCTATACGCAGTGCGCATATTTAATGAAGCAACAATCGATTGTTTTAAGTCATATCTTCACTTTCTTTGGCTCTAGGACCCTTTCCTTAGCCAAGCACCCCCACATTTTGAGGTAACTATAAGCAAAAGCTTTAACTTTCTTTAATTTATGTGGAGACTTTTCCTTTTCCGTGTGGGTAACCTATTCAAAATATGGTTAGCGGAAAGGATCGCCTTCCCCCACATATTCGTGGTAACCCTGAACTTGATTAACATAGCGTTTATCATTTCTTCCAGGGTTCAATCTTTACGTACAACGACACCATAAAACTTAGGTATATAAGGAGAAGTTGTTTGATAAATTATGTCATATTCAGCGCAAAATTCCTCACACAGTACAACATACTCTCCACCTCAATCACTTCGAATTGCCTTAATTCGAGTTTTAAGTTGATTCTCAACTTCATATTTGAAGACTTTGAAAGCATCAAAAGCTTCGTCATTGCCCCTTAGCAAGTATACAAAATTATTATGCAGTTATCAATGAAAGTAATAAATTACTTTTTATCCCCTCTAGTTTGCACAAGTTTCAAATCATAAAACTCGGTGTGAATTAACTCTAGAGGTCCAAAACTCTTTCCACCGAATGAAAAGATACTTTTGGCGTTTTAGCCTCAACACAAATCTCACACTTGTGTCTTAAGTCAAAATTGACATTTAATTATACATTCAAATTTATCAATTTTGTTGGGCTTTCTAATGGGCTTTTTATTATAGCCTCAATGCCAGAATACCCAATTTCCAAATAAGCACACAAAACCAATAATTATCACTTCTCATAATTTTCTTTTGGCTTTTCGAGCTTTATATGAGTTTTGCAGATTCAATACTCATATGAGA
Organism: Phtheirospermum japonicum; assembly: GCA_014905375.1. NCBI lineage: Eukaryota > Viridiplantae > Streptophyta > Magnoliopsida > Lamiales > Orobanchaceae > Phtheirospermum > Phtheirospermum japonicum. The sequence continues at coordinate 629,413 of BMAC01000691.1, read as the reverse complement.
TCATCTATCCCATATTAGTTATCTCAATATCCTCTTACTTGACCAACGAGGTCACATTTTCCACTGTTGGAAATCCGAAGTGATATGAGAAGCTCCCACAATTAAATCTCAAGACTCAATTCAAAGATTAAATCCAAATTTAATTGACATCAAATTTTATAAATCTTACTCAAACAATGAGCTCATATCTTTAAGTTTATAGAATATCTAAGTCGAATTAGATCAAACTTAAAATTCTGACTTTATAAATTTGAAACCCAATTAAACAATTAGATCCCACAATTTATTATAAATCTAGTCCAAAACTAAACTTAAGTCCATGACCCATCAAGATCTTGAATTTCTTCCGGTTTCTTCTTTACAAGAAGAACCAACGGCTGCTACAGTTGCAACCCAATGGGCCTTACTATCATTCAGGCCCAAGTTTAATTTATATTAAACATCTTTAAAAAATTTGGCCCAGGACTAAATTAATCATTTCCAAATATTTATTTAAGTCCAAGAATTAAATGATTAGGCCCAGAGCCACATTCAATTATTAAGCCCATAATAATTGACCCAGCAAGGCTCATTATAGGCCCATTGTCCAACAACTCAAGTTTTGGCCCAACAAAAGCCCTAGCTTTTGGCTTTCTTCCCCAGCTTCCAGCCGCCATTGACGAGGAACTGCAGCAACATCCGAAGGACACCACCATCACCATCTCTGTTAACAGAAACGTCGGGGATTCACGGGTGATTTGCATGTAATTGTTGTGTTTTTCCTAGTATTTTTAGTTAGAGTTTTATGTTGATTTTAGTAGTTTTTAATAGAACTTTAATAAGTTTTTATGTGGTTTTTCTTGTTTTGTTATTTTTCACTTGCCTTGTTAATTTTATATTTTAATGGGTTAATTGGTTCAATTACCTTGAGATTTGGTGTGATTCTTGGGTTTTAATAATTGAAATTCTCTTTTAATGGGTGGCTTAATGATTTTAAAATTAATCTAAGGCATGGAGGCCAAAACTCAAGCCCAACCTTGTCTATTTTCATGCCCAATTATGTGCCCAGATCAAGCTTAAAAGGGAGCAAACATTCTGGAATGGTGGCCTAGCCTTACCTAGGCTTGCCCATTTTCACGCCTAAGGAGCAACACCCCTAGGCAGCGTTTTGCGCCCAGATTCTCGCCCAGGCATGCCCAGATTCACGCCCAGCTCCTCCCCCAGCCAGAGCCAAGCTTAGCCCACTTCTGCGCCTGTTTCAGCGCCCGAATTCTCGCCCTACAGCGCCCGAATTCTTGCTCAGGCATACCCAGAGTGGCACCCAGCTCCTCCCCCAGCTAGCGCCCAGCTTAGCCTACTTCAGCGCCCGAATTCTCGCCTAAAATGCAGCCCAGAGTGGCGCCCAGGATTGCCTACTCCCACGCCCATTTCGGCGCCCAAGCTCGCCCCGGATCGTGCCACCCAGTCCCAGCACACCCAGGCTCGCCCAGAACAAACCACCTCGATCCATGGACGCCCAAGACCGAGCCAACCAAACCAAAAGGGCTAGCAAAGTGGCTAGGGAGCCCATTTCGGGTCAAACTTTGTCAAAACCATGAAATTAAGCCTTTAAAGCCCAAATTGATCCATTTAAACCCAATTAAACTTAGTATAAATAGCACACAACTCTCAATTTTGGAGAGAACACACTCCCCTCCCAGCCCTAACTTGGGTCTGGGATTAAAATTACTCTCAAGCTCTTGATAATTTTCTCTCTTCTTAGGTTTTAGATTCAATTTCAAGTTTTGATGTACTTTCATTTCTAGATTTAGATTTACTTTCATGCTTGGCCTTGGGTTTGTAAGCTTAAGAAGAATCCAAATACTCCTTTGGAATTTTACTTTTGATGCAATTACATTCAAGCTTTGTTTCATTTCTTAATTCAAGAATTTCCTTTCAATTTCACGTTTTATGCTTTATTTCCATGCTTTGTTCTTCATTTCCATGCTTGTTCTTCATTTTATGCCTTTTGTCTTAGCACCTTGAATTCATGTTAGATCTTAAGAATTGGCTATGGGAATCTAGATGAGTGACACATCTAGATCATAGATCGAGTCTTGGATCATCTTGATTTCAAGTTTTTCATATGCTTTATTTGCAATTTTATTTTCATACTTTGTTTCATGCTTAATCCTATATCTATGCTTTGTTGCTTGTTATTTTTCATAAAGTTTTAAACTTTCTCGTCTATTTTCATTACTTTATCCATTCATGCTTTCAGTTTTTGCATATTTGCATTATTTAGGATTTTATGCATAGTGGTACCTTGTGCATGCATGCTTGTACTTGGTGAAACATGCTCGTTTTGCTTAATTTTCATTGTTTCTTGCAATATTTCAATTCGAGGCATACGACGAGGCATCCGACCAACTTGCTATTTTTATTTTTAGGATAGTTTAGATAGGTTATTTGCTTTATTTTCATTTTCCTTCACCTTTCAAAGCTTGAAACACCTTGATTCTCACAATCGAATCAATTTCCGATAATACAAAACCATGAACCCGTTGATATACTTTCAACACCACGAAAACTCTTCTAACAAAATGGCGCCGTTGCCGGGGAACTAAAAACTCCTCTAACAAAATGGCGCCGTTGCGACTCGGCTTGGTTAAGGCCTTCGATTTGATTATTATTTTATTGTGCTTCTAGCTTTCTTTGTTATTTGACATTTTTTTATTTAGTATGCAAGGTGCTTATAGCTATGGTGGATACATTCCCGGCATGGGAGGGCATGGTGCAAACCATGTCGGAAATGAGATGATGTATAATGGCCTTGGCAACGTGGGAGAGCATGGTGCAAACCACGTTGCCAATGGTGGATTTGGTCATGGGCAACCCGGGATGGGAGGGCATGGTGCAAACCATGTCAGGTTTAATAGTTTCTCGGGCGTGAATGGTTCCTTGGGTGATTATGGAGCTCCAAGTTCCTATCCGACCGCGCAAGCTCCAATTTCCTATCCGATTGTGCAAGCCCCAAATTCTGGCCCATATGGCTATGGTGCTCCACAAAAGTATCCGAATATGCCGAGCCCGAAACTTGGACTATTTGGATCCCCACCCGGTTATAATTTCAATCCGATGACGAATATGACTCTGAGTGGAAATGTGGGTGGTGGATATCCGAATCCCGGCCCGTATAGAAATTCTTATCCTCCCAATGTCAATCAAACCCCGATTGGTGCCACCAGTAATGCCCAAGATCTCGATGCTTATGCGTACTTTGGAGGTTTGATCTCCTATGCACCTCCCATCTGCACTATGGGAGATTTTAACCGACCCTTTTTGGGGACATTTCATCCTCTCGAGCCAAAATCTTCTCCACTGACGTATTCTAAGGCAAGCAAGGCTTTGTCCTCTTATGATCTCGAGGCTTATGAGTTGCTTGGAGGTCCAAGCTCCAATATCGAAAGTGGCCCCCCATACGCACTATGAGGGATGTTAACAGACCTTTTGTGGGATGTGTATGGTGTGGATCGTCTGGTCATGTTACCGAGTCTTGCCTTTCCCTTCTCTCATTCAACTTGTCGTTGCCTCGTTCGGAGGATGTGTAGGAGGCCATGGGTATTCAGTGGGACCCGATTGTGCTCCACCATTATTTGCTCCACCGTCGACTCCTAATCCTCTTGTTACTCCTTCCAAGGGCCCGTTTCATCTGGCTACCCCGATGATTGCTCCTACTCCATCCCCCGATCCGGATATATGGGCCATTACACGACGATTCTCAAGTTTGCCTTGAGGCTTTGGGGACCCTCACGATAGACACCATTGCTGGGGGCCAGCCCGCGTTTTCGACCCATACTTTTCCGGTCGCGTTCTTCGATAAGTGTGGGGTAGTTGAGGACACGGTTGTCTCGCCGCCAGAAGAGGAAGTGCTCTCATTTCCGAGTGTTCTTGCTCTCATTGAAAATATTGACGATCATGTTGAGGAGGAAGAGGAGAGCGAGTCGATTTGCATCCTTGCAAATTCGCATCAAGAGGAAGAGGAGGAGAGGACGGTTAAAGGGCTTGACGTTCTTAAGAGTGCGATTGATTGGATACCGGGAGTGGTTGAGGGAGTTAGTTCTTTGAATTCGAGTCTTAAAGATATGGTGAGAGCCGATATGTGGAGGTTGTTATTGGAAGGCTTGATGTTCGTGATGTCCAAAAGCGAGTGGGTGAAGCCCATTGACTTGGTGCCCAAGACGAGAGGCTTGTTAGTTCTTGAGGATGAAGAAGGAAGGTTGTTAGCCACGAGGGATTCAACGGGTTGGAGGATGTTGATCGAGTTTAAGAGATTTCATGAGGCCACAAAGAAAGATCGTTTCCCTCCCCTGTTTATCGGCTACATGATGGACAAGCTAGCCGGGCAATATTTCTTTTTCTTTTTTGATGAGTCGTCGGGGCACTTCAAAACCACCATCCGACCCGAAGACCGAGCCAAGATGAGCTTCAATTGCCCGTTTGTAACGTTTGCTTTTTGGCGGGTCTTACTTGAGCTATGCAATATGCCAAGGACGTTCCAAAGAGTGGATTCTCCCGACAAGGAGGAGATTGTTTTGGTGGACCCTCCCGTTATCTTTCCACCTTGATCAAAAAGGGAGTACGTCAAGCTAATGACTTAAAACAAGCGCTTCTTGGGAGGAAACCCAAGTTCTTCTCGTTTATTTCTTTTATTTTCTTTCTTTCTTCTTAAAATGAGAATCCAAGAACATTTGAAAATTAAAAAAAAACATTTTGTTGAGATTCATGTACATTTTTTCTTGTGTTTTTGAATTTTATGTGATTTTCTTTTCTAGGTTTGGCTTTTCGACTTCAACCTTGGGCGATTGGATAAGTGAGTAGCATTCATGAAGCCGGGAGATACTAGTCATGCTCTTTTTTTGCTTGGATTGCTTAGATGCCTAGGTGGACCCTACCGAGCTCGGCTCAAACTCGCTCGGTTAAGGAAGTTTCTATTCCCCCTCCTTTTACTTGGTTTTCATTAAAATGTGGGTAATGCATGGTTTAAGTGTAGGGTGGGTAGGTGGTTAAGGTCCCAATTTTTTTCAAGCATGATTCGTTGTTCTTAACTCGAGCCTTGGCGAAGTGACGCTTATTATTTGCGCATTTAGGTTGAGTCGATTTTTGTGTCGTTTGTGTCTTTATTACATTGTTGAAAAACTCTACATACTTGGAAGTTTGAATAGTTTACTTGTCGGGTTTTTTCATGTATATATCCTCTTGTGTAAGGAGTTGAATTTTTGTGATTCGTCCAAACCCGCCTATATATATATATAATCAATATTTTCTCGTGAAAAGATTGTAAAGCTCTAAATGCTCTTTTGATTTTGCTCCCAAATTCGGTGCAAACTAGTGAGTAGCCTTGTGTGATTTATTGGCTTGCTTGCATTTTTTATGGAAATTGCATTGAGTAGGTTTGACTTTGCTCGTACATGATTGAATTCAAAAATCACCTCGAGGCACATATATCACCCTTGTTCCGGCCATATCCATATATTTAAACTACTTTAAAAATCCCAAAAACGAGCCCCCTTGAGCTTATGTCCCGTTTCTTGTTAGCCGAGCTCGATTTTAGCTCTTATATCTTCATAAATTGTGAGGTAAGAGTTTATGATTAGTTGACAAGAAATGTGAGGGAAATCGATTGTGGGTTTTGGGTTTTAAATTGCTTATACAAAAAAAAAAGAGAAAAAAAAAGAATAATACTCCAACACAAATCACGAAAAGTGGTAAAGCAAGCGTTCAAGTGAAAAGCCTAATTTAAAGGCTAAAATTAGTGAAAAGAAGCAAATTCAAAAAGCTTCTAAGTGTTGTGAAATAAAAGTCGGGAAAGAGTGTGTAAGAAGAAAGGGTTTCGAATGAAAGTTTGGCAAATTGGGAAAGGTGAAGCGATCATAAGCCTCGGGTTTTAGAAGTTATGATTTTGTGTGTTATTGATCACGTTTGATCATGTGTTAGCCACTATATCCAAATATTTCATACCTTACCAAAAGCCAACATTACAACCCATAATAAAGACCTCTTTTGATTCTTATTTGGTCATGTACTACGAGCAATTTTGAGCGTCCGATTTGTGAAATCTTGACAAGGTGCATATATTGACCGACTTGAACGTAAACACGTCTTATATATTAAACACTTGAGCGAATTGAGCGAACACCCTCAAAAATCCCATTTGAGCGGAATTCATCGATTTGGTTTGCATTTGAGAAAGAGAAACACGAGCAATGCTTGACGATAGCGAGTTTATGTTGATACTTTCATCATATTAATAAGGATAAGCACAAGGATTTTTCTTCTTACATAATGTTCATTGCATGTACACTCTCGACTCTTTTCGTTGTTCGAGGACGAACAAACCGATAAGTGTGGGGTAGTTGTTTTGCATGTAATTGTTTTATTTTTTCTAGTATTTTTAGTTAGAGTTTTATGTTGATTTTAGTAGTTTTTAGTAGAATTTTATTAAGTTTTTATGTGGTTTTTCTTGTTTTGTTGTTTTTCACTTGACTTGTTAATTTTATATTTTAATGGGTTAATTGGTTTAATTACCTTGAAATTTGGTGTGATTCTTGGGTTTTAATAATTGAAATTCTCTTTTAATAGGTGGCTTAATAATTTTAAAATCAAGCTAAGGCATGGAGACCAAAACTCAAGCCCAGTCTTGTCTATTTTCATGCCCAATTATGTGCCCAGATCAAGCTTAAAAGGGAGCAAACATTCTGGAATGGTGGCCTAACCTTGCCTAGGCTTGCCCATTTTCACGCCTAAGGAGAAGCACCCCTAGGCAGCATTTCGCGCCCAGATTCTTGCCCAGGCGTGCCCAGATTCACACCCAGCTCCTCCCCCAGCCAGCGCCCAGCTTAGCCCACTTCTGCGCCTGTTTCAGCGCCCGAATTCTCGCCCGGCAGCGCCCGAATTCTCGCCCAGGCATGCCCAGAGTGGCGCCCAGCTCCTCCCCCAGCCAATGCCCAGCTTAGCCTACTTCAGCGCCCGAATTCTCGCCTAAACACAGCCCAGAGTGGCGCCCAGGCTTGCCTACTCCCACGCCCATTTCGGCGCCCAAGCTCGCCCAGGATCGTGCCCACCTAGTCCCAGCACACCCAGGCTCGCCCAGAACAAGTCACCTCAAGCCATGGATACCCAAGACCGAGCCAACCAAGCTAAAAGGGCTAGAAAAATGGCTAGAGAGTCCATTTGGGGCCAAACTTGGTCAAAACCATGAAATTAAGCCTTTAAAGCCCAAATTGATCAATTTAAACCCAATTAAATTTAGTATAAATAGCAAAAAACTCTCATTTTTGGAGAGAACACACTCCCCTCCCAACCCTGACGTGGGTTCGGGATTAAAATTACTCTCAAGCTCTTGATAATTTTCTCTCTTCTTAGGTTTTAGATTCAATTTCAAGCTTTGATGTACTTTCATTTCTAGATTTAGATTTACTTTCATGCTTGGGTTTGTAAGGCTAAGAAGAATCCAAATACTCCTTTGGATTATTACTTTTGATGTAATTACATTCAAGCTTTGTTTCATTTCTTAATTCAAGTAAGTTTCCTTTCAATTTCATGTTTTAAGCTTTATTTCCATGTTTTGTTCTTCATTTTCATGCTTGTTCTTCATTTTATACTTTTTGTCTTAGCACCTTGAATTCATGTTAGATCTTAAGAATTGGCTATGGAATCTAGATGAGTGACACATCTAGATCATAGATCGAGTCTTGGATCATCTTGATTTCATGTTTTTCATATGCTTTATTTGCAATTTTATTTTCATACTTTGTTTCATGCTTAATCCTAGATCTATGCTTTGTTGTTTGTTATTTTTCATAAAATTTTAAACTTTCTCGTCTATTTTCATTACTTTATCTATTCATACTTTCAGTTTTTTCTTATTTGCATTATTTAGGATTTTATGCATAGTGGTACCTTGTGCATGCATGCTTGTACTTGGTGAAACATGCTTGTTTATGCTTAATTTTCATTGTTTCTTGCAATTTTTCAATTCGAGGCATCCGACCAACTTGCTATTTTAATTTTTAGGATATTTTAGATAGGTTAATCGCATTATTTTAATTTTACTTTTATTTTTCAAAGCTTGAAACACATAAATTCCTCAATTGAATCGAACTCCGATAATACCAAGCCAAGAACCCGTTGATATATTTCAACACCACTAAAACTCACATAACAACGGGACGTTTTCTTCACTGGTGCGGTTTAGAATTAATCGAGTACACCGCCTGGTAATCGAGCTTCCGATACCTCCCTCCACTCAACTCGGCTGCGACAGCACCTCCGCCGATAGTCCTGTGCCGCCAGAGTTACCGAACATCAACTTCAGTGATGGCTTTAATCTCCAATCACCACCGTGAATTTTCCGAGCACAAACCCAGAAGAACCTCCGCCACGAACCCGTGCCGCCAGAATCATCGGGAATCGACCGCCATAAGACAACAACGGGGCTTAGTCGTCTGCTCCATACACCGCCACAACCGAATGCCTTTATCGTCAAAGATTTAGGCAACCTCTTATTGGCCATCTTCGCTGCCAATTACGAACACCTACAATAAAAATCAAAGGCTTCACCACCACGAAGCCCTCTGAGGCACGTCTCACCGGAACGGCTACGAAAACTCCCTCCGTTTGGCATCCCTTCAACTCGGCTCAAGCCGATTCAGTCGCCGACCAAATCAACATCGGCGGCACCATCGTCCGTGCCGTCGGTCCTGCCTCCACTACTACCTGTATCCGAAAGATGATGCTCATCAAAGACAAACTGTGGACTAGACTGCCGCCTCATCCTCCAGCACCGCAATCGCCTCAACGTCACAAATAGCCCGATTGTGCATCGCAGATTCCTCCACTTGCCATGCACCCAGCGCCGCCGTGGTCACCGTCTTCTCACCGTTGCTGCTGCTTTATCAATTGTGGAGAATTCGAAGATATTTTTCAGATAACCCAATTTCTAGAAAACGGAATCCCTATGGATTTAGGGTTTGGATAATGTTGGGGTTGGTTTGGCTTTTTGACAAGGATGATAGTTCTTCCCTTTTCGCCTTTAAGGTGTTTAATGAATTGCCCCAAAGTAGAATAGTTGACTGCTTGTGTCTTCTTCTTTCGTCAGATCCAATAATTCAGATTATAACCACAGTTCCAAAACAATTTATGAGTTAGTATCGCAAATAAATCACGAATAAGAATCTTAAGCTATTGGGTAAACAGTAATAAACTGCGATAACGGGGAAGAATTTAAACTAACAGATCTACGCAATCAACCAAACATATTATATATAAACGTAATAAATATATAATATAAGTACATAACGAAACGAAAGGAAAAGTAAAGTCGAGGCGAGCGAACTCTTTCCTTAAGATTCTTATTGCCCAATACTACGTGCTCACGGTTTGATAGCAATGAATATCCCAAGATACAACGACGAACGGAGCTGGACGGAGCAGACGATCCAGTCATCCTGGCGAACAAGAACTGGGCAGACAACTGAGCAAAACCCTAACTGCAAGCTATGTGATGCGTGAGGCAGGTAGGATTGTGATATGTATGCAAGAGCGCTCTTAGAAATATGTTTTGATGTATGTATTGTGTTTTTACACTATGTGGGAGTTGGTATTTATAGATTTGAGGGACCCTTAAATTAGGTAGGAAATCTGTAGGAATTAGGATTCCTAACACAAGTCAATCTCCTTATCTTACTCAATAAGAAAGAATTGGAAGCTTACAGAAGAGGCCCAAACTAATTAAAGCCCAAGGAATTAAATAGTTTGTTGTCCACCATCTCTAATAATTCAATTTCCACAAAACAATGAATAACATTCATTTATCGGACATTTCATGTCTACTTAGGAAATCCCTCACCCTTGTTACCTTCTAAATGTCCAACCTTGGTCATTGACTTTTCACTCACCCGAATACAGATTTGTGAAAGTAAATATACCACGATAATCTACTCAAAACGTAGATTAGTAATTTGATGTTCGTTTACAAAATTAATGACCCGTCTATATTCGAAATATTTGGTCAAAGCTACCATATATAACTTTACCAAATCTAATTTTCCCCAACACTAAATAAATAAAAATAATAATCTAATTTAACGATGGCTTCCATGTCCATCGGTAAATACCCTATAATTTTATTGGACACAGTCAATTTCTCGGTCGTCTTAACAACATTCGATTTTTTTGTGATTCAAATCCGCAATATCTAAACTCATTGTTACAATCATCGTGCCCTATTTTTAGCGCTTGATCAGTTACCCGAGCATCAAACGGATATTTAATCTCATTTTTTTAATAAAATGCAAAATTAATAATAAAAAGAGGAAAATTGTTCATACAAACATAGATCACGACGTCCATTTCCTGACTAAAGACATCTGTTCGGGCCTCATTAAAACCTCTCAAGGTAAACCCACCCTTGTGGGAGAAACCCTCGTAGAGGAAAGAGTACCCTCCCCATGCCAGTAGTAGAAAGAACAGAATAGAGCGATGAAAAACTCTAAGAGCCACAAGTTGGCTAAGTGTAAAAATAAGCTACAACAAGTAGATTGTGATCTAAAAAGCAGCAATACCAAGGTTCTCAGCCGAATCGAGATTAAACAACCATCTGAGGGGCTGATGTCAAGATCTTGATGAACGGTACACCGTTTTACCCAAAATATCATCGTTCACCAGATCTAGGAGGAACGCCGGAGGCAACGTCAACCAGTCGTAACGGGGAGAACCAGACTTGCAGAGTGCATCAGCAGCGTGATTGCCTCTCGATAAACATGCGAAACCATGAACTCGATCGAGGAAGTGATAAAAAGAATCGACTCCAAGGAACATTCAGGCTACACTTCACAAAGAGATCCACCACATAAGTCGAGTCGGATTCCAACCAAATCCATCTCCAACCTCTCTGATCAGCCACCTCGATCGCAATAATCGCGGCCTCTAACTCTGCCTCAAAGGCGAAATCCTGGTCAAGCGATCTCGAAAAGGTGCCTTTTACAAAGCCTGTCGCGACGCAATCTCTGGGATAGCCCAGAGCACTGCCATTCTTATTCACCTTAATCCATCCAGGTGAGGGGGGCAACCAGGACACAGGGATAAGAGTGGGTGGAGGCGCGGGCCTACCACGCACACCCAATTTGCGCAAATAAATCAGGTCTGTAACAGTGTTTGCCATCGTGCTGTGATCGAGGGCGGAAGACTCCAAAATGAGCGAACGAATCAGAATAAGAGCCTATGTGGTGGAAGGTTGAACTCCATTATGGATGAAATTGCACCGGAGGTTCTAGATCGTCCATATCGTCGAGATGAAAGCCGCTTTCCAAAGGAAGAGTACCTGCGCACTAAAATCACAGTCAATAGCAAAAACACAAAAATGAGCAAAACCACCTGAAAGGGGGAGCTGGATGTCGAAAGAATCTTCAATCCAGCTCTAAATGTGACGCGCAAACCGGCAGTTCATGAGAATATGATCAACTGTTTCTGAACTCTCGGAGCAAAAGCAACAAAAGGAAGGACCTATGAACCCCACCTGCGGATCACGTTGAAGACACCAAGTTGATTAAAGATCGCCTTCCAAACAGTGATAGAGCGCCGAGCCAGGATATGGGAAGACCAAATCCAACTTCCCCACCGAACCTTGAGAAACTTCTAACGGAGGTGGTCGTACGCAAGTTTGGCCGAGATATCCGTAGAAGGAGAGGTAGACCGGACGTGTTTATCCCCAGTGTGTGGGGCAATGGGAAAACGCAGGATGTCGAAGATGAAAGAACCGAACCGGAGGATAGTCTGGAGTCTAAACTGAGACTAATAAAATCATCGATGAGTTGAGGACGAAGAAATAATTAGAGTCTGATAAGTTAGATGAAGTGTAATCATAAGAAATGATTATATAAAGAAACCTACATACATAGGAATAAGAGCCACTACTAATCATAAGAAGTTCAACAAAAGAACCAATATACCCATGTTTCCACTTCACCTTAGCTTTTCAACACCAAAAAGATTCGAGGAGAAATTCATGAAATTGTTATGATCAGATCTTTCAATCGTGTCCCAAATGCTAGATTTGTTATTAAATTTAATTTTTTATATTTATAAATCTCTAATTAATAATGATATTAACTATCTATTCGATGCTTGGGTAACTGATCAAGCGCCAAAAATAGGGCACTATGATTGTAAAAATGAGATTAGAGATCGAGGATTTGAATCACGAGAAATCGGATGCTGTTAAGACGATTGAGGAATTGACTGAGGCTAATAAAATTATAGGGTAAATATTAATTTGGTTATATTATTATTATTAATAATTTTATTTTTGGTTACAATGTTATTATTAATTTTATTTTTTTGGTATGTGAAAATAAAAAATTAGGAGAATCGTTATGAATTATGAAGGTTTGATTATATATTAATTAAGTATGTTAAATTGTTGTTTTTGGTTTGTTGGTTTGATTTTTCTTATAAATATGTTTTTTTTATGTGATGTTTTTCTTTTATTTGATACTAAATTTCAAACGGGTCAAGGTACGTATTCTAAAAGAAAACAATTCAAACTTTAGTATCAAACTCCATATTTGATACTAAATCGAACTAAACAACAAAATTTAATCAAACTTCCTATTGTTCTTACTATATTAATCATACAAAATTTAAAAACGAGAATATCAATCAATCAATCACATGTATACAATATCAACAAATCATAACATATCTTAAACATAACATCCACATCCCGATCACCACACCATTTCAAAACCACCATCTCCAACAATTTAAAACTTTTTAAAACTACCATCATTTTTGAAAACAATTTTGAAAACCGTTATTTGAGGGACGAAACCTCCCGGCCGGCGCCGTATACTATGTCATCACCGACGTCTACCCAACCAATCAAAACATCAATCAATCATAATATATATAATAAAAAAACAATAACATACATTAAACACAACCGATCATCACGGCATTTAAAAATCATCATCACATACACTTTAAAAGATAATTGCATAATTGCACAATTGAACCCTAATTACAAATCAAACCCTACCTAGCCCTAATTTAAATCAAATATATATAATCGAACCTAGTTTATAAATAATTATAAGCTAAACCATAATTGCATAAATGAACCCTAAATGAATACTAACGACCTAATTAGGCCTAATTTTATACAATATTTATAATTAAATCCAATTTATAAATTAATAAAACCTTAAAATAAAACTTAATTGCATAAATCGACCGTAAACCTAATAAAATTTGATTCGGACTGTTTGGTTCGGACATACCAAACCTATGCTTTCGCATCTCATCAAACCAAGGACTCCGAATATTATATTTTGACATCACCACAAAATAACATGTTTTCGGATTAAGAGCAACATGCGTCTTACTTTTAAGTACCTACTAGTTAAGGTGGCCCGGATTTATGACAACAAACCTAAGAGTAACATTTTTTTAGAATATGCACACACTCCCTATCTGCTGTCACGGAGTCAACAGGACTAGCAGGTTCATAGCAACAACTACACACTGCAGACAAACAGATACACCGCAGTGTTTCAAAACAACAAAACATGATGCAGAGAAATTCTGTTATTATATCCAGTTCAGAAGTTCAAAGGGGTGGAACTCAAATTTACACCGCCCTTAGTTTATGCTCAGAGAAATGAATTAAAAAATCACATGAATGATAGAAGATGAAGAACAAATATTATGGATTAATCAAAAGAAACATTACAAACATCTATCTTTCATTTCTTTCTTTCGCAAATTCGATCAAAGTGCCCTGTATATACAAGGTCACCGCATCATTTAAACTCTTTAATTTCATGATGTGATATCCTCAGATAATTAAGTTGATGAACTGGAATGTGCATAGATAAAGACGACCAAGCAAACAACCAAAGCTATCCGGCATTTATCAACACATGGCTGAAATAGGTAACTTCTAGTTATGCTCAGTCTCTTGGCTACATCATAATAACACATAACCTCAAATTATCACATAATCTTGCCCCAAGCAAACAACCAAAATAACTCATTGAATTGCAACTCAAACTAAGGCCTAAGAACACAAAACATTAATGCCGAGGTTCTGTAGACATGCCTCGGTTTTGATAGATCTATGTACAACTTACTTACACAAGGTAAGTTGGAACCTCATGCCATTCTACACAATTAGGTATAAAAACCCCGAAGAGTGAGCAGCACCACTGCCAACTAATACTTAAGCCTACAAGCTAAGAATAGTCTCTATATTAACACCCAAAATCTTATTTAAAAACAGGATGGGCTGTTGCCCCATTAAAGTGGTCATTGACAGCCTCACTCTTGTCCTAACTCGCTGTTTAGATTGTTACAACCTCTAGCAGATGGTACGAAATTGATTCTAAAAGCTTCAACATCTATCTGAGTGGAATTTTAAAAAAAAAAAAAAAAGGCTCTCTTTTCAACCCACCCTTACTATTATTATTATTATCTTTTTAATAAATGAATTGATATTGTGATTAAGCAATCATTGAATGAGACAAAACCAAATAACCCAATACATTAATGCAGCAAACACGAGTCCAAAAACTAATCACAAGTGCTATTGACTGAATCAAGGGACTTCAGTTGAGTACTGTATTCATACAATAGCTTTAATCTTAACCATGTTTGTATAATATCTATAAAAAACAGTATTACTATTGAAACAAATCTTGAACAAGAATCCACAACTGAAAAATAGCCAAATATGAAAAAGAATCCGCAGCACAATCACAATTTACAAGATAAGCGACATTGATAGAAAACAAGCTTCAAAAGACGAGCAAATAAGGCAACATCTAATAACACCAACATATCAGCAAAAACTGATCTACATAGATGTAAACGCAATATGTCCACCGAAACAAAAACATTTCACTAACAGGATTTCATAAAGGAAAGAAAAAAGAGAAAAATATTACTCCCTCTGTCGCATTTACATTTAACTCTTTTCCGTTTCCCATTAATCATTAGAGACAGACTCTACTTTCTCACTCTGCAGTAGAGCAGTGGGCCCTGCGTCGTACTCCACCCTCTCCGCCTTAGCCAATTCACCAAATCTAGCCTTCATCGTATCCAACATTCTTTTGCTAATCTCCTTCGAATAAACCTGCAAAATCTCGATCCCATAGTCATCAGTGCCCGTTTCTATGGCCGCCACATCGAACGCATCTTCCTCGACGAGCTTCGCGACATTAATAGCTTCCTCGTACGAAACAATGCCGTACTTGTTGGAGAGAATGGACGGGGTGGAGAGATTCTCGATCAAACGTTTCCTGACGGCGTCCCGTGTACGTTCACATGGCGGCCAAAGGCTGAACGAGAAATTGGAGTGTTCTGCAGCGGCGGCGGACGTGTCGGATTGAGGCGGTGATTGTTCGGTTTCGGACATGGTGTTGGGTAGTGCTTCTAAGGCTAGGTTTTGATGTCAGATTTATCATTTTTGTTCTAAGCATTACTTATAAACAATGAAAATGATATAATATGATTACGGGGTGGCCGTGAAACATCATGCCTTTCGTTATTTGTATTTACATTAACTGATGTATTTACGACTTACCTCGAAAAACGATCTAATAATTATAATTAAGTGCTCTCAATTTGAATTTGTTTTCTAATTTTTATTTTTGTACATTTTACTTTTTGAATAATGTATATTTTATAATTTACTTTATTAAGCATGTTTCTGGCAAAAATTATGCACTTTACTTTATTAAGCATGCATATTTTACACTTTACTTTTCGAATATAAGTATATTTTGCACATCTAAAGGGCACAATTATCCTTCCACATGGTATGCTGGAAAATAGTGTAGAGAAGATGGAAGGATGATTTTACCCTTTAATTGTGTGAAAATATTCGTCGACGACAATTCCAACTAAAACATGCTCGAGATAATAAAATGTAAAAATAAATTTAAAGTTTAGGAGGTAAAGTGTACGAAAAAAGATTAGGATACAGCCTATCAAATTGAGTGCAGTTTGTGAGATAATTTTCTCTTTAATTATACTTGAATTTGAAAACCAAAACACAAATATTTTAATAGGCTAGGTTAAATACACCATAAAAACCATGACACTCATACCACCATACCAGATTTTGACATGATACATAGTGATTAGTTAGGTCAATGTGACTTAGCTTAAAACTCACAAAATTGACCTCATCGAGTGGACAATCAATTGATTTGTTCAATGAGACCCCTGTTGGATCTCACCATCTGATCAAATCACATTGTGCCATGTGAAAATTTGGCACGATGTTATGATGTCCATGAGGACGTCATGGTCTTCCTGCGAAATACACTCTAACAATGATTTGGTGTACTATATCCTGACTACTCCATTTCACCAGTTGTTATTCCGCACTCCTAGTAAGTAGTTATATACTTTATTAGCAGTGTTCATTATTTTTTTAACCGAATGTTTGCTTGTTTCTTATCGATTGTTCATTATTTTTAAACATAATGTTCATTGGTTTTTCTCAAAGGAAATTTCTCATGTTCCTTAATTTTCAAAAACTATTATTTTATCATGGGGTTTTCATTTGTTGATTTTACTTTTTAGCAAAATAGTCATTAGGTTTTCATTGGAAATTCAACTGGATACTCATTAATTTTTACTTGATGTTCAATACTTTTAGATTGAGTGTTCACTTATTCTATACTAATATATATTCGATTAGGATAAGTGTGTATGCAATAATTTTTTATATTTTCACAATAGATGTAATTTTAGATTTATACATTTAAATTAAGAAATAAAACTAAATAACAATATTACTCGTACACTATTTTAAAAACCAGTGATTGCGCGTGCATAAATAAGAAAGGTATAAAAACGTAAAATATATACAAATAAACTATTTCAGAAAGTGATTATTAATACCAAAAAGAAAAAAATGATGTTTACTTTAAATTATGAAACACTTTTTTGTAAATTACATTAAATGTCTTATTCATAATGATATCATCTTCGTAACAACAAAAACTCTTTAACACTTATTCACTCAAGAAATTGTGATATAAAGCTGAACGTAGTTGAACACTGGTCTTGACAAATACAAGCTAACGTTAGACAAAGTTTAATCTTAACTCTTCTTTATAGTCATTGTGAAACAAAACAATAAGTAACAACTATCTTCTTTGAAATTTGATATGTAGGTTGCACATGTAGTTATTTTAACGTATAATCTTACATAACAATTTAATATTATTATTTTTTAGTTATTTAGAAAAACTAAATAAGTGATTATCTATTTAGAGTTAAGCAATATATATTTAAACCTTCTAATTATTTTTCAAATATAGAATATTATTAAAAAAAATGCTGAACATGGTTCATAAAAAGATTACTATTCGTTAAAATGTAGTTTACAAATTATAAAATACTTAGTTGTACACAACATTCGTACGCTATACTCCGATCTGCAATAAAAAAAAAAAAAAAAAAAAAAAAAAGGAAGAAGAGGAAGATGTGAGACCATAGCAGTTATGTACTATTAATTCATATATATAAAAATCGCAAGATAATGATTCTTAGTCATGAACCTTAAACCCAAAGTCATGTAAAAGTAACAATTTGAACAAATTGTAAACTCCTATAATTCTCAATGTTATAAGATAGTAGATAGAAAGACGAGACTAGAATAAATAATTCGGGCATAATTTTCAATCACTACAAGAAATTTGATGTTCGATGACGATACATTTCGTCACTAAAAGTCTATTTTTTCGTCACTGAAGAGAAACGGTGACGAAAATTGAGCGTCACAGCGGTTGTCATAGTATTGCTGTCACCATTGGTGAAAGCGACAATTTTTTCAAGCGCGTCACTAAATGTTCGGTTTTGATGACGCTCATGTAAATTGTCATCATAGATGATACTATTTGGTGACGCTGAATTCGTCACGTAAGTGATTGAAAAATCGTCATCAAAAGATCGGTTTTGTCACCGTATGTTACCATTTTTAATGACGAACACTTAATTTGTCATCAAAACATTTGACTTTCCGTGACAAACATAACTACGGTGACAATTCTTATTGGGTTATAATGACGCTAATATTTTCATAATATGTATTAAACATTTACCAAATATAATGTAATTCGTCACGATAGAGTTGTTTTATAGTGACGCAATATTAACCGTCACTGAACATCTATATTTACAATGACAAACCAATGTGTCACCATTTACTATGAAAGGTGACGAAGTATTTTGTCACGAAAAAACTAGAAATATATGATGAATATTATAATAATCACAAAAGGTATATGTTCGATGATGATCTAATGAGTACATATGGTGACAAACCAATCATCATAAATGATTTAGTTTAAGTGACAAGTTCAAAATATTATGTGATAAAATAAGTTGTCATAATTTATTAAAGTGACAAATTTGAAATACTTATGTGACGCTTAAAGTTGTAATAATTGAGTGAACACGATTTGATTATTTACTTTCATGACGACATAAATTGTCCTACATTAATTTTGTCATTAGTCTTTTTCAAGGAAAAAATATCGTAACGATTAAAATGAAAGCAAATCAGAATTTATCATTACAATATAATGATAAGAATACTCCAAAATATTTCTTCGACGATTTCGAACATACACCATAACACTTACAACTAACCAAAATATTAACTTGAAATATCCACAGAACACATACCAAATTAGATAACCAATGTACTTAAATATTCAAAACAAGGACCTCGAAGCGTAAACTAAACCAAAATAGTTATTTCATAAAAGCAAGACTTGAGCAAAACTTTTTCCACATGTCAACATTGCCAAACAAAAACAATTGTGGGATCAGACCGCCTGCATATTTGAAACTTATACTAAATTAGTTTATAATCAAACCATCAAAGAAATACTATACAAAGTTCACAAAATTGAAATTGGAAATTTCGATTTACGTGTAATATAATGGATCAGGACCCACCCGAGGAAGACTCATTTGCTCTCATGAAGTCCATAAGCTTGTTGATGCACTCGTCTTGCTGAGTCAGTTAGTTTTTCAAATCATCGACTTCATTCTTGAGCTCCGTCACTTGACCTTTTGAATCCTGTAGCTTTCCTCGAGTGTCTGCCAGTTCCTTTTGCAGGAGTTAGGTGTTCGAATCATGCAACGTGCTACGTTTTCCTGGAGGTTTCGGTCCATAACTAACGCCTTTGATATAACCAGATGCATGGACAAGAACTTCATTTGCTATCTGTTGTTCAGTCTTCTCAATCCCTTCTTCGGCATACTTTTCTTTCCTTGCTATCATCTCATCCTAAAAACACACCGATGTAAGTATAATAATAATAACATGATCATTAATGAAGTTRGATTATCATAATTTAGAATCTTAATGAATCCAAACTATATCCCAAACAACCAAATGAATGGAATTCCTTCTTTTTCATTTTTGCAAGGACAAGYTATCGTAGTCATAACACAAAGTGGGTCACAGATAATTCCATGTAAGGACAGTTATATCCTTGATAAAGGGCCATATAATAATATTTTCTATCATCTGACTGTCTAAGTGAAGCTTTAATAGTAGGCACCTTCTCAGTAAACGAAATATATATATAAACTAGCGCAAATACCCGTGTAACACGGGTATATATAGAAAACAATACACACACATATGTACACACATTACAATATTGAATATTTAAATATTACATACTTGTAAGAGAAAACATATATAACAATAAATTGAAACACATTATTTAATTTACATGTTTAAAAAATTCCTTATAAACCACATTATCAACTTTATTTACATATTTACCATCTTTGTCACAACATAGTATCTTGAATCGAGTCCGGTAACAGATGCAACCATATTTTAAATTGTACGTTTAGACAGACCTGTGAATGTAATTATGTTTGTGAATTGATTCAATGGCCAACACACTCTGAGCAATGTAAACTTTAGCCACGTTTTCAGAAAGTGTGTCCTCTTGCATCAGCTGAGTCATCATGTCACCACCGGGTAGGTATTTCATGATACGATATAAATACTTGGCATCTCGAAAAGAGTAGTGCAGTTTAACTATGCAGTGGCTGGTCACTTCAATAGGTTCCTCTCTGCTCTTACATGTTCTACCTATGGAAAATAGAAGAATTTATCATATTTAAAGAGATGCTAGTGCACAAGCACTTCCCAAAACACTGTTAGGGCAATAAGAAAGTTATGCATGCTTGCTAACCTATCCTCTTGAAAGCATTTCAGATTTTTTTAACTTCTTCATGGCATAAACATTCCCTAATTGTTTTCTTCCGGCATAATCAGACATGTAGTGTGACATTTAACACAAAGCAGATAAAGCAATGTAAAAAGATATCATATATTTTGTGACATTTCTCAGGTTATGCAAATAAGTGATTATATATATTATATGTGTGTGTGTTAACTTAGATTAAAGAGGAGATATTCACAAGTATGCCATCAACCTCACCAAAGGCTCCACGCCCAATGATRGTAAGAAGCTCAAAACCACCTACACATATCTTGTTCCTTCTCAGTATCATAAACTCAGTCTCCTTTCATTCTAAGTTYAATTAAATTTATTTGTTTCTCTTTGGGCATATCATAAGAAGCCAACTTCYTTTMTAGTATCCACCGGTGGAGTTAAAAGTTGAACATGCAAGTCTTAGTGTTTAGCTCTATTTAATTTAACATTAGTAGGTAATCTAAACCAGCAGAAGCAAATGTTAGCTAAAATGCTTCCTGGAGAAGCTTTTTCAATATACTTTTTTTAATGTTCAAGTCTCATTATGACCATTTAAAAGAAAACCCAAAAGAAGAGAAAATACTAATATCATATAATAATATTTTCTATCATCTGACTGTCTAAGTGAAGCTTTAATAGTAGGCACCTTCTCAGTAAACGAAATATATATATAATTTCTTAGCATGCGCATGCAATTGAACGCAATTTCTAAAAATTCCGATTTTACTACAAGCACTTAAAATACTTGAAAATGTAGAGAAATCGCCTGAAACACCTTTTTTATGCATTTGATTAAAAATATTAAAGCCTCGAAAGCATCACCGTTTGCAACATACCCATAAATCATAGTGTTCCATACCACAATACACGGATTATATTTAATTTCGAATATTTTTCTCGCCTCGTGCATTTTACCGCCATTYGCGTACCCCGAAATCAACGACGGCAAGGAATAATCGTCCGGGTCGTCCATACCATTCAAAACCTGACCCGCGCTATCCGAATCGCCGCACTTCCCGTACACGTTCACGAGTGAACTGCCCAAAACTGAATCAAATGCCACATCATCGATTACCACACGAGCGTGAACTTGCTTCCCCAGTCTAGAAACCCTAAATCCGAACAAGCCCCAATAACCGTAGCCAAGATAAATGGATCGGGTCTTAACCCCCCGCAGTTTTGGCCCATTTCCCATTTCAGAAAATCCTTGAACGACGCTAAAGCCAAAACCGATCTTTTATTTCTCGTGTACCCATGAATCATCGTGTTCTACGCGATTTCATCCTTCTTCGGCATCTCGTTGAACAATCGCTTCGCGAAATCGAGCTCGTTTGCTCGGGCTAATCCTGATAGGATTGTGTCCCAGGAAAACTCGTTCTTTTGGGGCATCGAGTGAAATAAATTTAACATATCATTTTTACGGCTTCCTGTCTTGGCGTATCCTTCGAGAAAGGTGTTCCAAGTGAAGCAGTTTCTTTGAGGCATTTCGTCGAACAGGTTGCGGGCATCGTCAATTGGTCCGCACCTGGCATACATTTGAAGGAGGCAGTTGGCGATGGTGAGAGTGGAAAAAAGGACGCCCCTTTTGAGGAAAAGGAGGTGGAGTTGTTTACCTTGTGAGGTCGAATTGGGGATGTTGAAGGAATTGAGTAGGCGTGTGTAATGGTGCAAATCTTGATGGTCCATTTGGATCTGGGTACCGACGGCGGCAAGCTTCTAGGAGCGCCAGTGAGTTACGATGAGTTTTTCGGTGATGATGTAGCAGAGGCCGCCACTAAATTGGTAAACTGATTACGACTTCAAGTCCTCGTCTCGAGTTTTGAATTTGGGATGTTCGTACTCTAAGTTTGGCATGGAGGTCGTGGACCGTATTGATGGAATAGCAACTTCGGGTCGTGAGTTTCGCGATGGACTTTGGTTTGCAGGCATGTGAGTTTGGGTTAAGTTTGACTCGATTCCAAGAAAATATGGGGGAAATCGATGGATTCCTGGTGTTGCGTGATTTTGTCATACTTTTTTGAGTTTGCGGTTCAGTTTCTAATCGGCGAACGTATTGAAATAGGTTTAAGATTTGAAGAAGAGAAATTTCTGTGGTTCCTTTGGATGTAATAGCGGCTGAATAGAATTAGTAGAGAATGCTTTTACGAGTTAAACGCTAGGTTTAGAGTCCTAATTATGTAGGGTTGAAGCTGCAAAAAATCTCAATTTAATTGAGGCCTTCTATAATGCTATTATTCTTTGGCCAYTAAGATTTAATTTATAATTTCTTGGAACATAAARTTCTTGTACATAAATTCTGAATTATTTTAAATGAAAATAAAGTTTTCACTTATAATTAAATACATGTAGGATAATTAAATTGGGTTTAAAACTAAATCAAACACGTAATAAAAATGAGGTTGCATCGTAATAGTACGCTTAAATTTGAGTAAAAATACAATGAAATTATAAAAAACTAAATAATAATTTCATAAATAAAAAAARTCATGTGTGAAATAATATAAAATAATTAAATAACCTACTAAATGACGAAAAAGATGAGGAAAAAAAAAGAATCCTAAATTTGAGGCGTCGGATCACGAAGTCAATTAAGAAATTTCTTAGCCTGTTTTATTATGGTCAACATTTTGTGAAATGACCTTATAATGAACTGTGGATGAACTTTGTGTCAATCGACGGGTCATCTAGTTAATTGTGGAACTAAATAATTATATTCATATATATGTACTCAATAAAAAAAACTATTTGTAATTAGTCATAAATAATTAATATACAAATGCCTATAAATAAATACTAAGTCATCAAATTAAGAATATTTTATTCTAATATTTTATATGACTTATAATTTATTTTATTTTATCATAAAGTTTTAGTTTTCTTTCCAACATAAAATAATTGTACAAAGGTGATTACTTTATCTCATTATTTAGTAATTTACTATTAATAATATAATCTTTAATTCAATTATATATTTTTCAAGAAGAAAATATAGGGGGAACAAAAGGGGAAAAAAATCATGGTCACTCACGATGCCTAGTTTGGATCAACGTTGGAGTCGTCCAAGTCATATGTAACTCAATCTAAAAATAAAATTCGTACAAAGTTGCACCCCAAGTAGAGAATTTAGTACAAAAYAWTGATTATGAAAGAAACGTCAAATTGTTATTACCGACTTTATATTTCTCATCTTTTTTCACCAWTTTGAATTTTTTTTATAACAATTTTGTTAGTATTCTCATTATCAAAGTTATTAAAGAATTGTTTGCAATTTTTATATTTCTTAAACTAGTTTTATGATTTTCCAATTTAAGTTTATATTAGTTTTATAATATTTTCAAATTTATTTAATAATTAGTTATAATTAATTGAGAGTTTTTTTTATATAGTTTGTTTAACTTATATTATGAATTTCGGTTCTTTTTCATTATATTCGGGACTTTTTTTTTTAATTTTCTCATTTATCAAATTATTATAAGTTTAACTTTATTTATTTATATAAAAATTTTAACTTCTTTAGTTTCATTTTAATATAATAATGTTTTGTTTTTGTCTTATGAATTCTCAATTTTATTAAATTATTATTTAATATTTATTCATAGGTATTTTCTTATATCTATTTAAAACAAATTTGTGTTATTTAGAAAACTAAGATTACGACATTTTCTTTATTAATAAAACATTTCTTTAATAAAATTTATGCAATAAAAAATTATTATCAAAAGATAAAGTAGACAAAATTATTTTTCTTGGCTGGATATATGASCACGTGCAGGTATAATAAGYRCSTAACCGTAGAATTGTCCAATAAAAGAAATTGGTCGAGTATTTCTTGATTAAAAAAATAGAWTAATACTTTATTTTARAAACATAAAAAGAAAACAAATAAAAATGAATAGTCATGTAATTCAAAAGTTCAAGAAAATGGGGAAAATGGAGACATGGCCTAAGTCTTTGTTAACAAGGGTAMTTTTTTGAAAAGTTACTYATTGTACTTAAATGATTAGTTCTAAATAATTGTTCAATAAAATTAAAAAAATAAARKTWAWWRRAAAAMYWWAAATATAATAATTTAATATAAATAAAATCTCAAAATATTTTGAAACCAAATAAATATATAATAAGTTTTAATTAAGTTCTAAATAATTATTAATAAATCTTAAATTAAACAAAACTTAGAACACAAGAATAACACATTTCAAATATAAATATATACTAAAAACTAAAAAAAAACACAGGTATTTTAAAATAATCTCAAAACATATTTAATCAAATAAGAATATGATAAATGAAAATTAATTATATAACAAAACAAAGAACACGAGCAAAAATAAATATTACAGAAATATGGTAACAAATTGACGCTGCTTTCATAAACATAAATTCTGGACCCAACTCAATGTCCAACTCAGTTGGGTGATAACTGTAGATTATGAAATAAAATCATACAATATATGGGCATAACAGAAATAAATTATTAATCATTAATAAAAATATCAATAAATAATTATTTACCAACATTTGTATATTAGTAGTTTATGACTATTTATTATGAATTTATGTCTTTAACATGAGGAATTCATACATAAATTATTTGTTACTTTCAATTTTAACTTTATTGTTTAAGAAAGTTGAATATATATAATTATAATTTATTTATCAGGTCATTAATTTACATGATGACTAGAGAGTTGACTCAATTGTCCAGAGGCCGTCCCGAGTCAATTACCGACTATTTGTATAATTTATTTTATTAATATTTTCTAGAAAATTAAAATCAGTAGAATTTTTTTTTTCTTTAAATATTTCTTTGACCAATTCTTAAATCGACAGGAGTTCTTCATCTTTCTTTGTTTTTAATTTTAATTTTTTCTACTGAAAAATCTATAGGATTTTTTTAAAAATCATTTTATTTTTCCCAATTTTAGTAATGATTGGAATTATTTTTATTCTTTTTTTATTTTTAAATATATAACATGTATTAAAAATATAAATTTGTATATTGAACTTTAAAAATATACAATATAAATCAGTTGGAATATATATA
>BMAC01000691.1:566371-598692 GCA_014905375.1 Phtheirospermum japonicum | reverse complement strand
TATATATATAAAAATTACAATTTCAACAAACCAACTAAACCATCCAATACATTACCCTCATTCCTTTAAACGATCTGCACACTCCACCCAGTGCCTTTACAGATTGATCTCAGCATAAACATAAATATTTAGATGAATCATTGTCAAGTTAAATCGTGGAACTATTATCCAGAATATCAAATTTCTCGTTGTAGAAGAATTTTAGCTATTTGATCGAAAAAATAATTGTATATTGTGTTTTGGAATCGAAATGAGGGTGATAGTTATTTATAGTGATAATAATTAGGTATTTTTATTTATTATAATATTTTGTAATTTTATTCAAGTTTTAAAATGACTTAAAGGAAAGCATTTTCGGTTATAATGGAAATTTAAAATATTGTAAATTTATATTATTATTATTATTATTATTATTATTATTATTATTATTATTATTATTATTATTCAACATGTTATCAAGCGACTTATAGAAATAAGTAATACAAAAAAATAGATTTACCAAAATTAAAAGATTTCTAACTGAAATTACAAATGTGTACCAGAATCTACCAATATTAATAAATCATACCAAAATAATACACATAATCTTCCATAATAAATAAATAACAATATCTCACACCAAAATTAAAATGAATAAAATTGAATTTGATTACAACAAACTCTGAATGACAATAAAATTGATTTGAATTAAAAAGAAATTAAAAAAAAACCTTTTTTTTTTTAGTTTTACAAGTTTATTAACTGAATTTAACATTTATTATTATTAACTTCAGATTTAGAATCTAAGATCTAACAAAATATATATTGTAAAACTATTAATCAAAGTTATGTATCAGCTTAATGATATTTCCATATGTATCAAAAATACATATATAAAGAATTATTTTAATTTTTATTTCAATAATGTCACTTTTAATATAGATTGAGAGTCATCAATTAATCACCAAGAAATATATTAAATATAGAGTAAATGTAGATTACGAACCGATTGATTGTAATTATTGAGATTGAATAATAATCTTTACTTGATTTGATATATGTTTTATCATTAATGTCAATATCAATTTTAATATATAGATTGCACGATTTCAACCAAAAAGGTAATTGTATTAATTGAGTTTAAATATAATATTAATTCCACTTCATGTTAAATATATCTTCCCATTAATTAGATTTTTATTTTATATAGAAGTAATTTGTACCTAAATGAATATAGACTTGTTTTGATAAAAAATTGAGTATTCAATTAAGATCATTAATTAAAACTAAGAAAAAGTGATTATTGAGCTCTCCATCAAATAAAAAAGTCTAAACAAATGATAATTATTTTTCAAAATTAGTAATTATAAATACAGTTTATCATAAACCATAAATCACAATTTCAATATTTTTAACTCGAACCTTTTTAGTATGAATTGATTGGCTTTAATCATTTATATTTTAAAATAAATCACTAAATTACGGAAAGTTGACTCTATATAGTCAGTGTTTGTAAGGTATAAACACAATTAGGATAATAACATAATTAAAAAATTTAATTGATCATAATAATCAATCTTAATATTTATTAGGAAGACTTTAATCATTAAGTTTTGAGAAATAATTTGATCAATCTTAACACTATAGTTGACTTTCTATTTTAAAATGCTAATCTATAAAATTACTACATGATTTTTTTAAATCATAATAATCAATATTAAATCTCATTAGGACGATTTTACTCATTTACATTATAAAAATAAATTCCTTACTTGTATGGAAAATTGATTTTACATAGTGAGTTTTTGTAAGGTATAAACACAATTAGGGTAATAATACAATTTCTAAATCATAACTCTAGGAATTTATACATTAGGCATAAATACACTTAATTGAAGAGAGAGAAATAGTTATTGTATTAATTAATACATTAATTTCAAGAAAAAAAAAAAGGAAACATGGTTCAATAGAACACAAAATCTTTAACTAATTATCAATACTCTTTCATTGACAAATTAAATTTATATCACCAACAGCCAATCAACATAACATAAAACTCATACCACGCTCTCCAATCCCCCGACCCGATACAATTAGAAATAGGAGTAAACCATAGTGCTAATAGTTGAAGA
The DNA here is from genome assembly GCA_014905375.1 of Phtheirospermum japonicum. Taxonomy (NCBI): domain Eukaryota; kingdom Viridiplantae; phylum Streptophyta; class Magnoliopsida; order Lamiales; family Orobanchaceae; genus Phtheirospermum; species Phtheirospermum japonicum. Next base: position 596,581 of record BMAC01000691.1, on the reverse strand, counting down.
TGCCACACAAACTTCACATCTCTTATGCTACGGTAACCTCATCGCTAAGTTAAGCTGCAAATCACCTTAGTTTTCGATAAACCGGGTTAAATACTATAGAGCATAATACAAATCCCACCATAAAAGAGAAAAAGCAACAAAAAAAGCATATATTCTACATCTTAATAGAAACACACCACTAATCATTATTACAAAAATTTTCATAAAGTTTACTGTTCACCAACTCTCATGTTTTTAACTGCCAAACATATACCATCATTGTTTTTTCTATCCTTAATATCAAATGAACTTTCATTATTACCATTCCATCTCATATCCATTCATACGTTCAAAATTCATCATCTTCCATTCAAAAAAAATCATAATTGTTCTCTCTAAAAACAAAAGTGATCAAACTGAAATGGAATCCAATCATGCACCTGGCTTCTCATTTCCCGATTTTAATAATGGGGAAAGCCTGACTATTTTGTTCAATTTTATTAAAAGAATAATGCAAACGTCTACATATTAGAAAACAACTACTTGGAAATTGCAGACTTGTGCAATTGTACAAAGTTGGGGGTACCACAAATGATCAACAAATAACAGAATTAGACCACCAGAAATTATTTAGATCCGTAAGAACATCAGAAAAACCAACACATATGATATTATGCCCTCTAACAAAATTCATAGCACACGCGTGGTTCTATTTAGTTAGCAATTTTAATCAGAGCGTGTAACCAAACTGACCTGGCGATCAAACTCAACTTCCCGAAGCGAATAAATTTCATTCGTAATACTAACATCCTTATCGATCAAGCCATTATACCATCTGATCACAACATTAATGTTGATGGATTCCTATGAAGCAACGTAATGATGAAATATATTTATCCATAAAGCAAACATATAATAATACATAAATAAAATTATTTAATAACATGATCGCTAACAAAGTAGACTTTCCAAAAACTTGATATGTAAAACAATTTTATAAATTTTTGGTACAGAATTTTCGCCTTGGAAAAATATTATACACATATTACCTTCATATCATAGTAACTTTTTCGGCAAAATCAGAAACTAACCATTGAGATTAACAACATGAGAAATATCAAAGAAGTAAACATTACTTTGAGATCAAAAAATTTTAAAAATAGATGACTGCAAATCTGAGTTGGGTTAAGAAAATCTTGAGGAGAAGAATGCGCACACACAAANAAAAAAAAAACACAATAAACAAAAAAAAATTCTAATTTAAGTTTCACACAAACAAAAAACTATTCAAAAAATAATTTAAATTTGCAAATTATCATCAAAGAAGATCAGAAATTAAATAAAATGAGGAATCAAAATCAGTGGGTTTTCATAAAAAATAGAATCACACATCCATATACACAACAAAAGGGATCGTATCGATCGATGACAAAAAATGCAGTCAAAATCACAAAAACCCAAAATAGAAAAAAATCAAATTAACCAAAACAATAAATCTGAAACCAAATAAATAAAACTGAAACTATTTTCAAATTACATACTATTATATTTTAAATTTCATACTACCATTATCAAATTCATAATTCTACTAAAATTTAGAAAATCAATAAAAATACTATAACATTTTAAAATTCATACTACTATTATCAAATTACATACTAACTCTATCAGATTGCAACTAGATTATGCATTTATTTTGTTTTTTTCAAATCTTAGATTGAACTGTCAAATTTTATATTAAATTGTACAAAATAATTTAATACTACACAATATCTTCAAAACAAAAATACATACTGCACCGAATATAATTTCATACTACTCATTACATGCGGAGCAAAATTCCATACGCCAAAATTATTATTATTATTATTAGTAGTAGTAGTAGAGTTTTAGGTGTATAAGTAGTTTTGATCATTTAAATTATAATTTTGATTAAATAAGATATGTTTGACTAAATGAGATAAAATATTTTTCATTAGAGTATTTGTCAATTAATGGTAATGAGAGTGTAGTAAATGAGAATTTCCCTTATAAAAATAGATTAATTGGGTTGACAAACAATTAAGAACCTAATGGAAGAAAAAAAAACTAACTCACTTTGAGTTGGTTATCATTGAATACAGTTTGAGAACTGGTCATGATAATTAATGGATGTGGTTATCTTATTAATATTTGTGATAATCTCTGAAGTAGTACTAGATGTGATAATCTTAATATTGTTTGTGGTAATTTTAATATTTAAACTTATTAGTTGTGATGATTTTATTATTGGTTGTAATAATATTATCCATAAATCGGGTGCGAAAAACATATATTTGCAAAATTGACGTGAAAAATTAAGGGCATAATTGTTAAAAAGAAAAAAGAAAAAAAAAAGAAATCATATAGGTGGGCGATTAATAAAATAAAAATATCGTTTTAGCCAAAAGAATGCATTTTAATGTGCAAAATATCTTATACTCAAAATCCCTATAATATATTATTACACACGAAAGTGCAAAATTTCTAAATTAGTAAATTATAATGGACACACTTAAAAATAAAACTAATTAAGCAAGTAGAGGGTATTTCGGTCCTTTCCAACACCAAGTTTCTGCCAAAGCCATAGTCGGGAAAATCCGAAATCTAGACAGTTCCCCTGTTTTCTCGTTCTCACTCTTATTTCTCTGCTCTTTTTCTGCTCTCTCACCCACAAATTCACGCAAGAGAAATTTGTACATGCAGAAGAAAGGGTATTTCCGATAATGATCTCGATAACGTCAGCGGAGTTGAACTACCTCATATTTCGTTATCTTAACGAATCTGGTCTCTCTCTCCCTCTCCCTCTCCCTCTCCCTATTCTTGTGTGTGTGAATGTGTATTTAGTATATCTACTTTATGTATGACTTGTGGGTTTTCGGCTAAAGTTATTATTTACCTTTGCTTGAATTGGATATTGGGTTTTTGAGATGAATTTCATGTTCCAATTAAGGCGATAGGGTGTCGTTTTTCTTAATATTGGAGACTTCAATTTTAATGATCTTAATTGGTGGCATTATATGCTCTTGTTATCGAGGGGGTTAATTTTTGTTGTGAATTTTCACTTGATAATTTGGGATTTTTATGCTTCCCCCAACTCAAAAGTAGAATTTCTATATAACAAACAATATAGAGGAAGAGGACATTGACGAAAGGTCTTGCAGGAGATTGAAATATGTAGGTTTAGATTGGTTGGTATTTGTAGCATTTTGTGGGACTAGCAAGAACACTTGGTAGAATGGTGCTCCTTGATGTAACTATGAAACGTGTGTTTTCTACTGACGTGGCAGACTATTTCAGGCGGAGAGTTTGCAGTTTTGAAAGACGTAGAAGGAAAATAAAAGTCTTTGTTTGTTAAAATGGAGAAATTGCCACCATTAGTGAGATCTTAGAGAATTGTACAAGGTATATGATTATTAGATTGAATAGATTTTATGTTTTTTTAGTGTGCTTTCAAAAATATATGAGTGCACATTGAGAAAGAAGTTAAACTAGTTCAATCAAGTCTACCTTTCTTTAATTGGAACGATACTGAATCGAAACAGTCAAACAAAGATTTGCTTATAGTTGAGTTGAAATTACAAGTAGAAGTGATATTTCCTTCCTATGGAGAGCAACATTTTGAGACAAAGCTTGTTTCTTTGAAAGTCACTATTCAACTATGTCAATATAGTGATTAGGCATCTCGCAGAACACAAAGAAAATTGTCCAACTGCTTATGCAGCTTATCTCATCACGTATGCATGATGATTGCACTTTGATTTTCAGTTCTTGCCTATGTTGGTATGATGCAAAATAGCTTGGACCGACCTCGTATTCTTCATTCAAAGCAAGATTTGCTAGTGTTTTAGTGAGTTGCAATAATTTTTCTACAAGTACTATGATTCTTGAGGGTTTTAAAGAAAGGTCTACAGATTGATTGTGAGGTAAACTACGTGGAGATGCCCCTGTTGCCTCTTAGTTCTAGAGGAGGCAACTTAAAAACTACAATACAGCTTGAAACTAAACCTAGTGGGAAACAAATTATTGGTTCAATGTTGATATGAATGATCATGAATAATCTTTGGCTATGTTTTGATTTTGAATATTAGCTAATTGAAAGAAGTAAAATGTAGTTTGACCCGCAACTCCATATAACTGAGAGAATAATTCAAAACTCTTGGGCTACTTTGGCTTGTTTTACATGATAGAATTTAAGCACAGGATTTGGCTTTTAAAGCAACTTGAGTCTTGGCAAGGATTTGGATAGCATACAAATAGTAATCCTTTCTGTATAGAGTTACATACTTTTGGGTGGGTGATTCGAGGGTGCCCGATTATTTTATTTCACTGTGGACTTCAAGTTGAACTGTAACTTAATTAGCAATGCGTTAAGTGGCGGATCCAGCACATGCTGGATCCGCCGGAAAGCTTTACTACCATGGGTAATTTATTTTTTTTAATTTAATATCGTTAGTTATATAACTGCTATTGTATTTGTTTCTTAGAATTAGTTATGGGAATAAGTGAGAAATATATAATTTTGGAGAAATGAATAGTAAAATTATGTGACTTGAGTGCATTGTGTTTTTTTCAATTGATTGGGATTGTTTTTTTATAGCAAACATATTTGATCAATGGATGGATATTTTCTTTAAATAAAAATTATGATGACTGATGACCACATCTGATTTGACACGCACACACACACACACACACACGGTGTGTGTGTTATAATGTGGGATGATGTCTTATTGGGTTCTGTTTTTATGAAAAAGACTAGATATAGGTTGAGGTATGTGATTTTCAAAAGTTTCTCTTAAATGACAAACAAATATTGATCCGAAAAAAATAAATTATGCGTGACACAATTTGTGAAATGGAGTGGCCAACTGACACACCCAAAGTTCTTCTTCTTCTTTTTTTTTTATGTTTCTTTTTTGTCATTTTTGAAGGAAAAAGGCTAAAGTTGGTCTGTAATATGGTTTAACAAATTAATACATTGATGGCGCTCATATTTTGTTCGTAGCCTTCTGTAATAGACATGTGATATAATACTCAATGTTTTGGTTGGCTAGCTTGTCATCTGCATTTGTGAATTCAGCTAGAAACACTTTTGGAGAATGATTAGTTAGCTTTTGGATGTTTCTGATAAGTATAGAGGGAGAAGAATTCGCATGTGTTGAAATGGAAATATGATGTATTAGTAGATAACGTGTTGGAAAAATGTGATATGTATTTGGTTTTGTTTCAAGAGAAAATATTTGGAAGAGTTTTGTTTTAGCGAAAGCAAAACAATATGCAAGAAAGTGGCTGAACATTTATTAGAATTATTTCAATGAGCATCGACGATGACGAAAGTCATCATAATTTGCAAGTGCTGCTGTAACTACATATTTGAAATCAAGAAACAATCTCTCTGAAACCAGCAATGTGCAGGTCACGATTTTCAATTGAATTATAGGATGTACACTACAGCAATCGGAGTTTCTATCTTTTTGTAAATAAACATGACACCTGAATAAATTAGGGATAGTAGTGTATATCCTGTGATTTAGTCAACATTGGAAATTTGGGAGATTAGCTGGACAGTAATTTTCTTTTTCTAAGTTTCTACATTAGATTTTCTATATTAATATAGCTGTGTAAAATGAGAGAGTTGCTAAAATAATTATTTCAAATGCTCAGTTCAGATTACTAGATAGGTTTTGAGTGTTTATGAATTTCATTGTGTGATTACTCTTGTTATTCAAGCAGTGGTAAGTTATTAGTTATTTATTGAATATGAATTGCTCTTAGTTGCAAGTCTTTTGTATTATGTAACCACTGGACTTGGTCAATTGATCCGGGAAATCCTAGTCATGGCCAAAGTCATATATATCAACTAACACCATGTGTTACTTTATATTGCTAAATGAAATATATATTTGTTAGAACTCTAGATGTAAAGCGTCTTTTTTGCACATTCAGAATGCTCATGTATAATTGGTTTTCTTTAGCGACTGAGAGAATAGTTTTAACATCCTTTGGTCAGCAGTCTTTTGTTTTGTATTGATGATGTAAAGTGCCTCGGATGATAATTTATTTTTTCCTGTCATTAATGTTTCATATGGAATAAATGTGTTTTCAGGATTCACGCATTCTGCATTTGCTTTAGGATATGAGGCAGGGATCAATAAGAGTACCATCGATGGAAACCTTGTTCCTCCTGGTGCGCTTGTAACATTTATTCAGAAAGGAATTCAATATCTTGAACTAGAAGCAAACCTGAGTAATGTAAGAATGCTGACCATTTCTGTTTCTGAGATCTTATTTGGTTCATGTTTGAAAATTTGCACCTAAACATTTAATTCTGACATCTCCAGGATGATTTGGACCCGGATGAAGATTTCCAGTTCCTACATCCTCTTGATCTTATAACAAAAGACGTGAATGAACTTAGAAAGGTCATAAAAGATAAAAAAGAAAATACCCAGAGGGATAAATCTAAGGGTAAGGAGAAAGAAAATATTGAAAATGGGCGGGAGCATGACCGAGGATTTGCGGTGGAAAAGGACAAAGAACTTGCTAGAGAAAAGGAGAATGAAAAGCAGCAAAGGGAGAAAGAAAAAGAACGAGATAGAGATAGAATGGAGAAAGAAAAAGCCAAAGAAAAGGAAAAGCCATGTGAGGATGTCAGTGGGGTTAATCATACTGGAGATGAGATCAATAGCAGACTTGAGGAGAATGGAACTGGTGGAGGTAAGATATATTTCAGCTTTATTGATGCATCTGTACTCATCTACATTGAGGATGTAACTAAAATCCTGCTTGTTTGGAACTTCTATAAATAGTTGTCTCACGTACATGGTCTTGTCATTCGTTATGATTTTTTCTGAATGTAACTTATTCTGTGTTCATGGATGTTATGATAGGGCCAGAACCAATGGATGTATGCACCAGTTTTGCTTCCTTGCCTTGTGAAATCCCAAATAGTGATGTAACTGTTTTGCAAGGTCACACTTCTGAGGTTGGTCTTTTTTTTTTTTTTTTTTTTTAAATATTATTCATCTATTATCCTCATTATCGAGAGAAATTATGCTAGATTGTTCTATGATTTGTGAGTGATTTCTTGCTGATGCTGTTTTATTCATTGCAGGTCTTTGCATGTGCATGGAACCCTGCTGGTTCACTTCTTGCTTCTGGGTATGCATGAGATCTAAAACTTATTTATATCAAGAATGATATCTTTACTTTCTAAACTTTCTTGGATCTCAATCCTTATTTACTGTCCCCTTTAATGTAAATGGTCTTGTTAAGTTATTCTGCATTGTTTTGATTGCATCAGAATTCATTCAACAATCTGTTTTATGTGGTAATTATAACCTACTTCTCCTAATCCTGGGTGCCTGTCAAACTGTGCATTTAAGAAGTTGTATAGTCTTCTTTCAAAAGACCTATAATCATTAGCACCACTTTACTATCTATAATTCATGATTACGGTGGGTCTCAAAGACCGATTGTAGCCAAATCTTCTATTGTAAACAAAATCAAGCGTCGGATGGTTTTCATTTTCATCAGCATGAAAGATAATGTTGAAGCAGTAAGCCTTATGCTGATATCTGGAAAATGATGGGAAAAATGTAAAATAAAAATAAATTTTAGAAAATGTATGTCGTTAAATTTTGAAGGGAAGACTCTGCTGGTAGAAATGCTTTTTATTTGTCTTATTTTTCTCAGTTGGTCATGTGTGTACCTTTTTTAAAGGGCCGGGTTACTTGATTTCTGGTCCTTATTTTCCAGGACCTTATACATTTGTTTTCCAATTTTGAGCATATGTCATACATGAAGACACTCAACGGAATCTCCTGCACACCTGCGGTGGTATATTTTTTGTCTTGCGTAAAAATGTAAATGAATAAAGTTTCGACTTAGTCTTCTTTGAAGTTCTTGAGCTGGCTACTTGGACATTCCATGAACCTGGTTTCAAAGCAACTTGAGAATTGAACACAATGGCATTGTTGAGAGATATATTGATTCACCAAGATCAAATGACGGTTACTCAACTTGAGTAACCACGGTTTGTCATTTTATAATCTTCCTTGCGAATTTAAGCTTCTGAAATGTGTAAAAATAATGCTAAATTAACATATATAATTTCAAGACATGACTTCCTATTCAATAAACTCATGACTTTTTAGTAAGCTTTACCCGCATCTTTCTGGTGTGGATTCTTTCTTTTCATTTATTCATAGAGGTGCGTATTGCATTGCTGTGTTCACTCGCAACTTCATTAATGATTTCAAGAAAACCGTGTTGGATTATTCATGTTTCTTGAACACCGTTGCAAAATGAAGTTTAATTGATGGGATTCTCTATTCACTTTTATTCTTAATCCATCCGGTATTCGTACTCTTTAATTTGGGATAGAGCTTGTTGATTTGATTGATTTGTCTGTTTTATGTTTCATAGTTTACGTGGGACATCATCTTGGCATGGCAGCGGACATGTTTTGTGGCCGTGACTTTAGTTAACATTTTTTGGGGGGTTGGGGAATTTGTATATTTTATGAGTTTGTGTGGTGCATGGTTTCTTGGAATATGTCCTGTTAGTTCGAGCCCAATTTTCTTTCTCTGTTTTATAGGTCTGGAGATTCTACCGCTAGAATTTGGACTACTGATGGACCATCTAGCTCTAATATGGAAAATGGGCCTTCCTCTGTTGTACTCAAACATTTCAAGGGTAGAACAAATGAAAAAAGCAAAGATGTGACAACACTTGATTGGAATGTGAGATTTTTGTTGTTGTTATTATTATTATTATTATTATTATTATTATTATTATTATTATTATTATTATTATACTGCTTTTAGCACTCTAGTATGTTCAACTTTTTCTTCAATGGCCTCACTTGAGGCTTGTTGTTGTCATTATTTTATTTATTATTTTCCTCTTCATGTAACATGATTTTTACGTAGGTTGACGGAACACTACTTGCTACTGGTTCTTATGATGGTCAAGCTCGGATATGGAGGAGAGATGGTAAGTGTTGTTTCTAATGTGGGTTGTTAAAACTTATGCCTCTTTCAATCTTTTTATGCTAACAATTTGGATCTTAGTGGACAAACTAAGTTATTTCAGCATATGAAAGTTAGCGAGCATGAGTTTTATGATCCTAGCATTAGCTTTGTTTGAAATTTTCAGCTTGATTTTTCTGTTCATGCTGCAACTTCATTGCATTTGCTTGTTTTTTGGTTATGCAACCAGGAAAAGATTCTCTTTCTCAAGCCTTTTGGGTAAATGTTCCACAATTCAAAAGTATGGTGCTTTTTGTTTTTAGGATGTAATTGTTTTTATGAGTATATACAAAGTGGGAGGACCTCTAAATTGTGAGTTTATTAAAGATTCAAATATTTCTTCTACTCAAGTTTATTAAGCATCTCGAGTTTGAGTATTTATGTTGGTTATGGAGTTCAAGATGGAAGCTGGGTATTTTACTACCTTCATCTTATAGAGTTGCAAAATGGGTATGCTGCATATACATTATCAAGAACTGGACCATGTTCCCATAATTGTTTCCTGGGTTGGTCACATAATAATTAAAGCCTTGGCCATGCCAAAGCCAGACACCATGGTTTGCCTTGTTCTCGTCTAGACGTCACCTTTTGAGAAGCAATATGACTTGTTCAGAGTATTGACTATTCTAATTTTTGTGCTGCTGTTGTTTGATTGTTAGGGTTTGATAGTTTATTATTGTTTGATATGATTTAATATTTTATGTAGTTATTTTTAGAAGAATATAAGTATATCACATGCTTTCTAGTTGTTGTTTTGCATGACTAGGCCATCGTCTTTTGACGCCTAGCCATGAAAACTTCTGCCTTGGGTCGCCTATCACATTAATAACTATAACTGGTCACAGTGGAAGAATCCACCGAAAGCTGTTCCTTTAGAATCTTCCCATTTTTCTGTTTGGTTAGTGGCTTTGATAGTACTGAATTCGGGTTAACAAGTGTTGGCTATAGATCTTTAGATAGAAGAGTATTTCAGAATGAGTGCAAGAAATTACGTCGTTACGTGTGAGGAGCTTAAGTGTGAAGAAGATAAGGACTCGTGTAAACCTATGTGTTTTTACTGAATGAGCGAAAATCATGCCTTTCCAGATTGACTAATAATGATTTAGTAACAGTGAAATTTGGAAAATACATGTGATATATAAAGGTTATTTCCTCCTTATTCTTGCTGAGTATCACTTTTCACTTATTCTCTTTATTGTGTCATTTTTCTGCTTTGTAATATCATTTTTATCTTTTCATTCCCTGTATTCCAATTGTCACTTTAACCCCCTGTAGGCATAAAACACCCAATGTTCCTTGCTTATGATATGTAATGAAATAAATCTAAAATGTTTTAAAATTAATTGATTTGTATTGACATTCTAATAAGTTTCCAACTTAATAAATTTAATGTTTATATTAAATGCCTTAGAATTTATAGTTTACCAAAAAAAAAAAAAAATCTTGGCTATTTTTATGAATATAGTTTCTATTATATTTCTATATGTAGGATATGTTTTTGTTAGCTAATACATTTTTCTTGTGAGTTTCTAGTCCTCTTAGAATGGAATGGTTGATATTGACATGATAAAATATAGTTCAAAGGCACATGTGAATTTTCATTCTATTTGTGTATGTTTGAGTGAATTTTCTTGGTTTAGTTTTTCAGGAATTCTATTTTGTATATTTTTCAGATTGGCTTGTTAGATCAAAAGTGTCGTGCAATAACTACACAATTGCATATACTGTATCTCTATTTGAGCATGTTTATTGTGTCCATGATCATAGAACATTGCTCATGTGCATGGGTTATGTTTTTGTTTCATCCAGGGGAGTTGATTAGTACATTAAATAAACATAAAGGCCCAATTTTCTCTTTAAAGTGGAACAAGAAAGGGGATTTTCTTCTTAGTGGAAGTGTCGATAAAACTGCTATCGTATGGGATGTTAAGACAGGCGAATGGAAACAACAATTCGAATTTCACTCAGGTGCGTCTGAACTCATTCGTTTTGCTTTCTAATCAAGCTTGTTCAGATGCTTGTCTTTGTTGATCAAACCAAGTGTAATTGTTGATATTTTGTGGTTGCAGCTCCTGCCCTTGATGTTGATTGGCGAAACAATGTCTCATTTGCTACATGCTCCACTGATAGCATGATATATGTTTGTAAAGTTGGCGAGAATCGACCAATCAAAAGTTTCGCGGGGCATCAGGTTTGTTTCAGTTATTAATTCTGTAACATTAGTTACCTTGTTGTGGTAGTGTTATGGCAATTTTTAACCAGTTTAAATATGTGGAGAATTTTTCTTAACTTAATAATATCATTCTATGTTCTGTAAATACTGGTTATATTGGGAATGAATGTCATTTATGGATGGTCACTACAGCTCACTTGATAAAGGAGTGTATATGGGTTGGATTAAGAACTTGTTTTCTACCATATTACATTAAGTAAACATTTTACTTGAATAAATGGAACGATATCCTTGTGGCAAAACATTTTGGGAAAAATAGAAACATGGATGTACATGAGGAAATCAACTACAAAAGAAATCACGAAACCCATCTCCATAACAATGCTGTCATTTCTTCTTGGAACCTCTCTAACTGTACCTATCACGTGAAGTCCTCTCCTTAAAATTTCATTGGCATTGTTTAGTGGCAACACAAATTCGGGCTGACTTGTACCATGTAGTTGGCATCATGATGTTAACTTAATTGATAGGATATATTTGTTTATGGGTTTAAACATACAGCTTTCTAATCCATTTATACACGGTAGTATCATGGGTGTATTTGGTTATTGATATATATATAGACACACACACACACACACTGGCGTTTATGGGGCACTCAATCATTTGTAGTGGGTGGGAACAGGTAGGTTTGTCATAACAAATATTTTACCAGTTGTGCTAAGGAAGTTATTATTATGTATATGGTTTTAAGTTATTTTGAGAGTCCGAGACTAAACAGCTGTTTGAGAAACACTCTAAGCCTTGGTGCTGGGGTCAAAATAGAGTTCGTTGTGCCTAATGACTTTTCTACTACATCATTTGCACTAACATTTGAATTATACTTCAGGGTGAAGTTAATGCTATCAAGTGGGACCCCACCGGCGCCCTTTTGGCCTCATGCTCTGATGATTCTACGGCAAAGGTGAGGGAAAATTTTGGTACACATGGAGTTTTCTCATATTTAGTGTGCAATTAATTATTTGCCAAGCTTAACCTGATGGTGCAATCAATTCTTATTTGAATTAGTCGGATAATGCATAATATAGTTCTTTTTTGGCTTATAGCCTTCTGATCTTCTCTGGAATATGATAGTGTAGGTATTATATAAATACGTTTTTATCATATTAGTTTTGAGTTTAATTGGTTGCCTTCTTATTGATTAATATGCAGATATGGACAATGAAACAGGACATCTGCTTGCTTGACTTGAGGGAACATACCAAAGTATGACATCAAGCTTTTGTCTGATAAACACAGTGATTCTGTAAATTAAGGTAGCTGACGTGTAAATACTGTTTTGCAGGAGATATACACAGTGAGGTGGAGTCCAACAGGTCCTGGGACCAATAACCCTAATAAGCAACTGGTGCTGGCAAGGTAATTGTTCCGCTCTGGTATATGTGAAACATTGCCTAGTATCATACTTTCGTAGTTTCATTCTATGGGTTGATCTCAAATTTCATTTTTTGTTATCCGAATAAACAAAGTTCCATTAATGTAAATAGTACAAGAACCAATTAAAAAGTAAATGAGTGAGCTGAAAGGATAAATCCTACATGAAAGCAACGATTTCAGTAAAGGTGGAGAACATAATTAGCTTGTAGTGCCTGTTGTGTCATGAAAAGGCCCTTATAACAAAAACAAGCATCAACCCACCCCACCCAAAAAAGTGTCTTGAAATAAGTTTTGCATGTGGGGGTGAGATAACGTGCAATGAGGCTTCATGCATTTGTATGTATGTATGAAGCTACTCTTTTGGGAAGGGCTGCAACTGCTATCTTGCCTTATCTAGAATTTCAGTGGTTTGCAAATGCAAACATCAAAAGTTTTGTAAATGGAAACCTTTTTGCTTTCTAGATCCATGATTAGTTTTCCAGAAGTCACTTCTTTCACATTAACTTTGCAACATCTTTCCTAGGTTCTTTCGGAAAACCTAGTCACACAAACAGTTTTTAAGGTTCTTAACCTTTAAAAAACTTTCTTAATAGAGCTGGAAGAAAAGGGTGTACCTGAACAACGGCTGCAATTGGATTGCACATCTATTAAATGTTTGCCCACAATGCCAAAAAAAAAAAAAAGATAGAAAATGAACTGACTTACCACATATGTACCAAAGAGTACATAGTTAAACCTTTGGGGGAGGTTGTGGTATACTATCTACCTGTGTTATGTGTTTTGAGTTATCTTCTCTCTTACCTTCAATGCAGTAGTCCTTTATTTGTATGCTTTTCTCCTATTATTTTAGTGTCTTACTCTACCTCTCCTTTGCAGTGCCTCCTTTGATTCAACCATAAAGCTGTGGGATGTAGATGTCGGGCGTCAACTGCACAGCTTAAATGGCCACAGGTAAGAGTAAACCTAGATAATCTTGATTAATAAATAGGCACGAACAATTTAGGACCCTTGAATATCTTATAACACAATATGAGGGTTTGTAGACATTGGTAACAATCTAAACTCTAATGTTGAAGCGTTCTATTTGAATAAAAACTATAAAATACACGCGCGCACAAAAAACAAAAAAAAAAGAAAGAAAGAAAGAAAAAAGAAAGAGCAACATCAAATTAAATGAATGAAAGAACCCACTATTGATATGGCAAAGTGTTTACATAATTTTAGATCACGCTGGTTATAGGATTCGTTAATGAATTCGTGAGGGGTTTCATATTTCAAAAGAAGCTCTTGAAGTTGATCCTGGGTTTCCTTTTTTTTTTTTTTTTTTCTTTAATAGAGTATAAGTTATTTTATTTTGGGTTTTTGTTTTTCCTTCCAGGGACCCTGTTTATTCTGTTGCATTTAGCCCAAACGGCGAGTATTTGGCTAGTGGTTCACTAGATAAATGCATGCACGTGTGGTCTGTGAAAGAAGCCAGAATTGTAAAAACGTTCAGTGGGAATGGTGGGATCTTCGAAGTTTGCTGGAACAAGGAAGGCGATAAAATTGCTGCTTGTTTTGCAAACAATGTGGTGTGTGTCTTGGATTTTCGAATGTAGGGATTAGTAGATTCGTTTGTGCATTGATGTGTCATGGAGTCTTTTACTCTAGGTACAGGCAATAGGGTTTGGGTTTATTAGGCCTTTGGTTTTAGCTTAATTTAGTGTGATGCTTTATTTTGCACCCTTAGCAGCACTACATTCTGTGGTTTCTATGTAAGCTTCTGTGTAAATTATCATTAATGGCTCAGTGGGCAGGCTCCCAATCATCATGATTCTGGGAAACCGTGGTTCACTGCTCAAGGGCTTGAATTGCGTGATGAATGGCGGTGTGCACAAGTAAAATTCTCAGATAAATCTCGATTTTTAAGTCTAATGTATTTTGCTGGGGAACAAATGTGGAGTTTTCAACAACATATTCTTTAATTCTCGCATAATTCTCCATTTTTTAAGCTAGAATCAGGGGATCCGTGCAAAGCCCATACATATCAGTGGTCCAAGGTATAAAAAACTTGTGTCTTATGTTCAATGCTGAAGGTTATTTGCCTATATATGTGTGTGTGTGTGTAATGCTAACTAGGTTCTATGTATTTTGTGGTATCAATACTAAAACTTCTAATGAAAATATCGAGTGTCATCCAGTTGCATCATTAAGTTGAGCGTGTTCACATGAATTGCTAGTGTTGGATAACATGATTTGCAAGCTATTTCGAAAAACGCTTAAAAAATAGTTTTGATTAATCAAAATTAACCTTACAGAATATTCTGCAGAATTAGCCACATAATGCAGTGCCGTCCTCCAGTCAAACCAAGTTCTGATTAGTTTTGTTACATTGATATTAGCAACCACTAACATTCTACAAAGAGATACAACCACTGATCTATATCCGGAAGCTTTGTATAAGACCCATGTATATCAATAGAACAAAATTTTTAATACGTAAACATATGTTGAATACCAATGAAATATGAAGGAAAAACAAAAACCTTCATGGTGTGTGTGCCTACAAAACCCAAAACACCTATATTGTCTCTACGTTAGTAATGACCATAAACGGAGTTCATCCTAATGATCCGTCCACCAATTCTGTAGTTAGCAAATAATCCGATAAAGCTACGGTTCCAATCTCAAGTGCAAGAAGAGGCAGTTATGATCTAACTTTGACATCTATTATGAACACTTGAAGATTTCAAGGCTTCAAGTCAACATGCCTAATCAAATCAGTCGTCCTTGATGTCCTCAAAAAATGACTCTGGCACATCCAAAGGCGAAGACAGTTTCGACACACATTTGAACTGTCGCAAAAAGAAAAACAAAAAAAAAAAAGGTTGATATATTAGTAGAGAATATCAACAATATAATCAGCATTAATTTGACAAACAAACAAACATGGGAAGAAAGGTAAATATAAAAACCTTGTGTTGCTCGTATTTCTCCCTCACAGCAACCAAAGCGCTTCCTCTTTTACTCATTTGCAAGTCATGTAGGATGCCAACGCATTCTTTCAGATCTGCAGCCTTGTATCCTGAACTAACTTCTAGAGCTTTATTCTGTAAAATGTGAAACATTCAATTAGGACAACAAATGAATCCATTTCAATTGCATCAAATGTTATCTTTCAAAGTTACAAGCACCCCCTTCATGTTAAGTTACTTATGTTATACAAATTGCATTGAAAAGTATCTCTCTAGTCGACAAGAGCTTGTAGCACCTTAAGGGGGTATTTGTAATTTTTAAAAATAAGTTCTTTTTCTGTTGTTGTACAAGGTTAAATTTGTGAAATAATTTTGTAATATAACCCTTCTCTAAAGTGTATGGCCTTACCCAAGGGTGTATCTTAGGTTGGAGGGTAAATCTTGAGAGGAATACGACAGATGCAGCCACCAAAGAAGGCAAGAATTTGACGCACCCATAATCCAACAAACTTAACTCTGCCAGGTAACAACCCAAAAACCCCAACTGTAAACTTAAGTTCACCCCATAATCTTCTTGAGCAATTCTCGTGAACCTTCTGTAGAGTCCCAGATAGAAAACAAACAGAGCCGCCAAATGAGTCGAGAATATGATAACCAAGGAACTTATCATTACAAATTGATTTTTACCTGAGAAATGTCTTAACAGTGGGATTGCCCATTTCGAACCCAAGGGATTTAAGCACATCAGCCTCCATTTTCACTATCTCTTCCTTATTATATGTGTTATCAGTGATGTCACAAAAGTCTTCTACGTGTGGAGGACTAATCTCCTCGTATTTCCTGAATATCACAAAACAACATTCTGCTTAACAGACCGCAAAACATTTTTCTTTTCTTTTTTTCCAATAGCAAAAACAAGGAGATTAAATGGTAATGATATTGTCCTTACGAGGCAATGAGCATCGAAGAAACACCGAGAAGCTGAAGTCTTTTTCTATTGATAGCACTCATTGACAAGAATCTGTCCATGTAAGAAACTGTCAAGTACAGTGTGTCTGAATGAAGCTTGTACTCCTCCGCAACCTCGACTAACCAATCTATCAAAACTCCTCTCATGTTTGCCGTCACATCTTTCTGAATTTTCTCCAAGTAATCTGACAATGGCCTTCTCTTAGCCTCCATCTGCACCATAATAAACCAATACTCAAATTTCATCCAAGTGAAAGATCAAAAAACGTCTTTTTAATCGATATTTCAATGCCAAATTGACAGCAAGACTATCTTTGTTATTTCAACATTGATTTAAGGGGGGGAAACGTAAGAGAAACATAGCAAAGCACTATTCACCACCATCCCAAAATCACATTGCACCAACTATATAATCCAATGCATACCCAATTCTCAGCACATTTGGATCTGTTTTGAGTCTAAATGTGATTATTCAGAGCGTCCAAGATTCAATTAGAAACTAATCCAAGACCAAATTAGCATCATCTCCGTTCAATGGCATACTAAAGAAACCCAATGATATAAAATAAATAAGTAAATAAATAAAAAGATTCACAACATCAAAACCCAATTTAGGCCAATTTCTCTATTTCTTAGAGATATCATAAGCAGGTGTATTCAGAAATTCAATTTTGTTTAGTAAATAACAAAATCTGCAAAAACAATGAATTGATAAATCACATAATTGTAGACACAAGTTAATAGCAAGAGAAATAAAAAACAAAAAAACATTTCTGCTGAAACTCACCTCCATGTTATGAAGATATTCATAAATATCAGAAACATAGGTTTCGCACATCTGCGGGTCACTACTTAGATAACGATTTCCCTCTTTTGCACTATTGGCTTCCTCCACGTCCGAATTCTCTTTCTTCTCATTCCTCTTTCGCTTAGTTGTGTTCTCATTTTCATCCAAATCCTGGTTTTTTGAAGTCAAAACATTTTGAATCTCACACAGAACCACTCTCTTCTTCTTGTTAACTCGCTGCTGCAATTGCATAACCTCTTCGGCAGCTCTTTTCTTCACCGCCAAACGCGTGACTCTCACGCAGTCTTGGTAACACATTGTAGAATAGAACGAACGAAATGAAAGAGGTGAGCAAATTGATGCGAGTGGGTTGGACACAAGTGTTTGACTATATAAGCTTGAAATGATATTATGATATATAGTGCCTGAGTACCGCCAGTAGTGTTTGAAATGCGTTTTGCGAGCGTGTTCATTTAGCTTTGAATTTTCATTTTTTCCCTCTTGTTTGGTTTAGCTCTTTTCCTTTTTTGTTCTTTTGTTTGTTTTTGGCGCTGAGTGTTTAATTAAATTCTTAAATAGATTTCAAATGGGTCAAACCAAACTACGAATTCAATAAACCTTTTCAGATTATTTATGGATTTTGAAGATCGAGGTAATTACAAAACAATAAATTTTAGTGATTTATTTCATCACAGATTCATGGTTCAACGGTGGGGAATACATTAAATATGAGATTTATTTAATTATTCTAATATGTTTGTCTTTAATTATTTTGTTTTAGGGATGGCAAACGGAGGTAGAGATACCGGTTCCAATTAACTAGAAAGCCGTCGGTTCTGGTTTCTGGTTAACGGTTCGGTTAATCGTTGACCGTCCGATTTTGGTTGGACAAAATCGTGAACCGATTTCCGATGATTCGATTTTGGGTTTCGGTTCCAAATTTTACGAAGAAAAAACGGCGGTTAAAACGCTTGGTTTGAGGCCGTTTCAATCAACGACTTCGATGATACAACAGCTACTATATATAGCCATTGGAATCCGAACCGGTCGGTTTTAATCGAAAATTAGCGGTTCCAATAGCTATTTTTTCTATAAAAAAAATAAATAAATCATTACCTATAAAATACCTACTCTCCAACACCAATTCTCACACTAGTTCATCTCTAATCTTCTTCTTTTTCTCTTGTATTTTGAAGTTTCAAGTTGTTAATTTGTGAAAAATAATATCAACAATCAATTTTATTCTTCTCATTTTTATAATATTTCTTTTATAATATTATTATGTCAAGCTTCTCGTAATATTAATATTATTACTATTCGAGGATCTCGTCGAGGTCGAGGTCGAGGTTTTCGAGAACTTTCGACCGTTGTCGGAGATTATGTTTTCGATAAGATGACGCAAAACAAAATTGATGACTTATATAGTCAAATCAATTTCGCTGAGGATTTACCCGCCTTCAACAAATCCAAACTGTTAGCCAATGTCAATCTTGATATAGATGAGGAAGAAGGGCGTGCTAATCGTGCTATATTACCACCGCCTCCAAGAAAATCTAAGTCGAAGGCGAAGGCGAAGAAGTCGAGTGAATACCAATCCATCATCTTCAGATTTCATTTCACAAGAACGACGATCCAGGGTAAACATCGGACACAATACATATATTGAAAGAAGCACTACACCTTCGATACCGGTAATAATACCGACTATGGGACGATAATATTACACATAGAGAAGAAACATCCCGACAAATACGACGTTGAGCTCTCAGATACAAATAAACTTCTCGTTTTCATCTACCGTCGGGGCCGATGGCCAAGGTACGAGTTCTAATTTATTTCAATATAGCAAAAGTGGTCATAGAAAGTTTATTGCAAGATTTATTGTCGTTATGGTCTTTCTTTTAATCATGCGCATAGTAGTCATTATGAAAATTATACTAAAAATATATTTAATCCATCTAGCACTAGGATTTCGTGAAATAAGATTACTCGTGATCTTGAAAATATGGTTGGTGAATATAAGTTGAATTTGACTTCCATATTTTATAGTTTGCCACATATTGTCTCGATATGTTCAGATATTTGTATGATCCCATTGTAATAATAATTATATAGGAATTACATGCCATTGGATTTATAATTCTTTGACTTTGCAAAAATGATTTCATATAGAGAGTTTAATAGTTCGCATATCAATATTTCGCACAACATATTCACTATTTTATCAGAGTATCATTTAGATAGCATTTTTTTTTCTATTTCATTTGATAATGCAGCAGCAAATACGTCTAGTTTAGAAACTCTAAAACTTTTTTGTCAACCTTCTATTGGTGGTAAGTTTTTTTAATGTTAGATGCATTTGTCATATTTTGATTTTATCTGTTCAAGATGGTTTAACTACTTTCGAAAATAAAATTACTCCAATTAGGAGTGCGGTTTTTCATATTGCAAAACATGATTCGATTACAAAAAAATGGCAACAATATTGTCGAATCAATGGTTTGCATATATTTTTTTTTCAATTGATGTGCCATGTCGTTGGAACTCAACTTATAAATTTCTCAATGATTCTTTTTGAATATGAAGAAGCATTGTGTGATTTTTTTTGATTATCAAGATGTCGATTTCATTTAATTTTCCCATGTGTGGGATGATTGTTATAATATGATGTCCCTTTTGAGAAATTTTAACGACGCAGTCGTGATTTTATCTGGTGTTTAATATCTTACCTCTACACTTCCTCTTGATCAATGTATTCAAACTGTACTTATTAGTAATTCCTTACTCAATTCGCGTGAATTAGGTGATTGCATTGTTAGTATGTTGGGCAAATGAGTCAAATATTTTTTTATACATTCCCAATAAGGTTTACAATATTTGCTTACTGTTTATTATGAAGCATTGTGACTTTTTTACAAAATTCGAACATTGAGATTCCTAACCCCATAAATTGTGCTCACCAAGTACAACAATCCTTATTTGGTATTTTTCAAGAATACAATCAATATTCTAGTGATATTAATATTTCCCTACCACTACTTCTAATGTGAGATTATTGTTAAACGAATCTCGACAAGCCTAGAACCCACATATAAGGTTGACAGAGGATACTAAACGAAAATGACAAAGGCTAGTGTTGGTCGAACAATGGAAT
The DNA here is from genome assembly GCA_014905375.1 of Phtheirospermum japonicum. Classification (NCBI taxonomy): domain Eukaryota; kingdom Viridiplantae; phylum Streptophyta; class Magnoliopsida; order Lamiales; family Orobanchaceae; genus Phtheirospermum; species Phtheirospermum japonicum. The sequence goes on along the minus strand of BMAC01000691.1, from coordinate 576,075 downwards.
AGAAACTTATTTAGGGACATTTAAACTGGGAAGTATCCCGAAAAGGCCTGATGGCACTAACAGTCTTGTGCATTTTGGTCAAATAGAATTGCAAAGGAGGTTCTCGTCGTTACTGTTTCAACGGATTTTGTTGAACAAACTTTTAGCACGGTTTTTGTTTCAACGTTCTAACTTATTGTTTAAAAATCTTGAAAAACAAATATTAACGAATGATTAGATTAAGTCTGAAAAATGAGAATAAGAACAACAATTGGATGAAGGTGAAGAGAGCGGCCATTACCATACCACTTTGGAAAGCAACGACAACGATAGCAATGAATGAACGAAGACAAGCACCCTCCACTATCCACGTATGTAAGTAAGTTGATTATAAGAACTACGTGGATTTTGATTCCTCTATGAAGATACGTAAACAAGTTAATTCCAATATTAAAAGTTTTGAATTTTAATTTTTAATATTAATATTAAAATCAATTTGTTTTTAAAAATAATATTTTTAAAATAATTTTTTTTTAAATGAAAAAATTGTACTACGTGGACTTTGATTCCTCTTTGAGGATACATAGACAAGTTAATTCCAATATTAAAAGTTAAAATTTTGAATTTTAATTTCTAATATTAAAACTAAAATCAAGTATTATTTAAATTTTTTTTTAAACTCTTTACTTAAAAAGTTAATTCTTCAAATTTAATTTAAGCTTATCATTTATTTGTTTATTATTTTATTTAAAAATCAAAATACTTAAAAAAAAAAAGAAAAATTACCAGTTAAAAACAAAACAAAACAAACAAACAAACAAACAAACAAACAAACAAAAAAAAAACTGGCGATTCGAACTGAATTGAAAACCAGCCAAAATCGGAACCGGATTGATTCTCCACCGGTTCAGTCTTGATTAGGGGATGATTGGTTTTTTTAACCGGAGATTAAAATACTGGCCGTTCGAACCATTTTAAAATATTTAACCAGAGGGATAATTTGAAGACCTACGCCTTATTTCCTTGTGGAAGATAAAAGATTTATTTATTTTCATGAGATACATAATAACACAATATATTACTTAAACTCAATAAAAGAAAAACGAATTCGATAATTACTATAAAAGTCTTATACAATATATATATAATAATATATATATATATATATATATATATATAATATATATTATATATATAATATATATATAATATATATATAGGGTTGGGTTCAAATGAGAACCCGTCATTATATGTGAACCTAGGGACTCATCTTGACCATTAGATTGAATAATCTTGATGGTTGAGATCATGACATGTCAGCATGGTAATAATGTAAAAAAATGCATTAATTAGTTAAAAATGGTATTTTGGACATATATCAACGTTTACAAAGAGCACTACATTGTTCTTTGGAAAGCACAATAGATTAAGAAGAAAAAACACTACGATTGTATACAAAAAAGCATCGTAAATTTCGTCTATAAACTGCAAATTCAAAAATTTGAAATGAAACTCAAATCTTCAACAAACCATAACTTTATCAAATTTTATTCGTTTTGAATGAAATATATATCAAATTAATCACATTCTCAAGATCTACAATTTAAGATACATATTGCATATTTTAAAACGTAAAATATATATATATATAATTAAATTAAAAAAATTGGACTGATTTTAGCACTACAGTACTGTGTAAAAAGCACAATGAACCTGGACATATAATTGCACTGTGCAATATTAGATCTAAGGCCAGGATTAGTCCCTAGGTTCACATATAACGACGGGGTTCTCATTTGAACCCAATCCTATATATATATATATATATATATATATATATATATATATATATATATATATATATATATATAGATAGATAGATAGATAGATAGAATGAATTTGTGTTTTTAATTGAATAATCTTGCCAAAATGAATGACAACATCTTCTCTCTCTCCTTTTGATTTGTTATTGGTGTCAAATAATTTAATAAAGTTGATATAAATAATTAAATAACAATGTTATGATAAATATCAGTTTGATTTATTATGAAAATTTGTTAGTATAGTTTATATTTTTTGCAAGTCGGATATAATTCACACAATGTTCATAGGGAAAATATATTGAATATGTGGATCTATTGGGAGACCATCTAATGAAAGTCTTGCTTTGGATGTCATACTTTTTTTTTTAACAAAACTACATATTTTTTTTTAAATCATCATTCTCAATATAACATAAAATAATAACGAGTTGGTCTCCCGTGTGACGGTCACACGAATTTCTTCTATGCGACGGAGCTCCATACCTAACCCATATCAGAATATGGTTTGTTAACTTTGATCCACATTTAAAGAAAAAAAAAAACGATGGAACCCGGCTCACACCATCCCCTCCATTCTCTCCTTTCTCTCTCCCCATTGAAATTCCCTGAAGTAAAAATTCTCAAGTAAAACACAAAAGTTCTAGGAATTCATCGTACCTAGTCTTGGGGAAATTAAGCAATGTAGATGATGTCCAACCTACCAATCCGGCCTCGACTTTTGCAATCTTTGAGGATTGATCCGATTGGTTTGAAGAATTTGAGGAGAAAGGCAAATCATGTCGTTTGACATTGCTGGAGCTATGGAATAAAGATAAATTCTAAAGAAAAACCATGGTTAATGCAGAGAAATAATCTCAATCAACCCACTATTTATCATCAATTCAAAGTACCAATTAAATGGCAAAAATAGAAAATAGGGAAAATAAAGAAACTCTAAAATTCGGGTTTGTGGCGCTTATAGAGGTGATGAGGCGCGAGGGTTTTTTTTACCTTCAGATTTTTACTGTCTTATTGAAGAATCCTCATTCTCAGAGCCTGGGGATTCTAGATTTGGGCCTGAAATAAATGAAATGAGGCATGTTGGTGCACCTGTTGCTAGAGATGCGAAAAATGTAAACGAGGTTGTACCTTGGGGTGTTGATGTAGGTATTTTTTATCCATATACGAAACTTATTCTGAGAAGTCGAGCGGCGATAAACCCATCACCCAAAATTTGAACCAAACTTGTGGTGCTCGTAAGGTGTTTGTAAAAACGTTAGAAGCAGAATCTGTAGAAAACACCTTTTTGGCCAAAAGTGGTACTTTTTGGGCTAAAAGTGTCATTGAAGGAATGAAACCAAGTGAAGATGAGAAAGAAGACTGGAAGTAATTAAGCTACAATTAGTTTCTTTAACGTTCAAAGTTTATGATTGAATATTGAAGTGCTTGTTATGAAGTGGTTCAATTTTTTTAAGTGTCATGGAGGCATTGTTCTTAATCAAGATATTTTTATAAATTGTCACATTATTTTGTTAAGCATTGATATTTGGTTTTGAGATGAATGTGTCGTTTTAATTTTAACTTTGTTTTTTATTACTATGCAAGGTAAGGGATTATCTCTGCAGGTGTGCGGTTTTAACTCTTTTATAAGGAACTGGGGATATTGCATCACATATCAATCATTTTAAATGCTTGATTAATATATAATATATAAAAAGTGACAGGTTGTATTAAAAACTTTTAAGTGGAAAAGTTACACTATTAATTGATAAAAAAGTTTACTTTGTTATATTTTAAGTTAAAAGTTTGGCCACAAAATAATGTGTAAAAGTGACAGGTTTAATTGGAAAGTGACATGTTTTAATGCAAAAGTGACACTATTATATTCTGAGTTAAATGCTTTTAACATGTAAAACTGACTGGTTTTAGTGCGCAAGTGATGTTTTAGTGCAAAAGTGATACATTAAATGGTTGCTTACAATATAATATATAAATGTGATACATTTTTTTTTGAAAATAAAAACACTAATTGAAAATATTACATTTTTTAGTGCCAATATAACACTAATTATATTTTGAGTTGTAGTAAAAAAATGATGCATTTTAGTTCAAAAGTGACAAATCTTAGTGCAAAAGTGATACATTTTAGTACGAAGATATACATAAATATAAAAACTTGATTACAATATAATATGTAAGAGTGACACTTTCGTGACAACTTGATTATAGTATAATATGTAAGAGGGAAACTTTTGCGCAAACGTGACATCTTATAGTGAAAAAGTAACACTTTTTAATGTCGTGTTAATTGAAAACTGACGATTCTAATTTGTTTATCCATCAATTTATTTCATAAGCATCTAAATTTGTTACCGCATACATATTATATCACATGTGATTTTTCATGTGCAACAAGGAAATTCAACTCCAATAATCTAGAAATATTATCATCACTTTTTCAATTAATATTGTCACTTTGTCATTAAAAAGTGTCACTTTTGCTCTAAAACTCAAATGGATTAAACATGACTAGTAAGAGTAATAAAACACAAGCACAAAAATAATAAGAAAATACAACATCTTGTCATATTTTGCTTAGAGCAATTAGCACAAACTTAACAACAGACTCAATAAGAGCTTTTTGACAGTCATAAAATCCTATCATCATTCCTAACTTGATTTCAACAACAACAAAAAAAGAACATTTCAAAGCCATAAACAAATCCAACAATTATTAAACAAGTATCTTTTCGACTGAAAATTGAAATAAATGAAAAAAAAGGAAAGAAATAAAGAAAGAAGAATCTCTTTAGAGACCCCATCCTTTTCGTGACCATCAATATCACCATCATCCTTGAACGATCAAAAAAGTGAAACTTTGGTATTGAGTCTGATGCATCAAAATGAATGTAATAATTCATTATTTATGATGCAAAAGTCTTGGGATCCCAAGGAGATCTTGTAACTAGAGTTTATCAATCACGTGAGTTGTATCCCATGTCCTCCTTGTTATTGATGAATACTTCATCTTGATCAGGTTCATGCTTCTTCTTATGGATCGTCTATTGTTGTCCCGTCTGACGTACACAAATAATTTTGTTCACTATTTAGTTCTTGATACATGTGTACTTTCACAAACATTACATGAATATATGCAAAATATATATAATAATCAAACATCTAATTTCAAATATAACGATGTCACTTTTGTACTGTACTGGAACATGTCACTTTTACACTATAATTTATATCACTTTCGCACTGAGAATTGTCAATTTTTACATATTATAATCAAGCATTTTTTAAAAACAGATTATAGTGTCACTTTTTCCCTTATTTCTATCACTTGAGCTCAAGAAATGTCATTTTTAAATTAAGACGACAAGGTCCCATTTCACAAACTCGTATATTTTTCCAATCTCTTAAAGTTGAGAATAATCATTAGTTGGGATGATACATATTTCTAACAAGTAGCTAGAAATTAGATAAATCATGTACAATACTCATCATACCTCCTCACAACATTGAATACAATGTCTTAAAAACCGAACGAGAAATAAAAGCACATCATGAGTTTTTCCAAAGTATTTCTGCAAAATATTATGCTCAAAAAGAAATAAAACAACAATGGACTACATCTCCAAAAATTAGAATCCAAGGAAAGATAAATTGCAAGCATGAGTGTTACATTAGTTCAAAAAACCCTACCAATAATTTAACTCACTAATAAGAAATCCAAATGCAATTAATAGACTTCACTAATAGGATTCAGTAATCACAGTTACAGTTCACCACTTCTTTCAGGGAAACAACTTAGAATTCTCGATTAAAGATCAAAACACTAAAACTCTCAAAGTATGATTGCAAAAATATAAGCTAATGGCTGACTCAAACTTTTGTGCACCCCGTTTTTAATAATTAATTTAAAAGCACGTTAGTTTGCTCGCAAGTGTACGAGGTAACTGTAGGGTGATGAGTTTGACTCGAGTCGTATCTCTCGAGAAAACAACTGTTCGGTTTTATCAATGTTTTTCTTAATTACGAATAACATACATATACATTTGGGGGTTTGAATAGATTGATTCGATCATTAAAGCTAAGCAATAATTAAACTAAAACTAATTAAAYTGATCACTTTAACTAGATTATCAACTAAGAACTAAGCAGTAAACTAAAGCTGATAAAACTAATTATTCTAAATTATCAACTAAGAGAAATAACTAAATTATCGATTAACGCTACGAAGATTTAGAGCTAATTATCGTATCTAAAGCATGAATTAAAGAAACTATCGCTAAGCAATTGAATCATGCGAATCCAAGAAAATTAACTAAGCATAAACTAAATCGCATAAATCAACTAAATTAACCAATATCCAATAACAAGCATAAACGATTAAGCTAATTAAACTAGTCTTAGCATTAACTAAGAATTAAACTAACAATTAAACTAGAAATTAACTACTAAATTAACTAAGAGTTTAGAGAACTTATTGGAACTACGAAAAGCAGTAAAAAGCTCCAGCTATTCTGGAGTTTGAACGTTGATCTTGGGCAAAGAATGAATCCCGAACTCGAATTCGACGTTTTGGACGCGTTGTTCTTCGATCCTTGATCTCCGTCTTCAAATCTCGTTATGAGATGTGGAATTATGTGTATTATCAGCTCAAATACCCTAGGGGGTCGTGTCTTCTGCTCAAAATCCGAAATAATGAGGGTTTATATAGATTTTGCATGACTTGGCGCATAAGAAACCCTAATTTCCGAGTTCTGGGCCGTCGCGTCGACGGTGCGTCGACGTAGCATCGACTGACGCGTGCTGGCGCTCGGCGGGACTCGGCAGACTTGGTTGGCAGGTGTGCGCGTCGGCTGGGCAGGTGCGTCGACGGTGTGCTTCGACATCGACGCTTCAGCAAGTAGCGTCGACAGTGCGTCGACAGTGGTGCGTCGACATCGATGCTTCAGCAAGTAGCGTCGACGTTGCGTCGACTGACGCGGTCATGACTCGCTGTCATGGCTCGCGTCGACGGTGCGTCGACGGTCGCGTCAGTCGACGCGACTGCACGTCTGTCTCCAATTCTCGATCTTTTGCTACTCGTTTCACCGGAAAGCTTGTTCTTCACTTCTTGAACATCGAACTTCGTCTATTACGCGTTAAACTCTTCCGGTTACTTAGCTGTAAGGTGAAAAACAACGAAATATCACCTACTTGCATCAATTACGATCAAAATGCGGTAAAATAAGTTGGAATTATAAAAATACGAGATTAAGCTTAAATCGTCCAACTTATACCAAAAAAAAATATAAAAACGAACTAAAAAAGCTAATAAAAATAAGGACAAATCTACTCTAATCAACTACCCCACGCTTTATTGGTTTGTTCGTCCTCGAACAAACGATGATTTCAAAGTATAACTAGAATGAAAATCAGTTCAAGCAAAGAGTCGTGCTTATGCTACATACATAATTTTGAAAATATAGGTACAAGCCACGCAACGTCAAACACTTGACCATTATTACATTGTCGCTTCAAAATAAAATCATGCTTCCTCACAAAGGATAATATATATAAGTACGCTCAAAAGCACTCAAGTATTTTCTGCATGGGACGTGTATACACTCAAATCATACAATTTATATGCACAATAAATAAGCACCGAAAATCAATCTCTTCTCAATCGCAAATTAAGTGTGCTGTCAAAACTAAGAATCGGAAAAGGTCTTTACGGGTTGTAGTGTAAGGCTCTTTGGACGGGTATGGAATATATAAGTCGTGTGGCTAAATAACTCACCCAACCTAATCTAATCACGAAGCCATGTGCTTCACCTCGCTCAAAAAATAAAAACCTCACTAAACACTCATAACGTAGCCTTTAAATAGGCTATTCCTCAACTCAAAAACTCGTAAACTGACTGAAACCTCAAACCACTTAAGCACAATTGAAGCTTATAACATGCTTCTTACACAACTCTTGCCTTCTAAACATTAGGCTTCATAAAATAAACAATTAAACTCAAGCCTTTACAAGCGCGTAGGCAATTAATCAACACTATCCACCATCCTATTTTATTTTTTTTATTTCCCCCTTTATTATTATTATTATTATTTTTTTTTATGGGGTATTAATTTTTTTCTTATTTTTTTTTATTTCTCGAATGGTGGTCCTTAATTACAAAAATAATAAATTTCTAATAAAAACTTCCAAGACTTAAATAACCAATAAAAATACGAACTCCTACCCCACGCTTTTAATGGGTTGTAGGGGTCGTCTCAACAACACTCATGGCTATAGGCATGGATATTTGGCTATGATTGGCTCATTCGGAATTTATAGTGGCTAAAAATATATGGATATGGCCGGAATAGGGTTTTATATGCGCCTTAACTTCATTCTCAAAGTCGACTACACACAACGGTTTCAAAGAGATATCAAGACTGAAACTTACTCAAGCACATGCAAAGATGATAAACACTCAGGCTACTCGCTGGCTTTTTGCATGAAAAATTCTGAATTGACGATGCTTTTAAGTTTTGCAAAATCGATTGCGTCCAAGTACCATTTTACAATATATAATAATAAATTTTGAAAAATTATGCACTTATGGACGCTCAAAGAACTAGAACAAATAATCATACATAGCCAACTTCGACAGGCATGCCATACAAACACAAATAAGCGTAGAAATAGCGATCAATCACATCAAAAATATACGTTTCAAAACAAAAGACATCAAATTGCACTAACCATACTCAACCACCCCCCTCCCTAAAAACATGGCAATCTCCTGATTGTCTTAAATATTAAAGAAAATAAGAGTATGGGAGATAAGAAAACATCCCTGAAAATTCGATGGCCGAGTCTCTCTAAAAACGCATGTGCAATTATCCTTCGTCTTAGATCGCGTGACTAGATTGTCCCGAACAAACCTATAAATAAAAACAAATAAACAAAACATGATTGTGATCAATTGCGACGCGCAAGTGCCCGGTGGCACGTCTTTTTGAATTTGAAATGGCCGGATTGCGGCCAACGTCGTAAATGGCTGGGTTGCAGCTCATCAAAGGTTGCCGGACTGTGGCTAACTGGGGTTGGATTGCGACCTCGATCGACGAAATCATCGTAATCCATGATTTCTACGTTAAGCGGTAGGTTCAGTGGTTGATCGTCATCGTTAACGCCTCAAGTGGAACTAGCAGTAAGGCCTTGCGGTAGCGAGCTTCCGCTATATAACCGTTGTCCAGAATAAGCGATTTATCGTATTTTCTGCACATCAACACACACATAAACGTACCACGGCAATTGACACAATATAAAAAGACAGAAATAAAATAAAAGAAAATAAAGAAAATAAAATAAAAACTAACTAACGCTTGGGTTGCCTCCCAAGAAGCGCAACATTTAACGTCATATGCTCGACGCAATTGCTCGATCAATTTTTAGCTCGTGGTGGGTCCACGAACTCCTTCTTGCTCTGTACGATCACGATTCTTCTTATAATCCTTGAAATAAGGCTTAAGTCGATGCTTGTGGACTTGGAATCCCGTGTTTGCACTCTCATCGTAAATAGTGGCGACTCCATACTCATCCATCTCTTTTATTAAAAATGGTCAATGAATGGTACAAGGTCGCGTTGAAGTGATCGCCTTCCTTGCCATAAACTCAACAATACATCAACGTACTCAAATGGCAAAGACAAAGTAAAAATAAAAAATAAAACTAATAAATCAAAAAGAAAATAAAACGAAAGAGTATCTTTAATTCCTACTCGTTGCTTCCCCCGGCAACGACGCCAAATTTCTAACTCAACTTTTGTGCACCCCGTTTTTAATAATTAATTTAAAAGCACGTCAGTTTGCTCGTAAGTGTACGAGGGTAACTGTAGGGTGATGAGTTTGACTCGAGTCGTATCTCTCGAGGGAAAC
>BMAC01000691.1:486442-538433 GCA_014905375.1 Phtheirospermum japonicum | reverse complement strand
TGTTCATGCTTAGAACCTTAGATACTTTTGGGATTCAATTCGTAATCTTTAGTTTAATTAATGTTTGGTTTTTATTCTTAATTAGTTAATTCATTTCGTTAGTATTACGTCTTGATAATTGCTTGATTTTATCTTGCTTGAGTTCTTAGAATAATTACTCTAGGTTATAAATTGCTGAATTAGATTACTTAGTTTTAATTAGTGTTTATGCTTTTTAAATTCTTAGTTAATAAAAACAATCAAAATGCCCCCCAAATGTATGTGATATTGAATTGAACAAACTGTTTGAGAATTCCGATTGTATGTTTCTCGAGAGACAACTCGAGTCAAGTTGCCAAACTACGTGCGACCCCGTTCTCTTGCGGGCAAGCTATTGACCTTTTGACAAATCTTCATAAGTAGGCAACACAAAAGCTTGAATCAGCAAGGTTCAAGGTCCTCGATGCATAGTAGATCACATGGGTTGCTTTGTTCACCCTCTGCCCTAGCACGGCTCCCACAATATAGTCACTCGCATCGCACATTATCTTGAACGGTAGGTCCCATCTTGATGGTTGGATAACCGGAGAGGTGGTTAGCCGCTCCTTCAGTGTGTCAAAGGACTTCTTGCAGTCATCATCAATCTTGAACTCCACATCTTTTTGCAAGAGCCTACAAAGTGGCGATGCGATCTTCGAAAAGTCCTTGATAAATCTCCTATAAAATCCTGCATGGCCAAGAAAAGAACAAATTTCCTGCACATTGGCGGGGTAAGGCAACGCAGCTATGGTATCAATCTTAGATTTATCGACTTCAATTCCTTTCAACGAGACAATGTGCCCTAGAACTATACATTGTTCCAACATAAAATGACATTTTTCCCAATTTAGTACCAGATTAGTGTCGACACAACATTTCAAAATCAAAGATAAGTTCTCAAGACATACCTCAAAAGAATTGCCATAAACGCTAAAATCATCCATAAAGACTTCTATAATCTCGCCAACGTGTTCCGAAAAGATACTTACCATGCATCGTTGGAATGTGGCCGGTGCATTGCAAAGTCCAAATGGCATGCGGTGATAGGCAAATGTGCCGAAGGGGCATGTGAAAGTAGTCTTCTCTTGATCCTCGGGTGCTATAGGAATTTAGAAATATCCCGAGTAGCCATCCAAAAAGCAGTAGTATGACTGGCCCGCCAACCTCTCAATCATTTGATCAAGAAACGGAAGAGGAAAATGGTCCTTGCGAGTCATGGTATTAAGCTTACGATAGTCAATACAAACTCGCCATCCCGTTTGAATCCTTGTCGGAACCAGTTCGCCTTCTTGATTCTCGACCACAGTGACACCTGACTTCTTTGGAACGACTTGAGTCGGACTCACCCACCGACTGTCAGAAATGGGGTAAATCACCCCAACATCAAGCCGTTTTAGAATCTACTTCTTTACCACTTCCATCGTTGGTGGATTCAGTCGTCTTTGGGGTTCCCTAGACGGTACAGCATTCTCTTCGAGTAAAATTCGGTGCATACACATGGAAGGACTTATCCCTCGCAAATCCGCTATGGTCCACCCGATTGCTTGCTTGTTATCCTTGATTACTTGTCACAGTGATGCCTCTTGGAGGTTGTCTAAGCGAGATGAAATGACCACAGGCAGTGTTTCGTTATCGCCCAAGAAAATATACTTTAAGTGCTCCGGTAGGGCCTTGAGTTCGAGCTCCGGTGCCTTGACTATGGATGGAACGGCTTTCTCATGCGAGTCAGGAAGTTTGATGAAATTTACGTCCTCTTCTCTCAGTTTCGCATTAAGTGCGCGCAAGGCCGACATTGTCTCTCATACGTTGTCCTCCCAAGTTGGTTCAGTTAGAGGGTAACTCAAAAGAAACGAGTCCTCCCCCAAACTTCGTGTGATCGTCGTCTCGAGCTTATCTTGTTCATGCATTTCGAGAAATTCCTGCGCTAGAGAGTCAAAATAATCAAGTGCAAAAACAGAGTTATCGCAGACAGGAAATCTCATAGCATCAAAAATATTGAATTGACAAATGTGACCGTCAAATTCCATTGTTAGAGTGCCTCGAGTGACATCGATCTTTGTCTGAGAAGTGTTTAAGAATGGTCGCCTCAACAAGATGGGTGATGATTTTGATGCAGACTCATTCATGCTCAACACATAGAAATTGGCTTGAAAAATCAACCCATCCACCTTTACGAGGACATCTTCAACAACACCATCAGGGTAGGCAGTGCTTCGATCGGCAAGTTGGATCACTACCCCAGTTTTCTTTAATGGCCCAACTTTGAAACAGTCGAAAATGGTGCGTGGCATAACATTTATTGATGCCCCCAAATCTAGCATGGCTCGCTCGACTCGCATGTCTCCAATCGTGCATGGAATGAAAAATATGCCAGGGTCATTCCGCTTTTGTGGCAAGCTTTTTTGGAATACGGCCGACACGTTTGCTCCCATTAGGACCTTTTCATCCCCCTTTAACCTTCTCTTTTTAGTACATAAATCCTTGAGGAATTTGGCGTAACGAGGAATTTGCTTGATCGCATCGGCAAGTGGAATAGTGATCTCCACCTTTTTGAAAATGTCTCGTATTTGCCTCTCCGTGTCTTCCTTAGCATGGCGCTTGATTCTTGACAGAAATGGAAGTGGCTCGGTCCTAGGGGAAGAAACAACGGGGTTATTAAAATTATTAGAAGGTTTAGGATTACCCTTTTCAGCATTTTTTGGCTTCGAGTTTTCTTCCTCCGTTTTGTCTTCATTGTCCGGCTCTAGCACTGGATTGGCCGGTCCTTCCACCTTCTTGCCACTTTGCGTTGTTATGGCACTCACATTCCTCGGATTTACCTCGGTTTGAGGTGGCAATCGGCCGCCGCCTTGCGCTTCCAATTGGGTTATGTACACAGCCATTTGACTCATTTGCATCTCCAAGTTTTTTATGGATGCTTTGGTCTCTTGTTGAAATTTGGCGGTCTCTTGTTGAAATTGAGCGGAACTTGTTGCCATTAATTTCACCATCTCTGCTAGTGATGATGATGATTTTTCCCATTGTTGTCGGGTTTGGTATTGGTTAGGAAAGTTTTGCCCCATTTGTTGAGCTTGGGAGGGCCCTTGATCTTGATTTCCAGGTATATTCCCTTGCTGTATATTTCCTTGTTGATCCCTCCATCTAAAACCAGGGTGGTTGCCCCACCTCGGGTTGTAAGTGTGGGGGTACGAATCGTACTTTCTCCCTTGCCCATTTCCGGTTCCTAACGCATTCACGTGCGCCTCGCGTACCGTGTAAAAATATGGACATTCATCAGTAACGTGTTCCACTGTTTCGCATAAGCCGCATGGTCGAACCTTTGGGGCTCCTCCTACACTTATCATGGCCTTCAATTCAATTAAATGGGCCTGCAATGAATAATTACCCATCTTGTTTACCGATTTCAATGAAGGATCACGGTTGCCGAATTGTTGGGAATTGGCCGCCATGTTTGATATTAATTCCTTTGCTGCCATCGGTGTCTTGTCCATCAAGGTGCCTCCACTAGCAGCATCAATCATGTTTCGATCAGTGAGACTCAATCCATCATAGAAGTATTGGATCAGAAGTTGCTCGCCCATTTGGTGTTGAGGGCAACTCGCAACAAGCCTCTTGAATCGTTCCCAGTACTCGTGCAACGTTTCTCCTTGCGCCTGCCTAGACGAACAAATGTCTTTTCGAAGATTTGCCACTCGTGATGCGGGAAAGTACCTCTACAAGAATGTTTTCTCCATAGCCCCCCACGTAGTGATGGATCCCGAAGGTAGGTAGTAAAGCCAGTCCTTGGCTAGGTCTTTTAGTGAAAAGGGGAATGCCCTTAGCTTGATTTGCTCGTCCGTGACTCTAGCGGGTTTCATGCTTGTGCATATGACATGGAACTCTTTCAAGTGTTTGTGCGGATCATCGCCAGTGAGTCCATAGAATAACGGTAGGTGATGGATTAATCCGGACCGTAGTTCAAATGTAGCATCGTTCACCGTTGGAAAAGTGATGCACAATGGTTATTGAGGAAGGTCGGGGTTTGCCAACTCCTTCAACATTCGTTCCGCTTGAACAGCCATCGTCTCGTTCTTCGCTCTTGCTTGAAGAATCTTCGGATATGTAATTGGGTAGCACCTGCTCCGAATTCGAAGCCTCCTTCTTCTTCTTCTTCAACTCACGACCTCTCTTGTTGATTTCCGGATAATAATGTAAGTTTTTCTTTCCGGATGATCTCAAGTTCATTCACCTAAGAAAACAATCAATAAGAGTTCAAAATGTTCAAAAACAAAAACAAAAACAAAAATAAAATAAAATACTAAAATACTAAAATCACAATTTAACGCGTCACTCCCCGGCAATGGCGCCAAAATTTGACCGCCCGTCGTCAAGCGCCAAATTAAATATTTATTTTCCTCAGCTTCTCTCCACTAACTAGTAGTAGCGATAAGTAAGGGTCGATCCCATGAGGAGTGTGGTTAGATTGTGATGATTCGTATTTTATTTAAATAAATAATTGGGGTAAGGAATTATAAATTAAATTAACTAATAAATAAACAAGCAATTAAACTAGCGAGAAAATAATTAACAAAGAATTCAATAATAATAAAGGTCTAGTTCTAGTTCAGTTTCCAACCTCGATTCACCCGTTTAACCAATCACAATATCATAATCCATTCATCAMATGCGACTAAAAACCCTAAGTAGCAATAAGCTCTGCTACTCGAATTTACCCTTACTGTGTAYTCAATTAAAATAAGCTCTTTAATTGAATCTAATTATTGAACAACYTAGAATAAGCTCTCTAGGTTCAACCCAACAACAGCATAAATAAATAGGCAAATAGATTAATCTAGGCAACAAACGCATAAGCTCGGTTCATTCAACCTATGTTGTGTTGTCCCTAACGATTTACAATCATTAGTTGCTTCAGAGAARTAGTAATTACGATAATTAMACGGGAAGCAATCCTATTTCWAGCAATAGATAAYCAATCCCTAATCTAGGTGATCAAGCCAAATTAAGAATTAAGCAATCATAAATTGAAAATAGAACAACACAAACAATCGCATATGACGAACGAAAAAAAAATATTGCATAAATTAATTAAACATAGTTTCACGAGGGTTTCAACATCCCTAGAACTAGATAATAAGTTTACTCACTCATGGAATTAAGAAAATAAAAGAAAAGGTTCAGATAAACAAACATAATCCTTGATAAAATAGGAGAGACGATGTGTTGAACTTGAATCTTGCGTCTTGGAACGTCAATCTTCAAGTTCTCTTGCGTATGGATGATTTGGGATGAATTGGAACTTCTCTGGACCTCCTTAGAACCCTAGGATATGTTGTATTGTGCCTCTGGGACGAAATAGGGTCGGGGTTTATATATAATTCCTATTTCTTGCCGTCCAAGATTCTTCCAAAAATAACTCTGCCGAGTCGGCATCGACGGAGCGTCGACTGACGCGAACCAGCCTTCGGCGTCGATGCGAATCACCTGCCTGCATCGTCCTGCATGGGCGTCGATTGACGCCCTTCCCATCGACGCTTCAGAACATGAGCGTCGACATTGCGTCGACTGACGCCCTTCCAATTGACGCTTCAGAGCATGAGCGTCGACATTGCGTCGACTGACGCCCTTCCAATCGACGCTTCAGAACATGAGCATCGACATTGCGTCGACTGACGCCCTTCCAATCGACGCGCGCACAGCCAGCGCAACACCGCACATCGCATCGACTGAAGCGAACCATCCTCGGCATCGACGCGTTGTCGATGCAACATCTTGATTCTTGATTTTTCTCTCGTTGATTCGTCAATCCTCATTTCTCTACTTCCTTGTGAGACATCCTTCGATAAATACAGCACCAAATACTGCAAAATAGAGAAGAAATATACGATTGGTACTTGATTATTTATAATGACAATTATGCGAGAAATAAGTATATATTATAATATTAAGCGCATAAAATCACCGGAATTAAACCGTCAATTAGCGTGTAATTTCTCGCCTATCACAAGTCATCTTCTCATTGCTGATTTTTTCCTTCATTGTTATCCCACACTATAAAATCCACATACACATGAGCATAAAACATCAATAAAACCTTACGAAGAATGGAATACTCAATACTAGATCACAAACTAAAATATAGGCATTAAATTGACCAATCACTGAAAAGAGATTCAGCAAAAAAAAAAAAGGACAAATAAAACTAAACCATAAGAAATCAAGTTGTCTGATGAAAACCTAGGTTACACAAACACATTTTTGTTAACATAATCCATGGAAGATTGAAAATTCACAAAATATACAAATAAGTCACCAAAAATTAAATCTCAACAATATTGCTCAAAATTCTTCAGAATTTGAGCAGAATTCGATAAAATGAAGTAAGAGACAACATAATAATGTGAAAAAAGTCCCACATAATTCATGCAAGATTCAATTTGCACAATTAAATTCATAAGCATCATCCACAAGTGCAGGAAAAAAAAACGATATCCACCTTGAAACGTGTTAACATAATTTGTGATACAAACATGAAAAATAGAGAAAATTGTACAATTTAAGCAAAAAAAAAAAAAGAAAAATAAAATAAAAGAAAAGAAAGATAGATGAAATCAAATGATATAAAGAAAATGTTTGTCCGTAACGCCTCCAAACTGAAGGTGCCTTTAGTCCCTAGCAAACATGGGACTTTTTATCAAACATCTTAAGTTCTTGAAAATAAGCAATTGATAGTACATATTCAAATAAATCTCCAATCCACAACGAAATTAAGCAGAAATGTTGATCTACAATGGTCCAACCTTACTTGTAACCAAGTGTTGAATTCAAATGAATATGATGCGTTGAATGCTAATCTTAAGCAAACTCATGAAATAATAATGTTGAGATTTTTCACGGTGGAGTGCGGCGGATGATGAATTGGATTTCTGCAGAATTTTAATCTAGGGCTCGGGGTCAGGGAGAGAGAGGAAGAGAGGAAGAGAGGAAGAGATGAAAGAAAAAACTTGTTCAGGTTTTCCTTTTTGTCCCTTTATATGACCCAATTTGTTGAATGAGTACGAGTTTGGGGCGAGTCACACGGTAAAGGACCTGTGTGACCGTCACATTTATGTTTTTGCCAATAACTATTTATATTATTTTTAAAAGTATGACTTTTACCATTGTTCGAAAAGGATGGTCATCCAATGTAAGACTTCTCTTAGATGGTTTGGTGGTAATTTTTGTGTAAATCATAACACACTAACTAATATAACCAGTATTTTGGTCCATGCAATGCACGGTTTCTATATTTAAGTATATTATTTGTTAAGAAATCATTTTTAAAAATAAAGTAAATTCAATAAGTAAAGTACAAATAAATATGCACAATATCGTCGAAGTTTCATAATAGACAAAAAGATGCATAATATCATTCTTGGATGATTTTATTTTAATTATTAATTGTCAAAAATTAAATTTTTGTTTAAAATTATAATATTAAACATATTTTATTTGAAATGTAAGATATCTTATTCCTAATATATTAAAAGAACCCAATCAAAATATAGTATATTGTGTAGTACAATCAAAATATACTCACTAATAAAATGAGATTTCATTTCAATTCCGCTGACTTAAATATTTCATCACAATATTTCAGCAATCAATTAAAACCAGAATTAAAATATATGCTAATTTTAAGATTCATAACATAAAATAAGGTACAAAACAAATAGTATTAGTTACTATTAAAATAATATAGTAATTAATGTATAAATAGTATTAGTATCGTAGTATTATATTCATGTTATTAGTTTGTATTATATTATGTGCCTCTTTTTTGTTTTCTTGACTTAATAAATTATTGTATTATTTCGAATTGATGTATAGAAATGTTGAAATATTTCTAAAACAAAATAATACCATAAGAGATATTGTGTTTACTTATAAGAATATTTTCAAGCAATAAAATAAATAAAATAATTGAATTGCCTTAAAAAGAAACTTAAAAAATAGTGAAATTTTTTGATAGCTATTTATAGGAGTACTTCTCTCCTTATATTATTATAGATATGATGATTTTCTTCTCTTACAATTAATTATTGTGTTTCTCTGTGTGTTTTATATATCTATTCACACACACCACCACCACTAACAACAAAAATTATTACATGTACTCATAATATTTAAATTTAAACTGATAAATACTTTATTACAGATTGAAGAACATTTGCCTTAACTAATTAATATGTGCGTCAACACCCTTCAGGATGTAGTAGAAGAGGGGAGGGGATTATAGAGCATGAGACTTTGGGTTCAGATTAATGAACCTTTTATTTTGTACATATGTGTAATGTATTTTATTGTGTTTTTGTGTTTCGTTATGCATGTTTTAGTTGTATTTACCTATTTCAAGTGTTCGTAATCTATTTCATCTTTTTGTATTTTTACCTTGGGTTTAGAATTTATATTTTGTTTTGTTAAGGTCAAATTTTGTCAAAGCAGGTTCGGGCCAAGCCGATAATTTTCAGGATGTGCGTTGATGAGTTAATGGCGTGAAAGTCGAACGAAACTGACGACGACCAAAAATTGAGGACGAAAAGTGTTTGCATGTGACTTTGAACATATTTTAAAGTATATTTAGATGGTTTTATATATTAATTGTGAACTTATCATGAAAATGAATCACTTTAACTTTATTTGAAAATATTATGTTTTACTCATTTGTGTTATTTTCCATGAAAATATGCAGGTTTTGAGCCTAAATCAAGCAAAAACATATATGAACCCGAGTCATAAGACCAAGGGATGCACCGGGACAAATTGGATAAGAAACAGAGTCAAAACGAATTGAAATTAACGTGGATAATAGAGGGGCATGATCATTTCAAGGACGCATGATTAGGGTTCGGACCCTATGATTGTGTGTGTTAGGCAACATATGGACTTCGAAGAGTATGACCTAAAGCACGATCATTTTGATCAAGCCACGATCATGCGCGCCATAATATTTTTAGCAAACATGGACACTCGATGAGGAAGCACGATCAGTGGATTGATAACAGGTTCACTGTATTTATTAGCATGCAATGAATTCTTCAAATATATTTATGTATATTGAAATCACCATATCCAGCTAAACACTTTGATTCTGAGACATAGGATTACACTGATAATAATTGTTTCTTAATATTTCTTTTAACTGGTGTTTTATAGTAATTTGATTTTATGATCGTATCCTATTCAATATCTTGTGTTGGTTGCATTTTAAATAGTTGCAACTGTTAATACATGTTTACCAATATTTTTTTGAAGCGAGAGTGGATTGACCAAATTAGTCTTGTTGATATTTGACATGAAAAGTTGCTTGAATTGAAAGGTTCAGAGATATTCGTGAAAGCTCGATCTCTAGTTCTCTTGGGAGTTGAATTACATGTTATTGAGAATATGAGAGGCCTATTTGTACTTTCAATCCACAATTCTATAAGTCTCGAGAGAGAGGGAGAGAGAGAAGATAAATGATTTGAGTGGTTGTTTTATAAGATAGTAAAGTCTAAAACTCAATTATTTGTAAAACAAGATGTTATCGGTTCAACCCAAAGTCTTGAAATCTACTCATTTATTGTTTGTATCTTATTTGACTCATAGTACTTTCGTATAATTCTCGATTTAATTTTTACTTAGAATATTAATTAATCACATATCTTTCATCTTATCCTTATAAATAAAATTAATATTATTTTGTTGTCATAAATAGAATAATTATTTAGTGTCTATGGAATACGACTTTCCTCGCCTCCATGAATCCAAGTCATTGGCCACATGCCCGAAAAACACCCACAAGTGAACCTCTAAGCTGCGAGAAATCTAGCCCGGCACTGCCCAACACCCGCAACATCCCGACAACACCCGAGAAAATGACACGCCCCAATGCATGCCACATCACGCCGAACAACACAATGCTCTGGTCGACATTGCCCAGCCAATGCGGAGCCCCAGCCGACAGCCAAGGGTGGACCCACGCTGGGCCTAGGTGGGATGGACCCACGCTTGGCCAAGCTGAGATTTGAAAACTTTGTATGAATAATATAATGATTACACATATATTAGTGCATATTTAGATAAAGCCCGATTAATAAGCATTGTCAAATTGTATGGTTAGCCCCAGTGGCTCAGTTGCTGTCTCCCATCCATATTATAATATAGAGCTCGAGACTTAGCATGATGATTATAATGTCTCCCATACATATTCAAATTTAGTTACTTTATTTTTATTATTAGAAATTTTATCTTTATTTTTACCTTAAGTTCTATTATAATCTTTGAAAGTAACAAACTTTGTCCCAAAATCTTAGTCCACTAATTCCATTTATTTTGTAATCATTTTTGTTGAATCTATGTGTATATATATTTACTAGTTTAACACCCGTATATTACACGTGATTTATCAAAAGATAAGTATAAAATATTTTTGATAATTATAGAGTTTTAAATTTAAAATAAAAAATTCAAAGGATGTATTCTCAATCCTTGTCTTGTACATGTCTAATATATTTATTACTTATTGTAATTATTAAATAAGTTTATATTTTAATGTTTAGATTAAACTCGCGAATAATTTTATTTACATACTCACAAAAATTCAAAAGATGTTACATTCTCAACCCGTGTCTAATATTAATTAATTAATTAATTATTATTATTAAATAAACAAACTTTATTTACATACTTCGAAAAATTCAAAAGATATCACATTCTTAACCCGTGTATAACCTCCATATAATAGTTATTATTAAATTATTTTATATTTGGATGTTTAGATTAAATTTCTCAATAATTATTAATTACATGATTTAGAAATTCAAAAGATGTTATACTCTCAAGTGTTTCATTCCAGTTTCAAATCAATATTCATTAATAATAATTTTTATGGTATAATTTTATATTTTTTATATTTAGATTGGATTCATTACTAATATGAAGCAGTATACTTAGATTATTGCATATAACTCGTAATTTAGCTTATAGAATGTTTGAAACCAAAAGTAATATTATTATAACCTTTTATTATAAATATAAATTATTTACTTTTATAATCTTAATTAAAGTGGTTTCATATGTAATTTATTTTAATTAAAATAACTAATTTAGATTTTATTTTACTAATTATATATGACTTACTCAACCCTTGTCTTGTACATGCTCAACATATTTATTAATTACTTTAATTATTAAATAAGTTTATATTTTAATATTTAGATTAAAATCGCTAATAGTTTTATTTTCATACTCACAAAAATTCAAAAGATACCCATGTCCAATTATTTATTAATAATTATTATTAACAATAAATATAAAAATTTTATTTACATACTTCAAAAAATATCACATTCTCAATTTATTATTTATTATTAAATTATTTTATATTAATGCTTAGATAAAATTTTCTAATAATTATCAGTTACATGCTTGAAAAAATTGAATAAGATGTCATACTCTCAATATTATATAATTTTATATTCTTATGCTTAGACAAAATTCATTACTAATATTTAGATATATAATTAAATTATTATAAATAACTGATAATTTAACTATTTAGAATATTAAAGTTCCAAAAATAAAATTATTTTAATATTTATTATAAATGCAACTTATTTAAATATCTTCATAATTAATGTTTTTTGTAATTAAAATTTTTTCATTTGTAATTTGTCTTACTTACATTAGCTAATTTAGTTTTTTTTTTCTAATTATATATCACTTATTTATATTTTTATATTAGGAGAATAAAAGAAAAATATTGAATTAGACAAATAATTCTTTTATTAAATTAGTCAAAAATATAATAATATGATTATACTAAATTAGGCAACATACAATAAAAAAAAATAACTTAGGTTTATATTAGTCTTGGATGACACGTAAGCAAGCAACGCAACATAATTTTTTATTTGTCAAACGAAGCATGCGAAACAGACACATTGGTTAGTAAGATTTTTCATTAATATATAGTGGTGATATATTATTTATTTTATAATATTATTATTTAGAACCCTTAGAAAGATATATTAAGTGTATTTATGTTGCTATCAATTTCTTCATTTTTTAGATATCATATTTACACACACACACACGCACTTTTTAATTTTATAAAATTATTGATCGGGGTTCCGCAAGCAAATTTTCTGGGTGCATCACTATCAACAACACTAGTTCAAGGCGACACAACCCAATCGACGGGCGCGTAGAAGCACCCAACATGCTCGGACATGCACGCCCCGACACCCCAATGATTCACCTTCGGCCATGATACCGTGTTTTGGCTGATTTGACCACGTTTTTTCCCGTTTATCCCTATACACATGACACTCATTTCCCCACTTCAAACCCTCTTTTAAAATATAATTTTTATTTTAGGATCTCCTTTTCTCCAAGCCTTTGGAGATAAATTTCATGTTCTTATATCTATAGTAGTTTTTATATCTTTTTATTAGAATCTAGTTTTATTTTCTTGTCATTTCAATTGGAACTTTGTGCTAGGTTACTTGCACAGACTGAAGATCTTCATTTAACTTTTAGTAAATCTTCTTAATTTAATTGTTTTTATTGCTTTTATTTCTTGCTATGACTTTTTATCATGTTTATGATGTTCATGCTTATTCTTGTTTTGTGTTCTTGCATTTCTTCATGATTTTAGGCAAGATCTTGTGAGTCTTTGTCTTAAATGAGTTATGCATTTGCCCTGACATGTTTGTGCATTATTTAGTTGGAATTGATTTAATTGGAATGTATTGATCGATAATTAAGTGTTTTCATAAAATCTTGATTTAATTTTGGATGACGTTGAGATTGTGAGGAGATAGGCCATCATATTTGATTCCGACTAGGGGTTAAACCATCCGGATTGTACGACTTGACTAGAAGTTCAATCTGAACTTCAAATTTATACGATTGAGTTTATCCCCATTGAATTGATATCAAACGGTTTGGGTAACCATTGAAATAAGGTTAATTCCCTAAACTCCCTTTTAATTTCATTTCAGACTCTTTTTCTTTAAATCTCATTTTTAATTACTTTCTTTCAAATTACATTTTAAAATACTTTCGTTTAAATGCTTTTGATAATAAACTCCCATTTTAGTTGTTATATTAAACACTAACATGATCGAGTACCTTGATTAAAAAATTTTCTTCTTTTTTCTCTTTCATGTTTTAAACACAAAAATCGCTTCCTTTCATTAAGAGATACGACTTGAGTAGAACTCCTCGCACTACGATGGACCCTGTGCTATTGTGGGAGATCTCAAATTCTTTATTTTATAATTCACTTGAGGTCTAATCATCTTTGTAAGTTAATTTATGAACATAAATGAATTTTGTAGGTCAAACTAATGAGCATTTATGTTCAAACTAATATATTCGTGTGTTAGGTATATATTAGTACATACACTCGAATCCATTAGTATAACGATTGAGAATGAATTTGTCAAATGCTGTACATGGATTAATTCTAGGTAAATTATATCGTGGATCAAAGTCCATCTTTTACGATGTGAATCTTATAAAATAAATTTTAACATGATAGATTGATTGTTCTTAACTTTAACTATATGAAACTAAAATCATGGTCTCCAATCTCGAGAGAAAACTGTCGACATTATAACTTTAACGACAACCTCGAGTCAAATTATGTGACAATCATTCAAGGGATTAATAATTGAATCACTTACATTTTTTCCATGAAGATCTCAACTTCCAAAACATGATTACAAAGTTTTGTAACTTGTTAACTTCTAAGGCAAAACTTTGAATTTCATTTGCGTTTAGATTTGTGAGTGACCGCGCGTCGTTACACGATAAGTTTAATGTAAATATTTTTCCTCGACTTTCGTCACTAACTAGTAGAAGCGGTAAGCAAGGGTCGATCCCACGAGGAGTGTGGATTAAAGTACTATTATTCGTATTTAATAACGAAGGGGGTATAAGATGATGAACTAACTAAAGAGAACTAAAAAAGAAATAAATAAGAGTAAATAAAATCAACCAAACAAAACACGTAAGAAAATTAATAAGAAATTGATAATAATGAGAAAACTCCAGTCCAAATTCAGTTTCCACCCTCGATCAATTCATCTAACCAATTGTAATATCACAATTCACTTTTCATAAACTACTAGCCCTAAATAGCAACAAGCTCTGCTACTCGAATTCGCCTTTACCGAATATTTAATCAAAACAAGCTCTTCAATTAAACCTAATCAATGAAAGCTCTCTAGATTTAACCCAATAATAGCATTAAACGCTAGGAAAATAGGCTAATCTAAGCAATAAACTCATAAGTTAGGTTTAATATACTTATGTTGTATTACTCCTAATGATGCGCGACCATTAGTTGCTACAAGTGAAATACAAACCACAAAATTACACGGGATGAAAATCTCTTTCTAGCAATTGATATCTAATCCCTAATCTAGGTGATCAATCCAAATCAGAAATTAAGCAATCATGTCATAAAAGTAGAATAACACAAACAATCCCATATGAAGAACGAAATAGATATAACTGGAATTAATTAAAACATAATCAATCGATGGGTTTCAACATCACAAGGACCGGAATAAATAAATTACTCACACATGGTGTTCATGAAATCATAAAAGAAAAATAGAAAATCAAACATTGTTCTTGAATGACAAGGGGAAAGAAGGATTAGATATTGGATTTCTTGAATCTCTTGGATGGAAGAAGGAATTGGGACTCTTCTTGATGCCTTAAAACCCTAGGAATGTCAATAATTCCGTTTTGCTGAAGTATGGAAGGTATTTATAAGTTTCCAAAACTTGGACTAGAAATTTTCTTCCAAAAATAGGATTCTGGGCCCGTTAGCGGTAGCTTAGCGGTCAGAGCTACCGCTAATGCTACTGTCAACCTGTCGCCGATATTCTCTGTCCATCCTTAATGGTGGAGCTAACAGTAAGGGCTACCATTAAGCTGTTCGTTGACATCTTTCTGCAGCCTCCTAACGGTAGAGCTAACGGTATGTCCACCGTTCAGATAACCATTAACATGTCTCTAAAAGTTCCTAACTGTCGAGCTAACGGTTAGGCCACCATTAATGCTGCCATTAACACCTTTCTGTAGCCTCCTAACAGTAAGGCTACCGTTAACTCATTCTGGGAGCTCTCTGTTGCCCCTTAGCGGTCTCCTCAGTGGTGTCCTTAGCGGTTGGTGGAATCTCTAGTTGTTAGCGGTTGTGTAGCGGTAAAAGCTATCGCTAAGCCTACCGCTAAGATGGTAAATGTTGTCATCGCCGAACAAACCCGTGAACCATCCGACGATTGTTGTCACACCAATCCAGTAACTAAATACTGCAAAATAGATGAAAAATATGCAGTTGGTGCTTGTCCGTCCACAATAATGTATAAACGAGAAGTAAATATATATAACGATATGTAGCATACAAAAGTTTAGTTTTAAACCATTAATCACCACATAATTCCTCACATATCAAACTCCCTCAAACTTAAACCATTGCTTGTACTCAAGCAATTTAGAATTAAAGCACAAAAATATACAAGGAACATAACACCATGGAAATTAAATGGTCAATTGCTCAGGTCCTCACACTTTTGCACGAGTAAGTCACTCGAATTTCTCAAAGGAACTCATCCGAACTCTAGACACCCTTATATTTCTAGAGATCGCAAGTGTTTCAAGTATCGACTAAAGCAACCCCAGTAGATTGGCAACCCCTTTTCGTATACGCCATATCAATGTACTATGGTGCCCCTTCGTTACTCAATGATTTGGCTACTATCTATTGTTGGTACGATCAAATATCTCATCCACCCATTTATTTATTATGTTTTTTTATTAAGGCCTGTAATTCCGCACTACCATTCTTGACTTGATAATTAGGATCAAGCGCTGAGTAGGAGGATTGTATTAGTTAGGAATTTGATTTGTCGAACTTCACATCCATTTTATTGGAATTAAGATTAGTATACGCCATTTAAGAATAAGCATACGTGTGTGAATTTTTGGGCCGCTAGTCATATCTTCATTGGAAATCGCCCGTAGTGTAAGCAAAATGCACTTGGTAAACACGGATAGGCAGTTATTTCAGCACCTCAATCTATTTTCTCTTTTTTTTTTCGACTACACCCCACTGGTATTTCTCCAGCCGGACTTCAATAATTTATGTTTCAACTAACGAGATATTCTCACACAATCGCCAATTTCAAGACCCAACACAAACTCATATTGAATACGGCAACTAAGATACCTCAACAACACAAACGAGCTAGAATTAACACCCCACAAATGAATCACAAAAGTTCTAAAAATCATGCTCTTGATCCCTAAATCAAATGATGCCTAAATACTTTAACCGAAAAATAATTCGCCTAAGCAGTGCAAGTAAGTAATATTAATATTATAAATCAACTCTCGGATCATCATTTCAAAAAGACCATTAACCATTTTTTTATGTTACTCTCTTCTCTTTATATTTTTTTTCAAACTACACAACTGTTCCGCCCTGAAAATTACATCGGGTACACCTGCTCCT
Organism: Phtheirospermum japonicum; assembly: GCA_014905375.1. NCBI lineage: Eukaryota > Viridiplantae > Streptophyta > Magnoliopsida > Lamiales > Orobanchaceae > Phtheirospermum > Phtheirospermum japonicum. The sequence continues at coordinate 521,866 of BMAC01000691.1, read as the reverse complement.
TCTCTGAGAATATCCGGACCTGTCTCCACAAAAACATGTTAGAAAGGACCAACGGGGGTTTTCCGGTGGAAACCTCTCCGATGCTTAAGTCAGTTAAGCATTTTAGATCGGAATAGGCAAAATCAGAAGAAGAATGCTTAGAATGTCATACCTCTCTCAGCCTTAGGGCTGAGATATTTATAGTTTTTGCCAAGCGGGACCCTTCCGAGATCCCGGAAACAGAAACACATGAATCTTGGGCCGTTATTCAAGACAACCTGACCTGGAAGCTTCCTTCCAGGGAACAGATCAGCTTTGTTGCTAAGGTCTTAAGTTCCTGACTTGATCCCTCGTAACCTTATCCAAGGCTTTGAATCAGGCCAGGACGATACCCGTCAAGCAGTAGGTCTGTCCTACGCCTCATCTTTCTTTTCTTAAGGATTTTGATCAGCTCGTCCCCACCAGGTCTAACTGGGCAAACCAGCATCCAAGTAGAGGCGCAACCTCGCCATTTCATCCTTTCCCTCTTTCCAGACCTGAGCAGGATAGATCCCTCATCTGGATCATGAGTCCAGATCAGGATCAATCTTCATTCTATTTTCCTTTTGGGGCCAGAGTGGCAACTCAGGTCATCCCAACCAGATCTTGTTCCCAGGTCAGGCATATTTGGGTCGTACCAACTTCGAGAGATCAGGTCACTTAAGAGCTTAGCGACAAAGCTTATCTATTCCCTGGAAGGAATCTTCTAGGTCAGGTCATCTTGAATAACGGCCCAAGATTCGCGGGTCTTTGTTTCCGGGATCTCGAAAGGGTCCCGCTTGTCAAAAACTATAAATATCTCAGCCCTAAGGCTGAGAGAGGTATGACATTCTAAGCATTCTTCTTCTGATTTTGCCTGTTCCGATCTAAACGCTTAACTGACTTAAGCATCGGAGAGGCTTTCACCGGAAAACCCCCGGTGGTCCTTTCTAACGTGTTTCTGTGGAGACAGGTTTGGATATTCTCAGAGAAGGAGCAGGTGTACCCGGTGTAATTTTCAGGGCGGAACAACAACATTCATCATCAGAGACTTATCACACAATCATGAGCAAAAATGTCAGCACCACATATATCATATACCATTAATCCCCCCCTCAAACTAAAATCTTGCTTGTCCTCAAGCAAGCATAAAACAATAATAAATATGAGGGAAGAGTAGGAATAGAAATCACCCGAGTAAATGGCAGAAAGGTCCCGGTGCTGAACAATCACGACGAATTTTCTTCACCAATTAGGCCCAAACATCCAGATTCTTCAACCAAGCCTTTCTCCCCCTTCAACTGTGAGATGGAAAAAAGGAAGGAAAACAAAGATAAAATTGAAAATAAAAACAATGTAAACATTAGGTTGCCTCCCAACAAGCGCCTTTTTTTAAAGTCGTTGGCTCGACTTCTTACGCCCTTGTTTAAGTTGAAGGTGGTGCTTCTAACTCCATCCGTTCTTCATTGACTATGTGAAACCCTTCATAATACGAATTGAGTTGGTGTCCATTCCCCTTGAACATTTTGCTTGTCTTAGGTCTATAAATCTCCACTGCACCATGAGGAAACACACGAGTGATGACAAATGGCCCAACCCACCGGGAACGCAACTTCCCAGGAAACAACTTGAGGTAAGAATGAAAAAGTAGCACTTTCTCGCCCTCGACAAAATCTTTTCTTGCAATTTTCAGGTCATGGAAGGCCTTCATTGTTTCTTTGTATATCAAGGAGTTCTCAAGAACTTCATTCCTAATCTCCTCGAGCTCTCACAACTGCAACTTTCGATGTAACCCATATCTATCATAATCATAATTGCACTGCTGCACCGCCCAAAATGACTTATGCTGAAGTTCCACCGGCAAGTGGCATGGCTTCCCAAAAATAAGTCGGTATGGAGAAATCCCAATTGGTGTCTTATAAGATGTCCTATACGCCCAAAGTGCATCCTTTAGTTTGATGCTCCAATCTTTTCGATTTGCATTAACGGTCTTCTCCAAGATAGATTTGATTTCTCGATTTGAAGTCTCGGCCTGCCCACTCGATTTGAAGTCTCGGCCTTCTCCAAGCATATGGGTGACACCATACTTCCTTAGTAACACTTCCACTGTCTTGTTACAAAAGTGAGTTCTGCGATCGCTTATCATTGTCCGAGGAATTTCAAATCTCGAGAAGATTTGAGATTTAATAAAACCTACAACCACCTTTGAGTCATTAGTTTGAGTGGCCTTCGTTTCCACCCATTTCAAGACGTAATCGACTGCGAGTAATATGTAGAGGTTTTTGAAGGAGAGTGGAAAGGGAACCACAAAGTCGATACCCCACACGTCAAAGATCTCACAAATCACTGGATTTTGGGGAATTTAATTCCTTTTCGAAATATTTCCCGTTCTTTGATAATTACGAAAAGCTAAGCAAAAGGCCAAATAATGCAAAATTATGCAAAATAGCTTATTCTAGACCTAAGAAGAGGGTAAAAAGACTAAAACATGCCTCAAAATATGTATAAAAGTGTAACAAAAATGTACGAATAAACCACCCCCTGCTTTATTGGTTTGTTCGTCCTCAAACAAACAAAAGAACCAAAATCAAGAGGGAATGAAGGTAGTTAGATCAAAGAGTCATGTTGTGCATATGATTTAGTTTTTCAAATATGAACACTTTGGTTGAAAACTCTCAAGCTAAGCTCTTGTTACCTTTTCATCTTGAAATCAAAAGAATGCCTCCTCTCAAAAGGGAAATATATATGATAGTACACTCATTCGCTCGTGTTTTTCAAAAGGTAAGTGTATACGCTCGAGTCAATATAAACATGTATTCAACGACTCGTGAAAATCAAAGACTCGTACATCACATATATGTGTGCACATTTAATCAAGAATCGGATTAAGACTTTTAGGGTTGTAATGTGGGATCTTTGGTAAGGTGTGTCATATATAAAGATGTGTGGCTAACTTGCAAACAAATGCAACCAATAACTCACTCAATCAAACATTTTCAAGCTCAGAGCATAGTTTGCTCCTCATTCCTCCCAAAACAACCATATAACACTATTCTTAGCCTTTTATAACTAAGGCTATTTCTAACCCAAATCCCGAATACTTTCCTTTATACATAGGCGTATTCTTAAGATCTAGATGCTTTTAAAGAGCTTAAGCACCCTAAATTCCCTCTTCTTTTTCTATATACATTTTTTTAACTCCACTAGTTCCCACCCTAAAATCTTCAATCTCAATAAACCAATAATAAATAAACCCTCATCTCACAAACTTAAATGAAATAAGAGCTATGATGATGCTCATGGCTTACAAGAGATGGTGTAAAGGCTCAAAGGGGCTTATTAGGGATTTATAGTGGTCTTTATTTCTGAATATAGTTGGAATCGGGTTTTATATGTGCCTATTGTCATTTTCAAAATAAAATGTACACATGCGACTTAGAAACCTCTCAAAACACTTATCGAATCACAGCATGTAATGTTGATAATCACACAAGGCATCTCACAAGGGTTTTATTCAAACTTTGAAAGCAAGGTGATCGAGTTTTGAAAGCTTCGCAAAATTGCTAACAAATAAGTGTTATTTTAAATAATAATATATAAATATGTTTTGAAAAATTTGCACTAAACAATCTTAAAAGACTCCAACGATAGATCACACCATACATGATTTCGACAGGCAAGCCAGTACAAACACAATAAGCATGGGAATGATTTCGACATAGGTTGAAATAAGAAGTTGGTTAATTCATACGTAGTTACTAAAAAAAGTAAAATGATAAAAAAACGATTTGAATTATGCATGCAGACTGATCTATCCGATCGGATATAGCATCCGTCCAATCGGATGAGGTGTAATTGACATGTCCGACCGATGAATGATCTTGTCCGGTTGGACAACAAGACAGTAAATTTTATCCGGTTGCATATAAGTCCTATCCGACCGGATGATACCTTTTTCGGTTGTATTTTAACCGATTTCACCCCCTGCAAAGAGAAATTAGCGAACTCCTGGTTGCTGACCAAAATAAATAATAATGGGGTAGGGACAGTTCAAACATGCAAGAATTCGAATCAATTATTTAAATACAGACACTCACGCACCCAACACAAATGAAGAATTAAAAGAAAAGAAAAGTTGGATAGAAATGATACAAGTTGGGGAACGGGCCCGCTTATTGGTCCATGTCGTCCGGAGGTGGTGGTGGGTAGCGATGCTCGATCCTCGTCAAGCGTTCATTAATGGAGATGGGGTATCCATGGTTGGATTGGACGTTGTCGTTCAACATGGAGAGATATTGGTTCGTAGTGGCCATGTTGGATTCCAATCTCTCCAAGGAACCTCAAAACGTCCTTGCTTCCTCTCGTGCCTCCCACGCATCCTAGCGAGCGCCCCGAGCGTACTCCTCTTGATTGAGGCTCATTTACCTCATTTGATCCATCATGCTCGCTTGGAAATCCTGCTGCTTCCTCCATTGCGCATCCGAGTAATATTGGTGATTACTCGACCCTTATCCATATGAGATTCCCCTGTAGCCACCACCGTAGCTACCATACTCGAGACCTTCCTCGTAGTCTCCGTGCTCATATCATTGGAATCCCGTATTTCCATCATCCTCGTCCTCCTCGTCATCTTCCTCATTCTCTTCATCATCTTCCTCATTCTCTTCATCATCTTCCTCATTCTCTTCATCATCCTCGTCGTCATCGTTAGTGTCCTCGACTGCTTCGGCCCTTGTCTTCTCCGCGCCCATCATGAAGGTCAGAATGGATATGTTCTGACCATCGAAAGTTCTGCTTTCAACTAGCATTGTCACGCTCAGATATATAACGTCATCATCGTAAGGGTCGCAGCCGTGGTATCGTGCAATCTCGGTGACGAACGTGCCCAAGGTGAGCTTCGCCGTCTTCTCCTCGTTCATTCATTGAAAGTTCTCTATCGCATCTATCAGTAGCGGATAGAGTTTCGCGTCACCCCAGTGGTGCACGATCCATAAGGCTCGCAATTCGGACGATGAGATCCGCGTCATGTCCTCCTTCCCCAAAAACACTTGCATGAAAAATTTATATGTCAAGTACATGGCATTCGACCGTAATGAAGTGGAATTAAAACGGCATCCGGGCTCCAGTGGTGCTCCTGAAAGTTTCTCCCACCAAACCTTCTTGTCGTAATCATCATTTTGAAATGACTCATCCCCCGGTTTGTCGCTGTTTATTCTAAAGATGTCGTCGAGGTCTCTTTTTTTAGGTATGTAATGGTTGGTTGCGGAGTCGGCAATCAAAAGAGCCATCGGCAACCGGCTTGTAAGTTGTGAAGAATTCCAGCATAAGAATTCAGTGGCCAGGTTGCTTAACGTCCGCCCATTTCTCCAAGTTGAGGGCCCTGATGCCCGCCATGAACTTATCTACCGTTTTATTGCCCAATGCAATTTTGCGGTTCCAAAAGACAACATCTATGTGTCGAGCGTAAAAGTACCTTTTAATTAATGATTTAAATAACGTCACCTTCCTTTCATCGACTAAGTTGAACAGAGCCAACCCTCCTCCGGCGTTGCTCATTCCTTTCCCTCGACCTCTTCTCGAGTTGCTTCCCTTCCTTGTTCGTGAACCAGAAGCCATTCTGACAAAAATTTCAAAAATTTGAGCACAAAAACTCTCTGAGGACTTTCGTCGAACACCTACTGTGCAGCACAATTTCAACCAAGAAAAATCTCCAATTTCTCCCAACAATCACTCCCCTTTCAAAAACCCATGCAAATCAATTCCCAAGCAGTTAAAGAGTACGAGCTCAAGCCATTTTACCTCTTGAATCATAGGTCGTGTTCTTGAGATTTGAGGTGAACAAATTGGGCTTGATTTTTTTCTTCCAAACGGATGGAGTTGCTTGAATTAGTTCTCCGATCAGATGTGTTTGTTTGGAAGATTACGGGATTATGATTTCTTTGAAAATGACTTTTTCTCTTTTTCTCTGTAAAAATAGGAGAATAATTAGCTGAAATATGAAATTTTCTAGTTTAAGAAGACTGACTTTTATAAAATCTGCATTGTCGTCCGATCGGATTATGCTGCTATCCGATCAGATGTGAGACCAGTGTGTTTGATCCGGTCGGATAGTGCTCTTGTCCGGTCGGATGGTTCGCCAGTAATTTTAATCCGATCGGTTTTAGCCCTCCATCTGGTCGGATGGTACTGTTCGTCGTGAAAAATTTATTTTTTTATTCTTCTTATATATATATATATATATATATATATATATATATATCTTTTTTGGTTTTTGTGTATATATATATTTTTTTTGTATTTTAATTACTTATGTACATTGATTTGTCCCTGCAATACTCACGAAAAGAAAATTCATTAAATAGCAATAAATCACTCAAGCACAAATCTCTTATTTATTCAATAATTGAGCATAATTGCTCTTATTCAAACTAGAAATTCAACCACACGATAAAAAGCCAAATTCTGAACATAATCGCATAAAGTTAAGGTAAACTAGGAACTAAGATCTTATAACGATATTCGGGATATCAGGCGGGTTAGGTCCATAGGCCAAGTCTTCAAGGTCCTTTATCTCCTCCTCCATCTTGACAATTTTGGCGTTGAGCTCAATAATTTTCTCGTCTGCTTGGGACAAGTAATTATGGAGCGTGGCTATGTCCTCAAACAATGTAATCTCCTTGTAGATGTAGTTGGATATGTCGGCCCTTAGCTCGTTCATTGTTTCCCATTGCTCCTCCAATTTCATTTCAAATGTCTCCACCATATCCTCATACTTTTTTCTAGTTACCCATCCGTAACCAAAGTTAATGTGGGATGGGCTTTCGCTCATTCTTCTCAGTGAATATTCAAACACCATGGAATTTGTAAAGAAGAAGATGGTTGTGAAGAATAAGAACACTGACGATGGGATTTTATAGGGGTAAGAGGCTTAGGAGATGGGAGTCTAAGGATCTTTTAAAATCAAAGTATTCCTAATTTTTTCCTTGAGTACCAAAAATAAAAAGATTGAAAATCAGCTAATATTCAGCATAATCCTCATCAAATCAGACTTACTATGCGTAATACACTTACCAAATCCGTGTTCAGAATCAACTGATTTTGCCTTAATATCCTATCGACTAGTATTTTGTCAGACCGGATTGTGTGTATTCAGCCTGTCCGATCGGTCATCACCATTGTCCTGTCAGATGGTAGTCCAGAAAGTTTGATCCGACCGGTTTCATTCATCCCTCCAATCGGATGCCTTGTGCTGAAGGTTGATTTCAAGATTTCTAAACATCTTAAATCATAAATAACAACTACCAATATGAACAATACGTACAGAAATGAAAAGAAAATAAAAACACTTGGGTTACCTCCAAAGAAGTGCAACTTTTAACTTCCTTTGCTAGACGTTACCTCATTTTGGTTCAAGACTCTCGAGGTGGATCGTCAAGTAGCATGAATTCATGATCGATTTTGGGAATGGCCCCCCCATGATATAATCTCACCCTATGAACATTGACTTGGAACGTGGAGTTGCTTTTCTCGTCATATAAAAATACGGCGCCGAATTTGTTGATACTAGTGATCAAGTATGGCCCACTCCATTTCGACTTGAGTTTTCCTGGAAACAAATTGAAACGTGATTTAAATAATAAAGCTAGTTTCCCTACATCCAATTCTTTTGGAAAAAGCTTTTTTTCATGCAAATCTTTCATCTTTTGCTTGCTTGCCGATGCCATTTCACAAGAATCCTTTCTTATCTCCTCCAACTCGCTCAACTCCAACTTTCGAAATTCGTCGACCTTGTTTACATCCATATTAGATTTTTGTATTGCCCATTCCGCTTTGTGTGCTAACTCAACCGGAAGATGACAAGCCTTTCCATAAACTAATCGAAAAGGACTCATGCCAAAATTATTTTGCGGGCCGTTTGATATGCCCATAATGCATCAACGAGTTTCATCGCCCAATCTCTCCGGTTCGGCTTTACTGTCTTCTCCAAAATGCCCTTGTTTTGTCAATTACTTGTTTCCACTTGTCCCAACGTTTGTGTATGATAGGGGGTTGCTACTTTATGTCGTATCCCGTATTTGCTCATCAACCGTTCAAAAGCACGGTTACAGAAATGGCTACATCCGTCACTTATTATCACTCTTGGAACTCCAAAATGGCTGAAAATGTTCTCGTGTAAGAACTTGAGAATGATCTTGAAATTAGCCTTCTGGGTTGGTAATTGCTTCCACCCATTTTGAGACATAATCAACTCCAATAAGGATGTACTCATACTCTCCGCTCTTTGGAAATTGTCCCATAAAATCGATGCCCCATACATCGAAGATTTCGATTACTTGATTCGGAACCAATGGCATCTCGTTCCTCTTTCCTATTGAGACCGACCGTTGACAATTATCGCATGTCTTGTAGTAATGGTGTGCGTTGGCGAATAGTGAGGGACAATATAATCCGGATTGGAGAACTTTGAATGTTGTCTTTTGGCTTCCGAAATGTCCTCCCTCGTTATGACAAAACCTCAACAGGTCAGTCTTTTATTCGTCTGGCACACACCTTCGATAAAGTCCATCCTTGCAACATTTATATAGGTATGGATCATCCCAAAAGAAGCTCTTGCATTTAGACAAAAACCTCTTTCTTTCTTGTGCAGAAAGGTGGTTAGGGATAATATTACATGCAAGATAATTGATAAAATCAGCATACCAAGTCTCACTAGTGTTTTCAAAAATGTTAGCATCCCCATACGGAAAAGTATCATCAATAAAATCAAGTTTGCTAGACTCATTTTCTACTAACATGCGAGATAAATGATCGACAACCACATTTTCACAACTTTTTCTATACTTTATTTCAACGTCGAACTCTTGCAAAAGGAGAACCCAATGAATCAACCTTGATTTACTTTGGATTTTAATAAATAAGTGGCGCAAGGCCGCATGATCGGTGTGCACAATTACTTTTGACCCAACGATATAAGAACGAAATTTATCTAACGAAAACACTACAGCAAATAATTCACGTTCAGTGATGGTGTAATTACGTTGTGCACTATTTAGCATGAGACTAGCATAATAGATCACCCTTAGCAATTTATCGACTCGCTGCCCCAAAACAGCCCCAACCGCGTCGTTAGATGCGTCGTACATAATCTCAAATGGTGGTGACCAATCGGGTGCAACTATAACCAGTGCCTATGTGAGTTTTTCTTTCAATAATTTAAAAGCATGAAGACACTTATTATCAAACTCAAAAGGCACATCTTTATTCAATAATTTACACAACAGGCGGCAGATTTTAGAAAAATCTTTTATGAAACGACGATAAAATCCCGCATGCCCAAGAAAACTTCTAATCACATTAACATCTTTAGGTGGTGGGAGGGTTTCAATAACATCAATTTTTGCTTTATCAACTTCCAACCCTTGTTTGACACAACATGCTATTTTATAGTTTTTTTAATGGTATTAAAAATAAAGGTTCATTTGACTTGGTATTATCGGAAATCGATTCAAGTGACGAATCAAAGGGTTTGTAGCTTGAAGAAATAAAAGGGAAATGAAAATATAGCAAATAAACTAACTAAACTAAACTAGGAAATAAAATTGAAAGTTGTTCGGATGCCTCGTCGTATGCCTCGAATATGAAAATGCAAGCAACAATGAAAATTAAGCAAAAACAAGCAACGTTTCACCAAGTACAAGCACGAAAGCTCAAGGTACAACCATGATTGCATGAACATAAAAACTTAAATTGACAAAATTGGCAAAAATCGAAAGCATGAATAGAAAGAGCAATGCAAATTGACGTCAAAGTTTAAAACTTTACGTAAAATAACAAGTAACAAGGAGTAGATCTAGGATTTAGCATGAAAAAATGCATGAAAATAAAAATCTAAATAAAGCATATGAAATACTCAAAATAAAAATGATCCATGACTCGATCTATGATCTAGATGTGTCACTCATCTAGAATCCATGGACGATTCACAAGATCTAACAAGAAATCAAAGAGCTAAGGCAAAAAGCATAAAATTGAAGAACAAAGCATGAAAATAAAAGAAAGCTTACTTGAATTAAAGAGAGTAACAAGCTTGAATTAAATTGCAACAAAGTAAAAATCCAAGGGAGTAGTTGAATTCTTGTTAGGCTTACAAACCCAAGGAATTGATTGAAATTCAAATCTAAGAACTAGAGAGAGAATTTTTATCCAAACCCATGCAAGAGTTGGAAAAATGAGAGATAATTATAAAAATGAGAGAAGTCCTCTATTTGTACTAGGTATAATTGAGTTTAAATGGGTCAATTTGGGATTTAAAGGCTTAAACCCAGGTTTGATAAAGTTTGACCCGAAATAGGCTTTGCTAACCTTTGGCTTGGTTGGCTCGGTAGGCTTGGACGTGGGCGCAAGGTTGGCTAGGCGCTGGGCTTGGCAGGCGTCTTGGCGAGGCGCTGGCAAGTGCCTGGGGCTGGAGATGGAAAGTGTCTTGGCGAGGAGATGGCTCACAACTTATGAAGATATAAGAGCTAAAATCAAGCTCGGCTAACAAGAATTGGGGCATAGGCTCAAGGGGGCTCATTTGGGATATTTAAGTAGCTTATATATTTGGATATGACCGAAATAAGGGTGATATATGTGCCTCGGGTTTGAGTAGTCTTGATATATGTGCCTCGGGTTTGAGTAGTCTTGATATATGTGCCTCGGGCTCATTTGGGATATTTAAGTAGCTTATATATTTGAATCATGAATGAGTAAAGTCAAGCCTCCTCAATGCAATTTCCATAAAAATGCAAGCAAAACCGATAATTCACACAAGACTACTCACTAGTTTGCACCGGGTTTTGGAAAATAAAATCAAAAGAGCTTTTTGACTTTGCAATCTTTTCGCGATACTCACCACAAAACAAACTGGCGCCGTTGCGACTCGGCTTGGTTAAGGCTTTCGATTTGATTGTTGTTTCGTTGTGTTTTTAGCTTTCTTTGTTATTGACATGGTGGATACATTCCCAACATGGGAGGGCATGGTGCAAACCATGTTGGGAATGGGATGTATAATGGCCTTGGCAACGTGAGAGGGCATGGTGTAAACCACATTGCCAATGGTGGATTTGGCCATATCCAACCCGGCATGGGAAGGCATGGTGCAAACCATGTTGGGTTTAATGGCTCCTCGGGTACTAATGGTCCGTATGGAGGATATGGTGCTCCGAATCATTTCCTGAATATGCATAATCCGACATCCAGGCCATATGGTTGTTATATTTCTCTTAATCAATGCACGAACATGTATAATGGAGGCTTTAGTTCGAATGGGTACGTTGGTGGTCAATATCTGAATCCCACCCCGTATGGTGGTAATGGCATTCTCGAGCATGGTCCAAACTTGCATAATGGTAGCTTTGGAAATCCTGGCCCGTGTGAAGGTCCTCCTACTTCGATTTCCAGTTTTGGGACGCACATGACCTTATCCTCTAAGAATCTCGATGCTTATACGATGTTTGGAGGAGCGAGCTCCATTGTCGCATGTGGCCCCCCTATATGCACTATGGGTGATGTTAACAAACCCTTCGGGGAGGTGTTTACCCGTCCTGAGCCAAAATATTCTCCACCGACGTATTCTAGTACTATTGACTCGAGCATGGCTTTATCATCTAAGGAACTTGATTTGATTAAGAAAATGGCGGCGTTGGAGTCTAAAATCACTCAATCGTCTAGCGCGGGGCCCGATTATACTACATCATCATGTGCTTTGCTGCCGACTCATAATCCTCTTGATTCTACTCCCGTGGACCCATTTTGTCCATCTATCCCAGTGATTGCTTCTACTCCATCCCCCGATCCAGATCTCTTGGTCTTTAGTCGACAATTGCCAAGTCCACCTTAACATACTCTTCCGGTCACGATCCTCGATAAGTGTGGGGTAGTTTATAAGGTTGTCTCACCGACAGAGGAGGCCGTGGTTTCAATTCCGAGTAATCTTGCTCCTCTCGCCCGTACACCTTGTCTTTCAAAAGAATCTTACGAGGATTTGTTACATATAGACTTGATCAAATACATGGCCGAACGAGTGTATATGGAGGAAAGTAGCATTGAAGAGGAGGTTTTCCGGGATGTCTATATTGAGGGGTGTTGTGAGGATGATGAGCCCCTTGTTCTTAACGATGAGTACGTTGTGTCTCTATGTGCACAAGACTTGTGTGAAAATGATTATAATTGTGTCATTGAGGGCACCGACAAATTGTTGGTGGGGGAGGTGGAGATTTTTGATGATATGATTGGAGAGATTGAAGAGTACCTTGAGGGGATCGGTGATTTGTTCGAATTAGCCTCCAACGAGGTCGAGAGGAGGCACAAGCCCAAGCTTAAGCCTCCTCCATATCCCCTCAAGCGTGTCTATTTGGAGAAAGAGGAGAAAAATCGAAAAATTAAAAAATATATATATATATTCTGTTGTCTTTTAGTTCTTTTTCACCCTTATTTAGTTTCATTTTGTTTTGACTAATGTACATACTTTCTTGAGTTTTTAACTTCATGTGAATTTCTTGTATAGTGTTTCATTTTACGACTTCAATCTTAGGCGATTTGATAAGTGGGTAGCGTTCGTGGAGCCGGGAGATACTAGCCATGCTCGATTTCTACTTAGATTGCTTGGATGCCTAGGTGGATCCCACCAAGCTCGACTCAAACTCGCTCGGTTAAGGAAGTTTCTATTTCACCCCCTTTTACATGATTTTAATTAAAATGCAATGAGGGCATTGCATGGTTTAAGTGTGGGGTGGCTAGGTGACTAGGGTCCGGGTGTCATAAAGCATGATTTGCCTTTCTTAACTCGAGCCTTGGCGAAGTGACGCATTCTCAGCGAAGTGACGCTTACTAATTGCGCATTTATATGGTGTTGATGGTCGACCCGGCCAAAGTAACCACAAAGAATTGACGGCACCCTATGACCAGGAGAAGGGTCGAAGATGAACAAAGGGTCCACCCTAAACCTACGCGTCAAACTGCCTCACGCACAAGGCCGAACACCCGCGCGCCTCGCAGGACCTGGCGCGCAAGGTGCCAACCAGGGCGCGAGAAGCTCCGAGCACACCCGCGCGCCTCGCAGGACCTGGCGCGCAAGGTGGCCGACCAGGTGCGAGAAGCGCCGAGCATACCCGCGCGCCTCGCCGGACTTGGCGCGCAAGGCGGCCGACTAGGCGTGAGAAGCGCCGAGCACACCCACACGCCTCGTAGGACATGGCGCGCAAGGTGGCCGACCAGGCGCGAGAAGCACCGAGCACACCCGCGCGCCTCGCAGGACCTGGCGCGAGAAGCGCCGAGCACACTCGCGCGCCTCGCAAGACCTGGCGCGCAAGATGGCCGACCAGGCGCAAGAAGCGCCAAGCACACCTGCGCGCCTCGTCGGACCTGGCGCGTGAAACCGCCGATCAGGCATGCAAAGCTGTCGACCGGGCGCGCACAAGGTGCCGAGCACCGCGCGCACTTCGCGGGACTCGGTGCGCGAAACTTCAGACCAGGCGCGCGGAACTGCTCACCAGGCGCGCCGAACTGCCGACCAAGCCGCACAAAACTGCCGACCAGGCGCGCGGCACTTCCGGATAGGCGTGCACAAAGAGCGAGCACCGCTCGCACTTCGCGGGACTTGGCGCACAAGACTGCCGACCAAGCACGTCAACTCCCGACCATGCGCCCGGATCTGCCGACCAAGCGCGCAGGAAATTGTCGGCCAGGCGCGCCGGACTGCCGACCAGGCGCGCAAGACCGCCGACCAGGATCGCAAAACCGCCGACTAAGACCACAAAACTGCCGACCAGATGCACATTTTGCCGAGCAGAGTTGAGTCGGACGTGACGATTTGGGTTGACCTAGCGCTGAGAGTCGCCGATTTGGAGGTCTACCAACTCGACGAAGTACGTCGCGTATGGGTCGTGCAGTATGAAGATGGGGTTGAGAGAAGAGCGGTCGGATTGAAGGTGGTCGGCCACTGAGAATGGTCGGCTCGACCTTTCGACAGTTCGAGTTCGGATTTGAGGCGGCGGAAGAGATATGATCAAGGTTTTATTCTCTGACTCAGAAAGGGATATGCAACCAAATGAGAAAGCGCCAGGTGTCTAATTAGGGTTAGGATTTTTGTGATTGGCTTATTGGCCAAGTAAGTCGGTGCACCCAGGTGGTGACACGTGTCCAATTAGGGTTTTGAAGGGAAACTATAAATAGCCTCTCCAAGAGAGAGAGAGGGGGGATCCCCAATCTGCTAGAGAGAGAAATACATAGAGAGTTAGAGAGAGAAAGGCTTGTATTCAGAAAACTACCCTGTACAAGGATCCGGTTAAGCCGATCCGACCTAATTTTTGAGGAATAAAAGTCAAGCACTTTTTCCCATTTTTGGTTTTCTATTTTCCTATTGCTGAACTGCTTATTTTCTTGGTTTTAATGATTTAGACTACTCTTAGATCTAAACAAAATGGCGCTAGAAGAAGGTCTCTTGTGATCTACGGTTCCACTCGCTCGACCAGCTCGTCCTGTTTTTGTTTCCTGTTTTGTGTTTTCGATCTTTGTTTTCTCGCGAGCTACTGGTCATCAACCTTATTCGTGGTTGAGATTTGTCTTTTAAAAAAAATAGAGAGGTAGGAAGTTTTTTGACTCTGTTCGTCGTTATGGACCCATCAGAAAGCTCAAGACGAAACCCTGCAAAAGAACGGCAAGAAAAGACTGTCCAGTCGGGCCCAAATGAGCTCGACCCTGAACAGGTGAGGTCATTCATGCAGCACCCCACCTTTGCCAAGGAGTTCGAAGAAATGATGAAGAGAGCGGCGAAATCAATCTTGACTCCAGAGATTGTGGTTGGCAACCCCAAGAATGTCGACCTCCTGGAAGGGCATTCGGAGTCGGACCCAGCTCGTGAGATAGCAAGAAAAGTCGGGAAAAGAAAGCTAGAGGAAGTTGAGCTAAATGCTAAGAGCAAGCCCGAGAGACCTCCCATCGCACGTCGCCTCACATTCTCCTCCCCCCAGAATTTTTTTGCTCGGCTCAGGAAGCCAGCCAGCAAAGCACAGGAAGAACATCCCGAGAGGTCGGCGAACAGCAAGAGCATTGCCATGAGCATCCCACGCAAGCCAAACGAGGAGTCGGCAGAGCTCAAACATTTGAAGCGAAGGATTTCTGAGCTCGAGGCCAAGCAGGTCACCCCCTGGTCCAACCCACATATCCGATCTCACGACCAATCCTGACCAGCTCGGCGTGTGACGACGAGTCCCCCTTGTCTATCAAGATCCTCTCCGAACCACTGGAGGGAAAACTAAAAATCCCCCCAATCACTCTGTATAAGGGGAGCAGCGACCCTGACTCGCATCTGAGCCATTACCAGAACTACATGGATATGCTCGGCGCATCCGACACATACAGGTGCCGAATGTTCTCCATGACACTGGATGAAGCCCCGTTAAGGTGGTATCGATCATTGCCGTGCCACTCTATCTGCTCATGGCCCCAACTGAGGTCTTCGTTTCGAGGACATTTTATGGTTTCCAAAGCTTCAGTTGCACCAAAAAGGGCCATCGCCACCATCGTCCAAAAGACGAATGAATCGCTGAAGAGCTATATAGCTCGGTTCACGAAGCAAGTTTCTGAGTCCCAGCCCTGCGGTGATGAAGCTTTACTGATTTTAGCTCAGAACGGGTTATCTGACAACTCGTTCTTCAAGTGGGTCAACAACCAACAGGATCCTCGAACTTTCCAAGAGTTCCTGGCGCTGGCCGCATCTCAGATCGCAGTCGAACAGAACATGGCCGCCCCGGTCATCTCATTCCCACAAAGCCATAAGCCTACTCGACAAAGCGATAAGAACCCGAGTCCTCAAGTGACCACGAAGAAATTTTTGCAAGAAAAGCATTCTGACCTCCTCGCCGAGTACAATGAGGTCTACTCAATGGCAGCTGCCACGATTTTTGAACGGATTAAAGATTTGGACAT
This sequence comes from Phtheirospermum japonicum, assembly GCA_014905375.1. NCBI lineage: Eukaryota > Viridiplantae > Streptophyta > Magnoliopsida > Lamiales > Orobanchaceae > Phtheirospermum > Phtheirospermum japonicum. Next base: position 505,903 of record BMAC01000691.1, on the reverse strand, counting down.
CCTCCCCCATGCTCGGCTAATCAAAAAAGACCCTTCCCTGCTCAATAAAAAGAGATTTTGCAGGTATCATGTATCGATAGGGAACAACACGGAGGAGTTCCACGACCTGGTCTGCGCCTTGATCAAGGTCTGCGACGATAGGAACCTGCTGCATTTCTCCAAGAACCACCAAGCTCGGCAGGAAAGAAGAGGCAATAATCAGCCACCTCCACCCCCGCCAAACGGAGCTGGAGGGAAGAGAGAAATCTTGACCTTCATCAACACCAGCCGAGCAGTGGAGGAAGTGTCAAATCGAAAAAGGAAGACCCTGGTCAGGGAGGCAAGGAACTCTATTCAGAAAACAAAAGTCAGAAGGTCCGACATCTTTCATTTTGACGACCAGCCTGATGAAGAGGATGAGCTAGTGTCATCCTTCACCTTCCATGAATCAGACGCAGCTCCACTAGACCATCCCCACTCTGATGCTCTTGTTATCACCGTACCCATCCTGGGGATCCGGACACATCGAGTGCTCGTAGATCCCGACGCATATGCAAGCATAATTTACTTACCTGCCTACCGAAGAATGAGGGTACCCAGAGAATATGTCGAGCCGTGCGATGATAGAATTAGAGGGATAAGTGGCAACTATGTGCAAGCTCTGTTTCAGGTGAAGCTGTCTGTCGAGTTCGGCACGGGTGAGGAGAAGAGAACGATTCTCACAACTTTCAAAGTGATCGACGTTCCAATCGACTACAATGCCCTCATAGGTAGACCAGCTCTGTATGATCTCAGAGGAGCAATGTCAGTATACCACTATTCGATTAAGTTCCCAGGCTCCCTCGGAGAATGCGAACACAGAGGTGATCAGGTAGCGGCTCGAGAATGCAGTTGGTCGATCAGGCCCAAGCAGATAAACATGGTCGAACTATCGAGAAGAGAAGGGCTGACTGAGGAGATGAAAGGCGATGAGCCCGACAGTTTGATTTTGAAAGGCATGATCATTGAAGAGCCGGATGAACCCAAACCTGCAAATGAAGAGGAACACACAACGAAGGTCGATGAACTGAACCTTGTGTCCGAAGTTGACCACCCAGTTCCCGTGTCAAGCAGAATTGAACCAGAACCAGGTCAGGAACAGGGGTTGAACACAGAGGTCGAAACAATGGAGGTCGGCCTGAGCACAGAAAAAGCTGACGAAACAAAGATGGCACCACCAGAAAAAATCTTTGTCGAAGCCGACCCGACCGAGGTCGACCGGGAAAGGGATAGAGGTCGGCGCCCAGGTAAAGAGCTGATGAGAGAGTCAGAAAAAGTCTGCCGAGTTAAGAAGGCCGAGCTGAAGGAAGGGGAGGACGAGCTGGACGCTCGAAAGATGAACTTAAAGAGAAAGGCCACCCATGCTGAGCCAGTGGAAGACCTAGATTGGGTTTCGGTCGATGAGCTTGACCCAAGCAAATTGCTCCGGGTCGGCCACGATGTCCAAGAGCCCATCTGATCCCAGCTTATCAATTTCTTGAAGGCAAACCAGGATGTTTTTGCCTGGACGCATGCTGACATGCAAGGGATCGACCCGGAGCAAGCTTGTCGCCGACTTAACATCGACAAAAATGTCAGGTCGGTCATCCAGAAGAGAAGGAAGCTCGGCCCAGACCAATACGAAGATCTGGAGATGGAGGTTGTCAAGCTGCTAGATAACAAATTCATTCGAGAAGTCAGGTACCCAGTTTGGGTATCTAACCCTGTGCTCGTCAAGAAATAGATAGGGCAGTGGCGACTATGCATTGACTTCTCGGACCTTAACAAGGCATGCCCCAAAGACAGCTATCCACTCCCCCACATCGACTATATGGTCGACACTACTGCTGGACACGAGCTAATGAGTTTCATGGACGCCTACTCTGGTTATAACCAAATCCCGATGCATCCGGGTGACCAGGAACACACGTCATTCTACTCAGCAAGAGGCCTCTATTGCTATACCATGATGCCATTCAGCCTGAAGAATGCGGGGGCTACTTATCAGCATCTTGTCAATAAAATGTTTGCTAGTATGATAGGAAAAACGATGGAAGTGTATGTAGACGACATGCTCATCAAATCTTTGTACTCCTCCGATCACATCGATGATCTTAATAAGATGTTTTCTGTTTTGCGTGTTTACCGAATGATGTTAAACCCCAAGAAATGCTCTTTCGGAGTTGGGTCTGGAAAATTTTTAGGATACATGGTGAGTCAAAGAGGCATTGAATCCAACCCAGACAAAATTCGAGCGATAGCCAAGCTAGAACCTCCTCGAAGTGTGAAACAGGTGCAGAGCCTTACCGGCAAAATGGCCGCCCTGAGTCGATTCATATCCAGGTCGATAGACAAGTGTAAACCATTTTTCGAAGCAATCAAGAAGAGTAAGAGCTTCAAATGGACACCAGAATGCCAGATAGCTTTCGAAGAATTGAAGATCTGCATGGCAAATGTGCCAACCTTGCAAAAACCAACCAAGGAGGAGCCTCTCTATCTCTACTTGGCGATCTCGGCAGTAGCAGTCAGTTCGGCACTCGTACGATCTGATGAGCTCGGACAACATCCAGTATACTATGCGAGCCATGCCATGCACGATGCCAAGCTAAGATATTCAGCCATGGAAAAAATCGCTTATGCTCTCATCATTTCCTCGCGCAAGCTGCGCCCTTATTTCCTCGAGCACCGAATAATTGTGTTGATGAGCTTCCCTCTAAAACAGATCATGCACCGACCCGACACATCCGGAAGAATGATGAAATGGGATGTCGAGCTCGGACAGTTTGACATAACTTACGAACCGAGAACAGCGATCAAAGGACAAGCCCTTGCTGACTTCATAGCCGAGTTCACACCAGCCGTCGAATTCGTCCCAGCAGAGGCCGAACAATGGCACCTGTACATTGATGGATCGTCGACCACCGRCCGAGMTGGTGSGGGGATAGTGCTGATYAGCCCCGAGAAAGTGCCTTTSTGCTCGGCGGTCCGCTTCAAATTTTCATTGACCAATAATGAAGCCGAATATGAAGCCCTCTTAGCTGGTCTCGAAACAGCATCCTCCATGGGGATCAGAAACCTCAAGATTCACAGTGACTCCCAACTTGTGGTAAACCAGATCAGTGGAGAGTACGAAACAAAAGAGCCTAGGATGGCGCAATACTTAGAGCTCACCAAGGCACGACTTAGCGAGTTTGAAGCCGAGGTGAACCACGTGCCAAGAAACGATAATGTCCCAGCCGATTCACTTACCAAGCTCGAATAGAGCTTAGGTATCGAGGAACTGAACACAATAACAGTCAGCCACCATTCCACAACAGCACTTGATGCCGCCACAGCTTACTCAGTAAATCAAGCAGACCAGACCAAAGAAGCCAAAATTGAAAAAGGTTATTGGATGAAACCATTGCTTCTATACCTTGAAGAGGGAACACTACCCGAAGACAAAGCGGAGGCTCGCTCGATTCGGACCAAGTCAGCTCGATACACCGTTGTGGATGGGCGACTCTACAAGAGAGGATACTCAGTTCCCCTACTAAGATGTTTGAACGAACAAGAGGCCGAGCATGCTCTGACGGAGGTACATGAAGGTGTTTGCGGGAACCATGCAGGAGGGCAATCATTGGCGCATAAGCTCGTTCGGCAGGGTTACTACTGGCCGACCTTAAAGAAGGATGCAACGTCAAAGGTCAGAAAATGCAAGAAATGCCAGATATTTGCACCTCAGATCAACTCCCCAGCCGAGCCCCTAAACTCAATTTACTCTCCGTGCCCATTTGCCAAATGGGGGATCGACCTTATTGGTCCGCTAGCAAAGGGCAAAGGAGGAGTCAAATACGCAGTGGTCGCGGTCGACTACTTCACGAAATGGGCCGAAGCCGAGCCCCTGGCCTCGATCACCGACCAGAAGATAATCAACTTCGTTTGGAAGTCAATCATATGCAGGTTTGGCACCCCACTCTCAATAGTGTCTGACAACGGCAGACAGTTTGATAGCAAGAGGTTCAAGGCATTTTGCGGGGAGCTAAACATCAAGAACACACTTCGCGACACCATACCACCCCCAATCGAACGGACAAGTAGAAGCAGTGAACAAAGTCCTCAAGTACACGCTAAAGAAGAGATTGGAAGACCTGAAGGGCAGTTGGCCAGAGGAGCTACCAGGCGTTTTATGGTCATACAGGACGACCCATCGTTCGTCCACCGATGAGACCCCTTTCTCATTGGCTTTTGGATCAGAAGCAGTCATACCGCTTGAGCTTGGCACTCCGTCTTATCGAGTGGCTCACTTCGAAGAGGAAAAGAATAACATGGCGTGTCGAGCCGAGCTCGACCTATTGGAAGAGAAGAGGAGAGAAGCAGAGATGAAGAACGCTATCTACAAACAAAGGAGTGAGCGTTATTACAACTCCAAAGTGAGAGAAAGAAGCTTCAAGGTCGGTGACCTAGTTCTTAAGCGCATCCTAGGAAAGAACCAAGGTCCGCTCAAACCGAAGTGGGAAGGACCATTTCGCATAGCTGAAATCCTCCTGCACGGCGCCTATGAATTAGAGCACCCCGACGGCACAAAGCTACCACACCCTTGGAACGCAGTGTACCTCAAAAATTATTATCAATAAAATGTTATTTTCGTTTGATCACTTGCGGATAACCCAAACTCACCTCACCAGGTCGACCAACTTTGGTCGACCAGAGATTCCAAAATTTGGAAATCAGCATCACTAAGTCGACACAAGGGAAAACCCAGTGTGGTCGACCTCAAAAAGAAGAAAGAAAAGAAAAAGAATAGCACGGTCGGGATGTCAAGTTGACCATATTGGTCGACCTCAGTATGGTCGACCTCATCGAGTCAACCACAACATGGTCGACCTAAAAAAAAAAGATGTCGAGCCGATCTCATAGGTCGAGGTCGACCACATACAGCTTGACATCACTATGCAAAATTAAGCTCATCAGAGCAATACCACACTTCGAAGGCATGTCCAAATAAAATAAGTCAATTCAAGACTTTAAGGACATTTCACAAAAACTAAGAAAACTCCAAGGCAGGTAGCCAAAAGGAACTCGACAACCTAAGTCAACATGGTCGGCCCAACGAATAAGTTTACAAAACTGAAAATAACTAAGGCTAAAAGGCACTCCAAAGGCTCCAAACTAGGACTAACCAGTCCAATGTAGCCGACCACAAAACAATGCAAAGCTGAACTAAAGTAAGGCTCAAGTGCGAAAGTCAAACAAACCCAACAAAGAGGTTGGTTTGAAAAGTACGTTCACAAGATCGAAACAGTCTTAAGGTTATAAAACCACCCAGAAAACACAACTCTGAAGTGAACTAGCCAAAAGAGGACGACCACAATGCAAAGTAAGTACAAGCAGGAATGATAAAATTCCTAAAGGCAAAGCCAATTTCATAAGCCAAATGAGGTCGACCAAAAACAAGTCGACCAGATCATACAATAGTTCACTACATAGCGAATTATTCGGAAACAGAACAGAAAACAATTAAAGTCAAGCCGACCTAAACAACAAGGCTAAAAGCCTACTCATCTCCCTCGCCCTCCTGGTCATCACCTTCTTCACCTGAGCCGCCCATATCGTCGTCCGAGCCACCCATCCCAAGCTCAGCCTTCCTCTCAGCAATATGTTGAGCAAGGTCTGAAAGAGAGGAATCCCCCGCAAGCATGTCGTAGGCCTTCTGCATAGTGGAAAGATAGGAGGCACTGATCATCGGGTTCATCGTCTCGGCTTCACACTGAGCAACCCCTTCGATTTTTCCTCTCTCAAAAGCAGCATGAGTGTCCTTCAAAGATTGGAAGTCGTTTTGAAGTTGAACATAAGCGCTTCGGAGCTTCGTGAAGTCTTGACGGAGAAACATCATTGAACCCATAGACCGGCATAGGTCGGTCTCAACGAGGCCGAACTGCTCTTGAGGAGGAAGACCCGAAGCCCAGTTATATAGATCTGGCGCCCAAGCACGATCCATGAACTCGTTGACAGCAAAGCCATGTGAAAACCCCTCGCCACGGTATGGCGCATACGCCGTCGGATAGACCGGCTCAATAGCTTGAGGCTGAGGACAGGAGCTCACAAATACCTCGGGCTCGGGACCGAGATCAACATCGACCACAGGACAACGCCTACCCCACCACGAGATCTCCCTTCGCCAGCACCAGGGGATGCGACTGGCCCAACTTTAGGCTCGGGCGCTGCATCAACAGAAGGGGCTGACTTCTTATGTTTACTCGTGCCACCCTTGGTCCCTTTTTTCTTCAACCTCTCCATATACTTTTGCGCTTCCGCCATTGCATCCATAGCTCTGCTTCGGTCGAAAAAAGGACAGAACACTGCAAGAAAGGAGGCCTACAATCAGAAAGTCGACCTCACGAGGTTGACGTAAAAAAAAAAAAAAAGTGCGTCGAGCCGGCCAGTCCTTGACAAGCCGAACTCGACCACCCAATAAACATCGGCCGGACCATTACCAGGAAGGGACTCGACCAAGCCTCTGGTCAGGGAAAGACTCGTAGACCCTGCTCTATAACACTTATCAGGTTCAAAAAGATCTCCACACTGTCGCGAATCTGGATCCGAACTCAAAATCGTATACAAGCGTTCAACAAACTCGACATTAGGCTTGACAAACTTCGGAATAGCTGTAAACAAAAGAAAATGATGAGGCATTAGAAGGGAAGAAAAATGACGAAAAATGAGGAATTATACCGACCGAGTTTTAGAAATAAGAGCAAGTGGCGGGCTGCAAGAACGCCCATCGGGTCTCCGCGTCGGCCAATCCCCTCCAACGTAGAACCAGTATGGTTTCCATGTGTGGAGAGTTTCTAAAAGACCCTCGACTAAATCTTTGAACTCTCTGTCCCGAACTGAAGCATAAAACCAGCCCGACCCAAGACCGCCCGAAGGTTTCCACTGGTACAACCAGTTGAGCTCGTCGAAAGTAGGACGAGGCCAGCCATTTTCAGTAAATAGAATCACGACGCCCAAAATACGGGCCAAAGATAAAGGATGAATTTGGGCTAGAGGGATACCCCACTTCCTAATCAAATGCGTTACGTAGGGTGAGAGTGGAAGTGAAATACCAAACTTCAAGCTGTCACGAAACAGAGCCGTGCAAGAAGGGGCGCACGGTGTATCTGCTCACCGGGGTAGGGTAGAAATAAATGAACATCACCGGGCACGAGATAAGTGTTACGGTATTCCTCCATGTGCCTCTCAGTTAAAAAACTAGTTTGCACCGCGATTTTCAATGGCAACTCTTCCCTTTCCAACGGAGCCGGTCTCTCCCAATGATGGGGAGGAGCAGGTTCGTTGGGCCGGGCCATCAACGGACCGGGCGGGAGCCTCGTGTTTCTAGAACGCCTTCTCACCCTAGGAGGACCCTGATCGTCGGAATCATCAGAGTCGTCGGCCTCAACCTGAGGACCCGTAGATTTTTTAACGGTCCTGAAAAGACCAGCCGAACTTCCCGGGACTCCAGTTTTGTCTGAACTCAAACCCTCGAGCCACTTCACACCATGTTGACCAGCGGGGCCTGGAGAGTCGACAGGGCCGTAAGCACTACCCGAGCCAAGTCTCACCCTGGGACCGAATTCACAAGCCACGCCGAACTGGCCCCCAGGGCCGAACTGGACACCCGAACCAAACTGACCCCCGACGAACTCAGCAACTACGAAGAAACTCCCATACTCGTTCACACCAAAACGAGAATTATAACCCCCTGGCCCCCCGGGTCGGGCACCACCACCATTCCCGTCACCCTCATAACCCACCTYTCCAAKATCGCCCGGAGAATACCTCRAAYTATAAGACATTCGAACAAACAAAGTATAAAGAAGAAAGTTTTTYACCYTAGGAAAAATGGGAAGGMCAACTCGAGACRTGGGCAARCAAGAAAGCTGAGCACAAAACAAAAGGAAGAGGGAAAACAAGGGGCTTCGTTTTTCTAAAGAAGGAAGAGTGCATGGGGCTTGAGAAAATTAACAAAGCTAGAGAAATGAAGAAGTGAATGAGGAAAATATGAGGTGCTACCTATTTATAAAGAGGGGAATTCAACCAAACCAGCATTATTGAAGAGGAAAAGGACAAGAACACACTTCTCAAGGTGGAAGAGGATAAGAGGCCCCCACAAATCATTCAAAGGAAAAAGGACGAGGAGGTAAAAGATGGGCCCTTGTCAAGTCGTACTTTTCACTGACAACCCGTACAATGTACGGTTGGAGGAACAGACTACGGACACGACGAACTGGGCAGAATAATGAGAATACCATAGTAAAGTGGGATAAAATGCCAACGCCACAAATCTAGCCTTCAATGTCGACCCATCCCTGAAAAAGATGGTGAGTCCGAACCTGGCAAATAAATAGCCGACTCCGCACTCAGGGGCTTGTTGATGGTCRACCCGGCCAAAGTAACCACAAAGAATTGACGGCACCCTATGAACAGGAGAAGGGTCGAAGATGAACAAAGGGTCCACCCTAAAACTACGCGTCAAACTGCCTCACGCACAAGGCCGAACACTCGCGCGCCTCGAAGGACCTGGCGCACAAGGTGGCCGACCAGGCGCGAGAAGCACCGAGCACACCCGCGCGCCTCGCAGGACCTGGCGCGCAAGGTGGCCGAACAGGCGCGAGAAGCACCGAGCATACCCACGCGCCTCGCTGGACTAGGCGCGCAAGGTGGCCGACCAGGCGTGAGAAGCACCGAGCACACCCATGCGCCTCGTAGGACCTGGCACGCAAGGTGGCCGACCAGGCGCGAGAAGCGCCGAGCACACCCGCGCGCCTCGCAGGACCTGGCGCGCAAGGTGGCCGACCAGGCGCGAGAAGCGCCGAGCACACCCGCGCGCATCGCAGGACCTGGCGCGCAAGATGGCCGACCAGGCGCAAGAAGCGCCAAGCACACCCGCGTGCCTCGTCGGACCTGGCCTGCGAAACCATCGATCAGACACGCAAAGCTGTCGACCGGGCACGCACAAGGCGCCGAGCACCGCGCGTACTTCGCGGGACTCGGCGCGCGAAACTTCAGACCAGGCGCGCGGAACTGCCCACCAGGCGCGCCGAACTGCCGACCAAGTGCACAAAACTGCCGACCAGGCGCGTAGGAAACTGCCGACCAGGCGCGCGACACTGTCAGATAGGCGCGCACAAAGCGCCGAGCACAGCTCGCACTTCGCGGAACTTGGCGCACAAGACTGCCAACCAAGCGCCCGGATCTGCCGACCAGGCACGTAGGAAATTGTCGACCAGGCGTGCAAGTTCGCCGACCAGGATCGCAAAACCACCGACCAAGACCACAAAACTGCCGACCAGACGCACATTTTGCCGAGCAGAGTTGAGTCGGACGTGACGATTTGGGTCGACCTAGCGCTGAGAGTCGCCGAGTAGCCTATTTGGAGGTCTACCAACTCGACGAAGTACGTCGCGTATGGGTCGTGTAGTGTCAAGATGGGGTCGAGAGAAGAATGGTCGGATTGAAGGTGGTCGGCCACTGAGAAAGGTCGGCTCGACCTTTTGACGGTTCGAGTTCGGATTTGAGGCGGCGGAAGAGATATGATCAAGGTTTTATTCTCTGACTCAGAAGGGGATATGCAACCAAATGAGAAAGCGCCAGGTGTCTAATTAGGGTTAGGGTTTTTGTGATTGGCTTATTGGCCAAGTCGGTGCACCCAGGTGGTGACACATGTCCAATTAGGGTTTTGAAGGGAAACTATAAATAACCTCTCCAAGAGAGAGAGAGGGGGGATCCTCAATCTTCTAGAGAGAGAAATACATAGAGAGTTAGAGAGAGAAAGGCTTGTATTCAGAAAACTACCCTGTACAAGGATCCGGTTAAGGCCGATCCGACCTAATTTTTGAGGAATAAAAGTCAAGCACTTTTTCCCATTTTTGGTTTTCTATTTTCCTATTGCTGAACTGCTTATTTTCTTGGTTTTAATGATTTAGACTACTCTTAGATCTAAACATATGGGTGAGTCATTTTTGTGTCTTTATTACATTGTTGAACAATCACCACTTACTTGGAGGTTTAAATAGTTTACTTGTCGGATTCTTACATGTTTATGCCCTCTTGTGTAAGGAGTTGGATTTTTATGCTTCGTCCAAAACCCGCATATATATATATATATATAATCAACATTTATTCGTAAAAAGATTGCAAAGCTCTAAAAGCTCTTTCAATTTTGTTTCTAAAAATCGGTGCAAACTAGTGAGTAGCTTTGTGTAAATTATCGGTTTTGCTTGCATTCTTATGGAAATTGCATTGAGGAGGCTTGGTTTTGCTCGTAAATGACTGAATTTGGAAATGACCTCGAGGAACATATATCACCCTTATTTCGGCCTTATCCAAATATATAAGCTACTTAAAAATCCTAAATGAGCCCCCTTGAGCCTATGTCCCGTTTCTTGTTAGCCGAGCTCAATTCTAGCTCTTATATCTTCATAATTTGTGAGGTAAGAGTGTATGAATAGTTGACGAGAAATGTGAGGGAAAATCGATTGTGGGTTTCGGGTTTTGAGTTGTTTATACAAAAAAAAGAAGAAGAAGAAGATCTAACACAAATCACGAAAAGTGATAAAGCGTGCGTTCAAGTGAAAAGACTAACTCAAAAAGGCTAAGTTTAGTAAAAAGAAGCAATTTCAAAAAGCTTCTAAGTGTTGTGAAATAAGAGTTGGAAAAGCATGTGAGTATACGAAAGGGTTTCGAATGGGAGTTTGGTGAATTGGAAAGGGTGAAGCGATCATAAGCTCTGAGTTTAATAAATTAGGGTTTCGTGTGTTATTGATCACGTTTGATCGTGTGTTAGCCACTATATCCAATAATTTCATACCTTACCAAAGAGACCACATTACAACCCGAGATAAAGACCTCTTTCGATTCTTGTTTGGTCATGTACACTGGGTGCTTTTTAGTTTCCGATTTGTGAAATCTTGATGAGGTGCATGCATTATCCGATTCGAGCGTATACACGTCCCATATAAACAAACACTTGAGCGAATTGAGCGAACACCCTCAAAATTCCATTTGAGAGGAAGTCATTGATTTGGTTTTCATTTGAGGAAGAGTAATACGAGCAATGCTTGATGATAACGTGTTTATATTGATACTTTCATCATATTAATAAGGATAAGCACAAGGGTTTTTCTTTTTGCATATGTTCATTGCATGTACATTCTCGATTCTTTTCGTTGTTCAAGGACGAACAAACCGATAAGTGTGTGATGGTTGTTTTTCATGTAATTGTGGTGTTTTTCTCGTGTTTTTAATTATAGTTTTATATTGATTTTAGTAGTTTTTAATCGAGTTTCATTAGGTTATTCGGTTGTTTTTCTTGTTTTATTATTTTTTGTGTTTCTAGTTGATTTTATATTTAATTGGGTTAAATGGCTTCAATTAATTTAAGGTTTGGTGAAATTCTTGGGTTTTTATGTTCAAAATCCTATTTTATCGGTAAAGGCATTGAGAGCTAAAATTCTAACCTGGGCGCACGCCAAAATCCAAGCCAAACTTGATGCCAAGAGCATGCTCCGAAATGGGCAAAAATTGTGGAATACTAGCCAAAGCACGCCAGGCGAAGCCAAAATTGACGCCAAGCCTTGGCGCACGCTAAAAATGACGCCAAAATCCGCGCCATCACTGATGACACTGGGTTACCTAGTGTCCGAGCAGCGTCCGACACCGCACGCCCGCATCCGCCCACGCCTAGCGCTGGCGCTCGCCACGCCTCTTGCCAACATGCTCGCCAAGGCGCCCAGCTGCCGACATTGGGTACGTTGCCGACACTGGGTTACCCAGTGTCTGAGCCAACCAAGCCAAAAGGGCTAGCCAAGTGGCTAGGGAGACAATTTAAGGTTAAACTTGGTTAAACCCGGGAAATTAAGCCTTTAAAGCCCAAATTGATCCATTTAAACCCAAAAAAACTAGTATAAATAGGACCCAACTCTCATTTTGTAAGATATGACACCTCCTCCCAACCCAAGCTTGGGTTTGGATTAAAAATTCTCTCTCTAGATTTTAGATTTAATTTTCAAGCTTTGCCTTGGGTTTGTAAGCCTAAGAAAGAATTCAAGTACTCCCTTAGATTTTATTTTGATTGTAATTTCATTCAAGCTTTGAGATTCTATTTAATTCAAGTAAGCTTTCTTTAATTTCATACTTTCTTCTTCAATTCTATGCTTGTTCTTCATTTTGTGCTTTTTGCCTTAGCTCTTTGATTTCTTGTTGGATTTAGAATCGTCCATGAAATCTAGATGAGTGACACATCTAGATCATAGATCGAGTCCTTGATCATTTATTTTGAGTATTTTGCATGCTTTATTTTGGTTTTTATTTTCATGCATTGTTTCAAGCTAAATCCTAGATCTAGGCTTTGTTAATTCTCGTAAAGTCTTAAACTTTGACGTTAATTTTCATTGCTCTTTCTATTCATGCTTTCAATTTTTGTTAATTTTCATTATTCAAGTTTTTATGTTCATGCAAGCATGGTTGTACCTTGAGCTTTCATGCTTGTACTTGGTGAAACATTGCTTGTTTTTGGTTAATTTTCATTGTTGCTTGCATTTTCCCATTATTCAAGTTTTTATGTTCATGCAAGCATGGTTGTACCTTGAGCTTTCATGCTTGTACTTGGTGAAACATTGCTTGTTATTGCTTATTTTAATTATTTCTTTGCATTTTCAATTAAGGCACACGATGAGGCATCCGACCAACTTGCTATTTCAATTCCTAGAATAGTTTAGATAGGTTAATAGCTTGTTTTTATTTTCCTTTACTTTTCAAAGCTTGAAACACCTTGAAACTTACAATTGAATTGATTTCCGATATCACCAAGCCAAAAGAACATTTATTTACAAAAACCACTAAAAAATACACTTCAATAGGTGGGTTTTGGATGAAGCACAAAAATTCAACTCCTTACACAAGAGGGCATAAACATGTAAAAACCCTACAAGTAAACAACTTTCAAGCATATGGCGATTGCTCAACAATGTAATAAAGACACAAAAGACATAAAAATGACTCAACCATATAAATGCGCAATTAGTAAGCGTCACTTCGCCAAGGCTAGAGTTAAGAAAGACAAATCATGCTTTGTGACACCCGGACTCTAACCACCTACCCACCCCACACTTAAACCATGCAATGCCCTCATTGCATTTTAATGACAAATCAAGTAAAAGTAGGGTGAGATAGAAGCTTCCTCAACCAAGCGAGTTTGGGTCGAGATCAGTGGGGTCCACTTAAGCATCTAAGCAATCCAAACAAAAACCGAGCATGGATTGTTTCTCCCGGCTCCATGATTGCTATTAGCTTATCAAATCGGCAAAGGTTGGAGTTGGAAAGCAAAACACTAAAAGAGAAAATCACACAAAGTCAAAAACACAAGAAGATATGTACATAAGTCAAAACAAAATAAAACAAGGTTTAAAAAGAACCAAAAGACAACAATTTTTTTTTTAGTATATTTCTTGATTTTCGTTTTAAGAAGGAAGAAAATAAAAGAAATAAATGAGAAGAAATTGGGTTGCCTCCCAAGAAGCGCTTGTTTTACGTCACTAGCTTGACGAACTCCCCTTTTGATCATGATGAAGTCGAGGCGGGAGGATCCACCAAAGCGATCACTTCCTCCTCGGGAGGCAAGAGGAAGCCATGACGGTAGGGCTTGACCCGATGGCCATTGACTTGAAACGCTCTTGAGTCTTAGGGTCGATCAAGGTTAGCGCCCCACTCGGGTTGACATCGTCAATCGTATAGGGTCCCATCCATTTAGATTTCAACTTGCCGGGATGGAGGGCCAAGCGGTAATTATAGAGAAAAATAGGCATACCAACTTCTAGCTTCTTCGGAATTAACCTCTCGTCATGAACTCTCTTCGTCTTTTTTTTATAAATACGAGCATTTTCATATTGAACATTCCGAAGCTCATACAACTCCTCCATTTGCAACATCCTTTCAAGACCGGCCTCCTTCAAATCCATGTTTACGGCTCTTATTGCCCAAAATGCCTTATGCTCAGTCTCAACGGGTAAGTGACAAGACTTCCCAAACACCAAATGATAAGGGCTCGTGCCTCAAACCATCTTATAAGCCGTCCGAAGGGCCCACAAGGCATCGCTTAGCTTTCTCGACCAATCCTTTGAATTAGGTTGCACCGTCTTCTCAAGCACGCTCTTCACTTGTTTGTTACTTGTCTTGACTTGCCCCAAAGTTTGGGGATGATATGGCGTAGCTATTTTATTTTTGATCCCGTAGATCCTCATGAGTCTCTCGAAGAGTTTATTTCAAAAATGACTACCAACATCACTTGTTATCACTCTCGGGAAGCCAAAACGAGCACAAATATTCTCTCTTACGAACTTGACAACCACCTCGGCATTATTTTTGGTTGTGGGGATGGCCTCGACCCACTTTGAAACATAATAAACCTCCACAAGAATGTACTCATAACCATCAACCGACTTGGAAAATGGCCCATGAAGTCAAATCCCCATACCTCGAAGATCTCAACCACCACGTTTCCCACCAAGGGCATTTCGTTCCTCTTCGAGATACTCCCCATCCGTTGGCATTTGTCACATGTTTGAACGTGAACTTGAACATCATAGTGTAGCGACGACCAATAGAAACCCGCTGATCGAAGATTTCTAGACGCTCTAGAAATCGTCTCCGCAATAGTACGGAGTCGACTGTAGGTGCGGTGAGTTGTCCCGAGTCGTGTCTCTCGAGGATGGATGTGATCGGCTTTCGGTTTTCTTTATCGTTCTTATCGTCGGTTTTACTTAATCTAATTTAACCCTAGAAAGCGATAATCATTTTTCGGTTTCTATAACTAAGATTGAAATTGAAAATTAAGATTTAAAAATATTAAAACATTTAAAGGAAATTAAAGCTTATATTAAAAACGATCAATTTAAACTAATTAACTTATTAAAAACTTAATTATTTGAAATTAGTAAAATGGAGGAAAACTTAAAGTCAACTTATTTGAATAAGTCAACATAAGTACTTAACATTAATTAAGGGTTTAAAAGGAAGATCTTTAACAACTTATACTAAATTAGAAAATTGATTTCAACTTAATAACTTAAAAGTATAAGTTCATAATCTAGGAAGCTAGAAAATAAAGATTGAAAGTTTGACGATCAAGAGAAACACTAAACTAATGATCCATAATACAACACAATATTAAAAAGGAATAACATGAAAACAAGACTATATTATAGAAGGATATTACCAAATGTAAGTTATTACAAAAGCTTGAAGGAGGAAGCTTGAAAGCTGGATGATTCTTCACAAAAGATAGCTCGAAACGAAGCTTGAACATTAACTAGCTAAGATCTAAACTTAACTAATCTATAACTAATTACTAGAATTTTTAGGAATTAAAATGAGCACAATAGGAAAATCTGGAGAAAAAGCTTGTTTTTGGGCAGCTTCCTTGGAGAAGAAAGCTATCAGGACAAGTTGTCCTTTGAAATGACGTCTGATTGCTTAAATCTTCAAAATTTCTGCTTTTCAGTCGATCGACTGAAAAAGCAGTCGATCGACTGGCAATCGATCGGTGTTGTCGGCAGTCGATCGACCGCTCCGTCAAAATTGGCCTGAAGCCCTGTAATTCAGTCGATCTTGGGGGCTCAGTCGATCGACGACAGTCGATCGGCCAGGTAGGCAGTCGATCGACTGCCTTGTCGAAAACTTCAAAACTTGCTGGAATCCAGTCGATTTTAGTCGGGTCAGTCGATCGACTTAAAGGCCAGTCGATCGACTGAACATTCAGTCGATCGACTGGATTCCAGCGCCCGGCTCGATTTATCGTTCTTTTCGCGTCCGCCGGTTTGTCGAACCTCATCCGCTGCGCTTCCTTGCTTTGTCCGTCCATTCCCGAGTCGAGTATCGATGATCTCAAACGAGCGTGGGCCCCGCTTGGACGTCCTACGACCAAGAAAAACAGAAACGTGAAAAACTACGAAAATTAATAACAAAACGTACAAAAACTAAGAAAATCTAGAAATACAAAAAAAAGGCTAACCCTTCTCCTTAAGAAACAAAAAGCAAGCGAAAAACACGCAACGTGAAACAAAAACGATAATGAAAATATGTACAAAAAGATGCAAATCAACCACCCCACACTTAGAACGGTTGCTTGTCCTCAAGCAAAACTAACGTATATTTACAAAACTACCCCCGACCAACCCTAGGCTAATGCACAAAAATAGTTCGAGACGTCGTACGCTACGTTGTTTGTTAGCTTTGGCTAAAAGGACGACAATGTGATTTGCTAAGGTAATTTAGATCGACTTCCGAAACCTAAAAGGACTTAAACGATCCAACAAGTCGGTTTCCCCGTCCTTGCCCCGGCTAAGGTCTATCCACGCTCGAACCGTTAATCGACTCCCGACTAGCCAAGATCATCAACACTTCTCTTTACAAAAGTATACTAAAAATCGAAACAAATCGAAAAACGTGCTATACAATAACTTCAAGGATTTATAACGTATCCTTGTTTATTCATCTCTTTTCGTATTTTTTTTCTTTTTTTTTTTCTTTTGTCCGTAGACGTGGTATTTTTTTGATAAAATATGAAAATACGAGGCTATCAAATGACTCCGATCATTTTGTAGCACTTTCGAATTTTTCGATCGAGCACGTGGAGCAATTGATGACTCCAATTTACAACAAAAACCTATAGAGAGTGTTTAATGACGAGGGCTAGTCGAGGCACTAGTTCCAAACGAGCACAAGGATAGCACGAAGCTAAAACCGATCGGGATCCCCAACAAGTTAAACCACCTAAATCCACTAAATTCGATCGACAATCTAAACATCTTAACAAATCATAAAAACCGCGTCACTTCGCCAAGGGGTCCAAACAACAATATCATACACGTTTCTCAAACTAAAACAAACAAGCACACGACGAAATGAAAAACCTAGGACGATTCTAACCACCCCACACTTAAAACCTAGCAATGTCCTCATTGCGTAATTAAGCTAATAAAAGCGGTAAAAAGAAGTAGGGTAAAGAAAACGCCCCTATTTCCGGGCTCGTGTCGTCGTTGCCGTGCCAAGTTCGTTGTCGGGAATCGAGGTAAGCATCAAAATATCTACAAGGTTAAGCAAGGTGGAAAAACGTGCACAAAAACGAACTATGTACAAAAACGCAAATATTTTTGATTTTTGAATTTTTCAATTTGTTTTGGATTTATTGAATATTTATTTTATTTATATATTCAAAATAATAAAAAGGAAACTATATACAAAAACAAAAAGCAATTAAAATCAATCAAAAGGATTTTTTTTTTTTTTACAATAGACGAGATAAGAAATAACAAACATAATCGAAATACAAAATAAAATAAAAAATAAAAACAATAATCAAAGGATAACTAAGAGGTTTAACGACGTCTCCTAGGTCGGGAACGGAGGTTGCGGCCTCGTCTTCTTCTTCCTCCTCCGCCTCGTTTTGGTTTCCACCGTCGCCGCCGTCATCATTGTCGTCGTCGTCTGGACGCATCCGAGTCTCGATCAAAAAGAGCCGGCGTTGGAGGCCACGGAGAGCTCGGTCGTTTCGTGCCTGCCCTTCGTCGAGACGGTCGAAACAAACGTTCATTTGGTCGAACCGAGAAAACACGGCATGTTGGAAATCATTCCACCCCATCTCGGGACCCGAGCCGGTGCTCGAACCTCCGTATTGCGGGACTGCCGCTTGGCTCGTGCCTTCTCCGAAGGGCGCGCCCGAACCGGCGTTCGGGACGTCGCCGGCCTCGCCTCGTTCATTCTCCCGGCGGCGTTGGCGTCGGCTCGCCGGGTTCGTCGGGGCTCGCGGCGTTTTGAACGTCAAATCCAAAAGATCGACCCTCGTCATGTTCGCCGATTCGGCCTCAAACCCGAAGTAGCGGGCAAGAACCGTGATCATCGGCCCCATGCCGACTCGGGCGACGCTTCCCCCTCTCGTCCTCCGAATCCCTTCAATTTGTGCTCGGATCAGCGGAAAAAACGGGACCGGATGCCCATTGCATATGCACCAAAGCACGTATATCTCGTGCCGAGTGAGGTTGGTGCTTTCATGCTTCCCCATTATGACGTGGGCGAAGAATTTGTACGCCCCAAGCAACGCCAAGTCGACGATCGCCGACGCCGAGTAACGATCCCGGCTACCGTTTCCGCCTGTGATAGTCCCCCAGAACGCAATCTCATTATATCCACGCACTTGCGTATACGAGGACTCCTGGCAGTCAAGCCCGAGTACCGTTTGTATCACCCCCTGATCGATACGGCGTTTAACTCCCCCGAAACGTACATCAAAACCCCTGTCACGCGTATCCTCATACGTGGTGAAAAACTCGAGCACTAGCTCCTGATAAGCCGGTGCTCGGAAGGACGCGAACATCCGACCATTCATCGCGTCGATGAAACTTAGTAGACGCGTACCGAATCCGTCATAATCCCCGTTCACCACCCATTCGTCTAGATGCTCAATGTTAATGAAACGAGGGGTAGCGAAATGTCGCTGGGAAAGGTTTTGAAAAAGTTCCCCCTCGTCGGGAGAATAGATGGGGAAGGGGGCACCGTATTGTCCGGCGATATTAGGGTCTTGTTGAAAGCCGAAACCGATCACATGTTCGTCGTCGGAGTGACCGTCCATGGTATGATGAAAACGGGGAAGAAGGTGGTCGAGTTTGTAGTAGGGAGTTTCAAAAAGCAAAATGAACGAAAAACAATGGAGAAACAATTAAAACAAAAATAGAGTATTCTTTGGGGCAATTCGTCGAACACGTTGTGGGCAGGATTTTGTAAGATGAAGATAAAACAAATATGGATCCCAAACTTCCAACCAAACACAACCAATCAATTTAATTGTCCTCAAGGGTGTAGAACAAGCGAAGTACCTCAGATTTATTCGGAAAATGAACGAGGAATCGATTAACCACGGAAGGATTTGGAACAGAGAAGGTGATGTGATGAAAAACTGGAATTCCCGCGTAAACTTGGCCTTGTCGATCGACTAGAGTCGATTTATTTCTTTTCTTTCCTTGTTTTCGACTCTCTCTTTTCCTTTTTTTTTTATATTTTTCTGCTCGTTTTCAGTTTTTTCTGTCGATTTTGGTGTGCTGGGGAGGAAGAGATCGACTGGTATTTATAAGCCCGCTGCCAGGCAGTCGATCGACTGCTCTACTCAGTCGATCGACTGCTGTCGATCGGTTGCCGACAGTCGATCGACTGCTCTTGTCAGAAAGTACGAAAGTCCCTGTAATCCAGTCGATTCCGCGGTTTCAGTCGATCGGGCGCCARTCGATYGACTGGCTGTCGATCAGTAAATGACCAGTCGATCGACTGCTGTTGCAAAAAGCTTAAAAAGTACTGGAATCCAGTCGATTTGATCACGTCAGTCGATTGTGCAGTCGATCGACAGGCAGTCCAGTCGATCGACTAGATATGCAGTCGATCGACTGAATTCCA
>BMAC01000691.1:417709-458512 GCA_014905375.1 Phtheirospermum japonicum | reverse complement strand
GGTGAAAAGGTAACACGAGCTTAGCTTAAGAGTTTTCGACTAAAAGTGTTTATATTTGTAAAACTATATTGTATGCACAACATGACTCTTTGATCTAGCTACTTTCATGCTTACGTGGTTTTGATTCTTTCGTTTGTTCGAGGACGAACAAACCAATAAAGCATGGGGTGGTTGACTCGCACGTATTTGTCACGATTTTTGTATATTTGGCTAGGTATTTTAGTTAGATTTATTGTTAACTTTGGGTATAAGTTGGATTAATTGATCATATTTTCGTATTTATGTATCTCCAACTTATTTTACCACATTTTATGTTTATTTTAGGTATTTTGAAGTTTTTCGGTGTTAAGGTGGACGAGTGTGGGCCCGCGAGTGGAGTTTCAAAGAAATTGGGCCCTGATTTGGTACATTGCAGCTGACACTGGGTATGTCATCCACACTGGGTTACCCAGTGTCAAAACCCAGTGTTAGAAATTCTGGCAGACACTTCCGTCCGACCGGATAAGACCAGTGTCCGACMGGAGTAGAAGGCAGAAGGTTTCTGTCCGACCGGACAAGACCTCTGTCCGACCGGACAAGTACGTTACGCACGCARAYTTTCGGGATTCGGCTGTTACGAAATGGCTGAAGGCTGTTTAAAAATGCAAAGRAGGCTAGGGTTTCAATTCATTGAACYGGGGAGAGGCATTTGGAAGCTAAAAACACCACACAACACCCAWAGGTTGAGAGATTTGACACATCTCTCATACCTCTAGTATAAATCCGTGCAAGGTCGTATCAAGGTTCGATTCGCAGCAGTCGTCGTTCTTCGCTAGGATTCTGGGTTCGTGACAGGCCTCGGGATTCTACGCAGCTTGGAATACTTTCGTTCATCATCTTTGCTCGTTGAAAATAGTTCAACGATTTGTAATCTCTAAACTCGTCTTTTGATTTTATGATTTTGAAAGTGGTTTTGTTTGGCATTAGATATGAATGATTGACAGTATGTTAGATGATGTTATGTTGGTAGATTGTTGAGGTTTGGTGATTTGTTTCTTCCTATGGTGTTTAGAATGTCTTTATTTAGTATTATTATTAGATTGGTGAATCTTTTACCGTTTTAAATCCCTTGTCGAGAGATTGACACCCTCGAGACAAGAAGCTTTCGTTATTGTTTTTAAATATTGGAATTGAAACCTTTTCAAAAACCCCACTTGATCGTGTGTTATTAGATAGAATTGTGATATTAATATAATAAACATCGTTTAATCCGATTTCCATTCCTCGAGAGATCGACCGGAGTTAGCTTGCCAAGTCTACAAGTGACCCCGTTCTCTTGCGGGCGAACTTAAAACCTTTCAAACGTAGACACGCATTTGTTTAACCGGAATTTAATTTTGAAAGGAACACAAAAGTTCGGCTCAGTAGGCTTGGACGTGGGCGCAATGTTGGCTAGGCGCTGGGCTTGGCAGGCGTCTTGGAGAGGCGCTGACAAGTACCTGGGGCTGGAGATGGCAAGCGTCTTGGCGAGGAGATGGCGTCTTGCGGACGCTGAGCCATCATGCATGGCGCTGGAGATGGCGATGGCTTGGCGAGGCGCTGGTGCGCACCATCATGCTTAGCGCTGGAGATGGCAATAAAGATGGCAGCGCTGGAGATGGCAATAAAGATGGCAGCGCTGGGCGCTGCCTTGGGTGCTACTGGGCGCTGGAGATGGCGCACTAGATGGCAGGCACTGCCTTGCCATCATGCTTGGCGTGGAGTATGGAAAGGCATGGCTAGGGATGGCCACCATTCTAGAATGTTTGCCACTTTGGAGCTCCTTCTTGGCACAACTTTTGGCATGCCATGGCAAGCCTTGGCTTGAGTTTTGGCCTCCATGCATTAGCTTGAATTCAAATCATTAAACCACCTATTAAATGAGTAATTTCAATATCAAAACCCAAGAATTACACCAAACCTCAAATCAATTGAACCTATTTAACCAAATTAAGTATAAAATCAAAAAGAACAAGAAAAATAACAATACAAGAAAAATCACCTAATTACTTACCAAAACTCGAATTGAAACCACTAAAAACAACACTAAACCCTAATTAAAAACACAATAAAAAAACCACAATTACATGCAAAACACATGCCCAAGCACAATCCCACTTTTCAATATAAAGTTCAATTTGTCCCAACTCAACGTCAAACAAGACTCTACAGATATTTCAAGTACTTTAGACAGATTATTTAGGCAATGAGAGAAAGATGTGCCATATACCGAAAAATCTTCCATGAAGACTTCAAGAAAGTCATCAGTGAACTCGATGAAGATGGATTGCATGCATCGCTGGAATGTTGCTGGTGCGTTGCATAATCTGAATGGCACCCTCCGGTAAGCATACGTGCTAAAAGGACACGTAAATGTAGTCTTCTTCTGATCTTCCGGAGCTATTGCTATTTGATAATAACCTAAAAGTTCGTCCAAAAAGCAATAGTATTCGTGCCCTGCCAGTTTATCGAGCATTTGATCCATGAATGGAAGTGGGAAGTGATCCTTTCTTGTTGCTGCATTAAATCAATGCGCATGCGCCACCTGGTGGTTAAGCGCGTTGGAAAAACCTCTCCCTTCGCGTTTTTTCACAATTGTTATGCCTCCTTTCTTCGGGACGACGTATACTGGGTGACCCACTCACTATCGGATACGGGGTAGATAATTTCTTCTTCGATGAGTTTGAAGATTTCCTTTTTGACTACCTCTTGAAGTGTCGGGTTCAAGTGTCTTTGTCCGCCCCTTATTGGTTTGGCTCCTTCTTCTAGCTCAACTCGATGCATGCACGTCACCAGACTTATTCCTCTGATGTCTCCGATGCTCCACCCAATTTCGCGAAGATTATCACGGGTTTTCTCTCGTTGGCTTCGAGAAAAAAATACTTGAGTTGGCTCGGAAGTGTTTTCAACTCCATTTTAGGTTCTAACACGGGTTGAGTAGACGTTTCGCTTACGTGCTCTTCATCAATCTCAAATAGGTTGACCACCCCCTCCATTTTAAAATCATCGTCCTCGACGTTCCATTCCTAAAAAGGTATGATGCTGAATAATTCTTTAACGCATTAATCCACTGAATCGAGATAAGAACAATCGGGTTCCATTGAATGTGAAGGAACGCTTTGAATGTCTTTAAGCAAAAACGTGACCGATTCGTCAAACACTAAAAGTGTCATTTTTCCTCGGCCCATGTTGATCAAGGTGTGTGATGTTTCCATGAAGGGTCTACCAAGAAGAATTGATTGCTCCTTGCTCGATTTTGCTATTTCTATGGCATCTAATATCACAAAGTCCACGGGGACTACTAAGGTACCGACTTCTACCAAAATGTCCTCGACTACTCCCAAAGGATGTCGCACTGATCGATCGGCTAACTAAAGTCTTAAGCTTGTTTGTTTCATCTCCCAAAGGTTGAACTTTTCAAAGAGGGCGTAGGGAATCAAGTTGATCCCTGCCCCTAAATCGAGCATTCCTCTATCTTTTTGCACGTCTCAAAGAGTTATCGTGATGCAAAGACTCCATGGATCACCGACTTTCGGTGGTAGTGGTTGATGGCAAATTGCACTCACTTCTTTTAACAACATTATTATTTCGTTTGCCTCTAGCTTCCTCTCCTTTGACGCTATATCTTTGAAGAATTTCATGTACCCCAACATTGCCTTGATTACATCAAAAAATGGTAAGTTAACATTCATGTTCTTCAACATGTTGTAGAATTCCATGAATTTCTTGCTCTCTTTCGCTGGCTTGAGTTGGTTTAGAAATGGTACAGAGTCTCAGATGACTCGTTGCTATTTGAGAATGCTCAAATTCTTCTGCGTATGAGTTTCATCCGACCGGATATCCTCCCCAGTCCGATCATATAAAATTTCCTGTCCTGCAGTCCGATCAAAATTTTACCCTGTCCGATCGGATAAAAATCTCTGTTCTTCAGTCTGTTCGGACTTTTGCCCAGTCCGATCGGATAAAGTTTTCTGCCCATTATTCCATTCAGATTCCTTGGCTGACTTTCCCTTTGAAATACGCTCGTCATTATGATCCTCACCTTCCGTCACTCTGATTTTGTTATTGACTTTCTTGCCTCCTCATAGCACATGTACGGCCATTAATTGCTCGGGTTGACTAGGGAGTTTCGTGGGGTCAGCTCCGAGTTTTTCCACGGATGCGAAAAGTTTCCCTATCATCATCTCCAACTTATCCATTTGTTTCTTCGTTCGATTATTTTCCTCGATGGTTCGAAGGGTTTCTTCACTATTGCGTAGCATTTCCATCTCTTGCCTTTGCCACTGAATTCGTAATTCTTCTTCGGAATCTTAAGGAAGTGGAGCTTGTTGTTGTTGTGGTGGAGTTTGATATTGTGGTTGTTGTGGTCGACCTTGCCTTTGCGGAAAACACTCTTGATAACCACCTTGGCCCGCCCTTGTTCTGATAGGAATTGTAATTGCTCGATCCTCCTTGATTTTTGTTTGGTGGTGGTGGTGCTAAATATTAAGGATCCATTTGTTTGGGCGGCGGTGTGTAATTTGGACTTCCCGGCCCGTACCTGAGGTTCGGGTGGTCTCGGATAGTCGGATGGTACGAGTTCAAAGTTTTAGTGAACTTTTGACGAAACTTATTGTTGGATTGGAATTCTTGTACGACATTCACCTCTTCGTCCTCGTCTTCGTCAAATATTGCATCGCACGTGTTGGCTCCATGTCCAAATGCTCCACAAATTCCACACGTTTCTGATGATGGTTGCGTTGTTTCCTTCTCGTGCTTCATCATCCCTGCCAACATTGCAACTTGTTTCGTAAGTTCCTCAAGTTTGCTACTCTCCCCTTTAGATACCGATACTTCGTTTATTCTAATTTTCCTTGGTCTCAAACTTGTTTGCCTTGATTTTTCACCTAGAAGTTCGAACAAATCCCATGCCTCCATCGCGGTTAAGTCTCCAAATTCGTCGTCCTTGTTCTCAACTTGTTTCTTGAAGTTTGGCAACAATCCTTCATGAAAATAGTTGTTGACCATTTCAGGACTAATGTTATGATGCGGGCATGCATGTAGAAGTCCTTTGTTTCATTCCCACGCCTTGTGGAATGACTCTCCATCCATTTTCTCGAAATTGGTGATTTCTCTTCTTAGTTTTTCCGTCGTTTGAGCCGAATAAAATCTTCCCATGAACTTCTTAAACACCGTATCCCAAATTAGTTAGGGAATTGGGTTGCAATTATAAGATCCACAGTTTGGCCTTGTCCTTCAAGCTACTTGGAAAATATCTCATCCTTAGTTGATTCTCGTTTACGCCAAATGCTGGAATTCCGGACACCGCCGCGTAAAATTCTCGAATGAAGTTGAGAGGGTCCTCGTTTGCCATGCCATAGAAAGTTGGTAATTGGTTGACAATGTTAGACTTCAATTCATAGTATCGTGCCGCGGGGCTCAAGACGATAGCTGAACTATATGGGCCACTGGTTGGGCACACGAGGTCTCCTTATTGGCGTTCATTTGGATATCATTGCCCTCGGCCTCCATGAAAGTTTCTTCCTCCAACATTGTATGTCTCATCTTCATATTGTTGGTCGTACTCGTCATTTTCCAAACATGCTACCTTTGTTCGTTCCTCCCATTTCTTGGATGATTTGGTCCTCGTGCTCGGTTCTCAAATTTAAAATAATTTTTTTGATTGTTTCGGGGCTGGGGCCCATCATCTCAAACATAATTGTCTTCGAATCTCTGATTTTCCCATGCGTTCAAAGCTCGAGCTTCCTCTCAGTTTTGGAAATGTTGTGGCATTCGATCAACTGGTTATTTTGGCCACATCACTTGGCGTTCGTCATGGGGTTGTGGTACCCTATTATGCGCCGGTGGATTATCATTTTCAAGGACCTTGTGTCCTCTCGGTTCTTCATCACGGTCATGCTCTTGATTTTCAATTTGAGCAAACGCTCTTGCCATATGGTTGATCGTGAGGAGGTTTGCGATTGTCTTGCCGTCTTCCTCGACCATTTGTTCTTCCTCCTCTCCTTCCGGTTCCTCGGCCACCATTAGGTGGATTGTTCAACATGATGGATTGAGTTGCTTTGGATTGATTCCCATCGGGGGAAGGAAAAAGTCTCCTTGGTCTTCCTACTCGTTCGATGTTGTCTATGAGTGGTGTAAGTTCACCTATTAGGCCTCTACGAACTTGCATACACAATAAACAAACTCAACGTATCGAGTGGTAAACCGGAAATAAACACAAACGTAAAAAACATAAATTTAACACGAATAAACTTCGTTAACACCTTTGCCATTCCCCGGCAACGGCGCCAAATTTTGACTCGAGACTTTTGTGTTCCTTTCAAAATTAATAATTCAAGTTAAGCAAATGTGCATCTACGTTTGAAATGTTTTAGCTCGCCCGTAAGAGAACGGGGTCGCTTGTAGACCGACAAGTTAACTCGTGTCGATCTCTCGAGGAGTGAAAATACGGAGTCAACGATTTTTACTAAAAGATAATTTCTAATACTAAACACGCGATCCACGGGGGTTTTTGTTCCAAAAAATTTCGGAAGAACTTGATTTAAAAGAACACGATGAACCTATCTTGCTTCGAGGGCGTCAACCTCTTCGAAAGAGTAGTTTAATCGATTCAAAAACTCAACAACAACTATTATTACTTGATCTAAAGACCGTTCCACCAAATCTCATTCAAATAATTCATCAAACACTTGATATGCATTCATAAAACATGATCCAAACATAATTCTAATTAAACCCAACCAAACCAATTATCCAAATCGGAATAATTCGGACCACTAAATTATCATAAAATAAACCGTCATAAATCGTTCATAAAAACTCAATCATAAACGATCCATATGACATATCCCAACACGATACCATGAGATCACTAACTAACATGAATTACGAAAATAATTAACAAAATAAAGTTTAGAGATTACTAAATCGTGAGAAAACTCAATCATGATACTACGATGAATCCTTGTCAAATCTAGCTATTCCGGGAAATGAAATGAAGCTGAATCCGAGAAACTTGTCACGAACCTCCGTCTGCAACGGCTATTCGAACCGATCAAACTACTAAATATTATTGTCGTAAGGGCTATAAGTC
The DNA here is from genome assembly GCA_014905375.1 of Phtheirospermum japonicum. Classification (NCBI taxonomy): domain Eukaryota; kingdom Viridiplantae; phylum Streptophyta; class Magnoliopsida; order Lamiales; family Orobanchaceae; genus Phtheirospermum; species Phtheirospermum japonicum. The sequence goes on along the minus strand of BMAC01000691.1, from coordinate 451,401 downwards.
AAAGGTTGAGAAAGTTGTCAATTATCTCTTTTAATGTATATGATCCGGTCTTGTGGGTGAAAGGATGGGTCTTCTCTGAATATTTTTGAGTTTTAAAGGGTCAAGAACCATTTCGTAGTTGAAGAGTCCCGAAAATCTGCATTTGTAACGTTCGAATCTGATCGGATTGGTCGTTGGTCCGATCAGATGTAAATCTCTGTCCTCTTGAACGGTCGGACGTAGCTCTTATCCGATCGGTGCGTATCTTGAAAGTCAATCCGATCGGTTATTGGGCTTATCAGGTCGGATAGGTGTCTTTTGGCTACTTCGAGCGCTGATTCTTTGTCTTCATCTCCCGGGTTTTGTCAAGTGATTCAGCTGAAAGAAATAAACAAGAAAAATGGTCTTAAATGACCAATTATTGAATAAAAAGTCGAAAAGCTAAGCAAAATACCAAATAATGCAAAATCATGCAAAATAGCTTAATCTTGACCTAAGAAGACGTAAAAAGACTAAAATATGACTCAAAATATGTACAAAAGTGTAACAAAAATGTACGTATCATCACTCTTTAATGTCTCTCCTTGCTTTAACCATCTCTGTAAAAAATTATGAGCGACCAGGAAATTCACCAAATCAGCGTACCAGGGCTCCGAGGTCGAACTTTCAATCGCCAGCAGCTGCTCGTCCGGAAAGCTCTCGTTGAGTTGCAAATTGCCCTCCACATGCGTTAATCGACTTAGATGGTCTGCAAAGGCATTCTCAGTGAAGTGTGTAGCTTTAGTGGTGTTGAAATAAGAAAAGTGGGTTCATGGCTTGGTATCATCAGAATTTGATTCGATTGTAAGAATCAAGGGGGGTTTAGCCTTAAATATAAATGAAAATGAAAATAAATGGAAAACTATGAAATTAAACTAATTAGGAAACGTAAATGTAAGTATTTAGGATGCCTCGTGCGTGTGCCCAAATTGAAAGTGCAAGCAATAATGAAAATAAGCAAGTAAAAGTAAAGTTTCACCAAGTACAAGCATGAAAACCTAAGATACAACTATGCATGCATGAACATAAAAATCTAAATAATACAAATTAACAAAAATCAGAAGCATCCATGGAAAGAGCAATAAAATTTGACGTGAAACTTTAAATCTTTACAAAAAATAACAAGAAACGAAGAGTAGATCTAGGATCCAACATGAAACTATGCATGAAAATAAAAACTAGAATAAAGCATATGAAATACTCAAAATAAAAACGATCCGGGACTCGATCTATGATCTTGGTGTGTCACTCACCTATATTCCATAGCCAATTCACAAGATCAAACAACTAATCTAAGAGCTAAGTCAAAATTCATAAAATGAAGAACAAGCATGAAAATTAAAGGAAAGCATGAAATTAAAAGAAAGCTTACTTGAATTAAGGAAAGGAAATACAAACTTGAATGAAATTGCACCAAAATAAAATCTAAGTGATGACTTGAACTATTCTTAGGCTTACAAACTGATTCGAACTTTTCCGCGCTTATTTTTATTTAAATTTGTCAATTTTAAAAAGTTCGCCCGCAAGAGAACAGGATCACTTGTAGGTTGGTAAGTTGACTCGTGTCGATCTCAAAGGAAAGCTAGATTCGGAAGTTTGTTTTGTGTTTGCATTCACGAATAAGCAAATAAGAAAAATAACACACGGTCGAATTTTCATTTGAAATTTTAAGATCTAAAGATTAATTAAACTAATTAAATCTAAGGATTAATTAAACTATGAACTAATTAATTAAACCTAAATATTATTTAAACTATGAACTAATTAATTTAATCTAGAGATTATTTAATCTATGAACCGGTTAATTAAATCTAGAGTTTATGTAAATCAAATTAATTAAAAGACTTTAAAATAATTTAAGAAAACTAAGGTTCTAGAGTTTTGGTTCGTCTCCACGATCGTTTGGGAAGACCCAATTGATGATTCTAAATAAATCTAGGCTCTAGACCCATAAGATCTAGCCAACAATTATCAACATACTCAACATCTCAATCTCAACACAATCAAAAGCATGATTCGTCATGGAAACAAAAATAAAGGGTTTTCAGAATTAATTATTCTAAGAGACTTAATCAAATTCATGAAAGCAAGCAAATTAAATTAAAGAGTGAAGGAAATAAATACTTACTAATTAACGAAGAGGAATAAACACCGTTTGGTTGAAGAAATCTTGGATCTAAATTACCTAAAAACTAATCTAATTATTCTAAAAACTAGAAATTAAAACTAAGAATTATGGAAGAAAGAAAATAAAGAACACTCTTGGGTTGTCATTCCAAGAGGTTCGAGAGTTGTGGGAAAACTTGGGCAGCAAGACAGTTTAAGTCAGTTTTTGGGTCGTTTAACGGTAGTACTTAGCGGTAAGGGGGCTACCGCTAAAGCTATCGTTAATGTCTCTGTTGCCTTCTAATGGTGATGGTAACGGTACGGTTGTGGTATCGTTAAACCTATCGTTAAGCTCGCAACCCACCTTCAGCGATTACGTAACGGTGCAGGTAACAGTGTGAGTAACGGTATGGTAACCGTTAGGTGTAACGGTAAGTCCACCGCTAGGAGCTAACATTAACATCAAAAACTTGCTACTTCTTCACCGGAAAGCTCGATTCTTGTCTCTTAATCATCAATTTTCCACTTTAACGTGCTGAGCTCCTTTGGTTACTTAGGAATAAGGTGAAAAACAAAGATAATTCATCTATTTGCATCAATCTAGATATTTTTACGGTAATAAGTTGGAGATACGAAAATACGAATTGAAGCTTAGTCTATCCAACTTATACAAAAAAAATAATAAAAATAAACTAAAATACTACTAAAAACCAAGACAAATTAGTGCTAATCACAAACCCAAGGAAAAACTTAAAATTAAATCTAAGAACTTAGAGAGAGAAATTAATCCCAAACCCAAGCATGGGTTGGGAGGAGAGTGTATTTATAAAAATGAGAGAATTTCTCTATTTATACTAGGTTTAATTGGGTTTAATTGGGTTTAAATGGGTTAATGTGGGCTTTAAAGGCATAATTTCCCAGGTTTGACCAAGTTTGACCCGAAATGGACTCCCTAGCCACTTGGCTAGCCTATTGGCTTGATTTGGCTCATGGTGGCTCGATCACTGGCCGAGCCTGGGTGTGGTTGGGCGCGGCCTGGGACATGGGTGTGGGATTTGGCGTTGAAGTTGGCGTGTGCCAGCGTTGGTTGGCGATGGATATAGCGCTGAAGTTGGCGTGTGCCAACGCTGGTGGGCGAGGATTTGGCGCTGAAGTTGACGTGGCGTCATATTTGGCGTACGCCAGGCACTGCCAAGGGGCTGGCATGGGTTTTGGCTTGCCTTGGCAAAGCTTGGCAAGCATTCCAGGATGTTTGCCACTTTGGAGCTTGCTCTTGGCACCGATTTTGGCACGACTTGGCTTGGATTTTAGCCCTCAATGCATCCACCTTTAAAAATAGTAATTTTAAACATAAAAATCCAAAAATTACACCAAACATCCAATTAATTGCACCCATTTAACCATATTAAATATAAACTCAATAAGAAACTCGGAAAATAATAAAACAAGTAAAACAACCTAATAACCTATCTAATCGACTCAAAAACTACTAAAAACAATATAAAATCCTAATTAAAAACACAAGAAAAAAAACCAAATTACATGCAAAACAATCGGCACCCTTCTTGTCCTTCATCTCCAAATCAAACTCTTGGAGCAACATGTTATGGGTGTGAGGCCAGAGAGTGCCGAAACGGGCAGAATTAGCAAGAGGGACGGGAAGGTAGGTCATATTGAGGAGAAAGATGCAACTTTTGGGTTTGAGGAGAGAGAGGCGGGCAAGGATGTGTATAAGAAAGGAGAAGTGGGTGCGGATCGGGTCGCTGGGCTGCAAGGCGGGCTGATAGAGTCAGAACGGACCGGGTCGCTGGGCTGCTAATTAATGGTTAATGGGATGAATTATAGTTATGTTGTTGGGCTTTTATTTATACAGGCTTGTTTTAATTTCAATTAGGGCATCTTTTGATAATGGTCCCCACTATGGTTATAAATAGGGGAAGATATTTGTTGAATGATAATCTAAAAGTTACATTATCTCTACCTACCAAGTTCTTCCTCCCTAATCTCTTATTTTTCCCCCATTTCTTCTCTACGTCTACAGAAACAATCACATTTAATTAAACCAAATTCATACAAAATTAAACAAATTACAGATATCATAACACTTGGTATCTTGAGCCCATCCATCCTTGGCCATGGCAGAAGGCAACAGACTGAAGGAACTGCAAGAAATACACATAAAATTCGAAATCAATTTCCAAGCTTAAAATATAAAAAGAGCAGCTAAGGAGCAAGAGACACATGAGCAAATTACTAAAATCAAAACAGGGATGCAAGATCTAAAACTGGGTTCATTGAAAAGTTTGATCACCTCACCAAAGCCCTAGCTACCATGTAGTTACATCTTCTCAATATGAGCAAGGGCAAAGCACAAACTGATGAAGAGTCCATTCTTGGATCTCCCTACCAAGACCAATTTAATGAAGGAGCAAATTCAAGGACAACAACAGCAGCCAGAGGCAGGGTAGTAATGGAACAACAACACACTCATATCGTTAACCCCCTGCCCAAGATTGATTTTCCAAGGTTTGATGGTCTAAACCCTAGATTTTGGGTTATCAAATGCAATGGGTATTTCGAATTAATACCCAACATTCCAGATGAACAGAAGGTCACACTAGCTACCATGCACTTTGAAGGGAAGGCTGCACAGTGGTTTAAAAGCTATAACTCAAGAGGTATTGAGCTCACCTGGAACCAGTTCATTGAGGTGATTGCTGCTAAGTTTGATGAGTTAAAGGAGACCAAGATTATTGGGAAATTTAATAAGCTCAAGCACAGTGGGTCATATGATGATTATGTAGAAAGGTTTGAGGAGCTGAAGGCCTGTATGTTGATGATGAATCAGAGGGGATACAAAGAGGAATACTTTATAACAAGCTTCATTAGTGGGCTTAATGAAGATTTACAAGCTTTTGTCAACATGTTTGAACCAAATATCCTTCATCAAACCATAGAGCTAGGAAGGAAACAGTTGCTAACCCTTGAGGCAATTATAAAAAGGATTAAAGGGACTAACAGAAACTACTCCCCTGCTCCTTACCGCAATCAGAATACCACTATAGATAGCGCAGAAGTTTGTAGTGGGGCACAGGTGCAAACATAGATTGAACTACATGATGATGACTGAGGAGGAGGAGTTGTCTTACTCCTACGCAGACATTTATAGGTGATGAGTCTGAGGTTGAGATGAATCCTGTTGAAGAGGTAAAAATGTCCTTAAGTTCTATGGCATGAGAGGGTGGTCCCACCACCATGAGATTTGTGGGATACTGTGGTGACAAGCAATTACATGTATTGTTGGACTCAGGGAGCACCTTAAGCTTTATTAAGGAGTCAACTGCCAAAGAGCTAGGGTGTAATGTGGGACCCACTAAACCTATATTGGTTAAGGTGGCAAATGGACAGAAGTTGTTGAGCTCCCAACAGGCTGAGGGATTTACATGGAAAATGCAGAACTAGACATTTAGGTACCCCCTGAGGCTCTTGCAACATGAAGGTTGTGATCTTATTCTGGGAGGTGACTAGCTTAAGGAGAACACCCCTATTGAGCTGGATTATCAAGCTATGTCAAGGACTGTGAACCTAGGAGGGAATAGGATTAAGTTGAAGGCTCTGACTGACACAACCCATTGACAACTTATTACAGAACACTCACTCTTTGAATCAATACATAATAACTATGAGGAACAGGTGGAGGAAATTTATGTGTTTCATACTACTAAGCATGACTCCAAGGAGGACAGGGAATTAACTGAATTGCTAGAAAGGTTTGAGGATGTTTTTGGAGAACCCTAAGGGCTACCACCTAGCAGGGGAGTGGAACGCCAGATTATTCTTAAACCTGGGAGTGTACCTAAGCATCAGTATCCCTACAGGACCTCCCACAACCACAAGGATGAGATTGAGAAGATTGTACATGAGTTGTTAGAATCAGGCATGATACAGAATAGTAAAAGCCCTTTTGCCTCTTCAGTTTTGTTGGTAAAAAAGAAGGATGCAACATGGAGGATATGTGTAGACTACAGATACCTAAATGACCTAACAGTAAAGCATGACTACCCTATCCCAGTAATTGAGGAACTGCTTGATGAACTCTCTGGTGCCAAGTACTTCTCTAAAATTGATCTAAGATCAGGCTACTTTCAAATTTTGATGAGTCCAGAACACAGGTATCTCACTGTATTCAGCACCCACCATGGTCACTATGAGTTCTTAGTGATGCCCTTTGGTCTGTGTAATGCTCGTGCTACTTTTCAATCCTAATGAACCAGGTTTCTAAGGGGTGTTTGAGGAAGTATACACTTGTATTTTTGATGATATATTGGTTTACATCCAAGAGTGGGAATCACATCTTAAACAACTTGAGGAAGTGCTAACCCTATTGAGAGAGAACACTATGTTTGCTAAAAGGAGTAAGTGTCATTATGGCCAAAAACAAATTGATTATTTAGGGCATGTCATATCTGAGGAGGGGGTGTCCACTGATCCAAACAAGGTGGAATGTATGATTTGCTAGCCTAGTCCTACCACTGTCAAGTAATTAAGGGGTTTCCTAGGGTAAACAGGTTATTATAGGAGGTTTGTTAAGGGATATGGTGTCATTTGCAAACCACTTACAACCTTGCTAAAGAGAAATTAGTTCAAATGGGGAAGTGAAGCTGAGGAGGCTTTTCAAAAGCTAAAGAGGGCCATGGTTTCTACTCATGTCCTGACCCTACATGACTATACTCAACCCTTTGTATTGGAAACTGATGCCAGTGGGCATGGGGTGGGTGCTGTCTTAATGCAACAAGGCAAACCTATTCCCTACATGAGCAAGACACTTTGTCCCAAGAACCAGAGCTTATCTGTGTATGAGGGAGAGTTCCTGGATGTCCTAATAGATATTCAAAGATGGAGATATTACCTACAGGGGCACAGGATTATTATCAGGACTGACCAGCAAGCTTTGAAACATCTGTTGGGCAAAAGAGTAAGGTCACCAATGCAACAAAGGTGGATCACTAAACTCTTAGGGCCGGACTATGAGATACAATACAGAAAGGGGGTTGAGAATAGGGCAGCAGATGCCTTATCAAGAAGAGAGGAGGTTGAGAACAAATGTGAGGCTATCACTCAGGTGATTCCAGATTGCAATGCAGGAAGTGGTAGCTACCTATGCTAATGATCCTTACTGTAATAAGATCCTAACTTCTAAGAGTCTAAACCCTACCCTTTTTCCATAATACACAGCCAGTGGTGGGGTATTGAGGTACAAAGGCAGACTAGTAGTGGAACAATATGACAAAATCAGAAGACAAGTCTTATCAGCTATGCATGATTCAGCTTATGGTGCTCACTCTACGGTAAATGGTACTTACATGAGGCTGAAGGGATTTTCTATTGGCCTAAGATGCAGGGTGATGTTGCTAAGATGGTGCAATCATGTGATGTATGCATGAGGAACAAACCAGATAATGAAGGGCATCCTGGTTTGTTACAACCTCTGCCCATTCCTGAACAGGCCTTTACACATATTTCAAAGGATTTTGTAGAGGGACTGCCGAAGTCAAGGGGAAAAGATGTTATATTGGTAGTGACTGATAGGTTTACTAAGTATGGCCACTTCTTAGCACTCTCTCACCCCTACACAGCACAGACCATAGCAAAACTATTTTTGGACACTATTAACAAGCTTCATGGACTACCAGTAAGCATCATATCAGACAGAGACAAGGTTTTCACTAGCACATTCTGGGAGGACTTATTCAAGATGTTAGGGGTAAGGCTCAATCTTTCATCAGCCTATCACCCCCAAACAGATTGGCAAACAAAGAGGTTGAATCAATGCCTTGAAAATTACCTAAGGTGCATGACTAGTGCTGCTCCCAGGAAATAGATCAAGTGGATATCACTTGTTGAGCACTGGTATAACACAAACTACCAAAATGGGTTAAAGATGACACCCTTTCAAGCCCTATATGGATATGTACCCCCTCTCTTATCTACAGGACCCTATATGGATGCACAAAATGGGGAGGCTAAGGACCTAATGCAACAGAGATAAATCATGCTGAAATTGATAAAGGAAAACCTAATGCATGTCCAAAACCGCATGAAGGCCAATGCAGATAAAACCATAATAGATAGAAACTTTGATTTAGGGGATGAGGTGTACCTGAAACTCCAACCTTACAAGCAGAATTCCCTTCACCTTCGCAAGAACTTGAAGCTGGCTTCCAAGTACTACGACCCGTACACCGTTATACAAAAGATTGGGAAAGTGGCCTATAAGCTACAATTACCATAAGAATCTAAAATACGTCCAGTTTTCCATGTATCATTATTGAAGAAGAAAATTAAAGCAGACACTTTACCTCTTGAAGAGCTGTCGGAGGTCGACGTTGATGGAATTTTCCGAATTGCGCCCTACCGAGTTTTGGATAGGCGAATGATTAGTAGAAAGGGTGAGGAAATTGAGAAATAATTGGTGGAGTGGGGAAACCCTAATTTGGATATGACTTCGTGGGAAGATAAGAAGCCGATTGTTAAAAAGTTCCCAACTTTCGATCCTTGCGGTCAAGGATATGAAAATTAGGGGGGGTATTGTTATGTGTGTGAGGCTGGAGAGTTCCAGAACGGGAAAAATTAGCAAGAGGGATGGGAAGGTAGGTCAGATTGAGGAGAAAGATGCGATTTTTGGGTTTGAGGAGAGAGATACGGGCAAGGATGTGGATAAGAAAGGACAAGTGGGTGCGGATCGGGTCGCCGGGATGAACTCCACATCCTTTTGTAAAAGCCTACATAGCGGGGCCACTATCTTTGAAAAATCCTTAATGAATCGCCGGTAAAACCCTGCATGGCCAAGAAAAGAATGAACTTCCCACACATCGGGGTAAGGTAACGCAGTTATAATATCAATTTTAGATTTATCGACTTGAATTCCCATCAACGAGACGATGTGTCCTAAAACTATACCTTGTTCCACCATAAAATGACATTTTTCCCAATTTAACACAATGTTGGTTTCAACACATCATTTCAAAATTAACAAAAGATTTTCAAGACATACCTCAAATGAGCCGCCATAAATGTTGAAATAGTCCATAAAGACTTCTATGATATTGCCAACATATTCTGAAAAAAATACTTACCATACATCTTTGGAACGTGGCCGGTGCATTAGATAGTCTGAATGGCATACGACGATAAGCGAATGTGCCAAATGGGCATGTGAATGTCGTCTTATCTCTTTCCTGGGGAGCTATAGGGATTTGGAAATACCCCGAAAAACCTTCGAACAAACAATAAAAAGAATGGCCTGCTAACCTCTCGAGCATTTGATCAATAAATGGCAAAGGAAAGTGATATTTGCAAGTCATGGCATTAAGCTTACTGTAGTCGATACAAACTCTCCATCCGGTTTGCACTCGAGTGGGAACCAATTCGCCCTCTTGATTTTCAACAACGGTTACCTATGATTTCTTCGGCACAACTTGAGTCGGACTCACCGATCAGCTATCAGAGATTGGATAAATCACCCTTACATCTAGCAACTTGAGGATTTCTTTCTTCACCACCTCCATCATGGGTGGGTTTAGACGTTGAGGCTCCCTAGATTGTCCGGCACCTTCCTCGATCAAGATGCGATGCATGAATACGGATGGACTTGTTCCTCGCAAGTCTGCTATCATCCACCCAATTACTTGTTTATTGTCTTTCAATACTCGTAACAAGGATGCATCCTGAAAAGTGTCTAAGCGCGATGATACGATCACAGGAAACGTCTCGTTCTCTCCCAAAATTACATACTTTAAGTGTTCCGATAACGACTTGAGTTTGAGATCCGGCACTTGTACAGTGGATGGTAAAACCTTTTGGTGCGGCTCGGGAAGCTTAACGAAGTTGAAATCATATCGACTAGGTTCCGGCTTGAGTAACTGCAAGGCCAAAATCATCTCATGCACCTCATTCTTCTAACTTGGCTCTGTTATTGGATAACCCGACAGCAGAGAGTCTTCTCCCAAACTTAGTGTGATAGTCATCTCGAGCTCGTCTCTATGGTGCACCTCAAAAAGATTCTGTGCTAAAGAATAAAAACAATCAAGTGCATAAACAAATTTATCACAATCAGGAAATTTCATAGCGTCAAAAATATTAAAATGAACAATGTGACCGTCGGACTTCATCATGAGATTGCCTCGAGGGACATCTATTTTCGTCTGAGCAGTATTCAAGAAAGGCCACCCTAACAAGATAGGTGGCGACTTTGAGGCGGTGTCATTCATACTCACCACATAAAAATCAGCCGGAAATATTAGCTCCTTAACTAGTACAAGAACATCTTCGATGACACCATCAGGGTATGCGGTGCTACGGTCGACTAGTTAAATTACTACCCCAGTCTTCTTCAAAGGGCCCATATTCAAGCAATCAAAAATGCCACATGGCATAACATTGATCAAAGCCCCCAAATCTAACATGGCCCGCTCGACTCTCAAATTACCAATCATGCATGGAATAAAGAACATACCCGGATCATTTTGTTTTTGCGGCAAATTCTTTTGAAACACAGCCGACACATTCTCTCCCATTAGAACTTTTTCATCTCCCTTCAACCTTCTCTTATGAGTGAAAAGGTCCTTGAGAGATTTGTCATAGCGAGGAATTTGCTTTATTGCATCGGTAAGGGGAATAGTGATCTCCACATTCTTGAGAATGTCTCGCACATGCTTCTCGGTGTCCTCTTTAACTTGGCACTTAATCCTTGATGGAAATGGAAAAGGCTCAACTCTAATAGGGGAAACCAAGAGATTGTGGGCATATTCGTATGTTCAGACAGACTGTTGTTAGCGCGTGACTGCTCCGTTTTTCCTCTCTATTTATCATTTCCATCTTCCGCTTCAACTACTGGATTCTCCGGGCCTTCTAGTTTCTTACCTCTCCGTAATGTAATGACACTCACATTATTTGGATTTTCTCCAGGCCTCCTCGTGCATCCATTTGACTTATGTGGTCCTCCATTTGACTCACTTGAGTTTTGAGATTCTTTATACTGGACCAATTGTCGTGATGGTATTCGGCTATCTATTGTTGAAGCTTCAAGGCGTTCGATGCCATGGCCTTCACCATCTCCTCAAGTGATGGGGACAAGTCATCCGCTAGAGGTCGGTTATTATATTATCTCAAAGAATCCTACCCCCTTTGAAACTTTTAAGGTGGTCTCTGGTCTTGATCGCCGAAGGAATTCCCTTGCTGATTCTAGTAGCTAAAATTTGGATGGTCTCTCTAGCCTGGGTTGTAAGTATTGGATAGATCGTACTTCCTTCCTTGCCCGTTACCATCCCCCACCACATTAGCATGGACTTCAATCTTAGCTTCTAGTGTTAGACAGTCATCGGTGACATGATCTACTATTTGAAAAAGTACACACAGTCAAACCTTAGGAAGTCCCCCCGTAGCCATTTTGCTGATCACAGATGTCAACTCATTTATTTTTGTTTGAAACAAACCAATCCTACCTCATTTAATGACTTCAGCAAAACATCACGACTGCCAAATTATTGGGAATTCACTACCATGTTCGATATCAACTCCTTTACTGCCGTTGGTGTGTTGTCCATAAGTGTGCCTCCGCTCGCTGCATCTATCATATTTTTATCCCTGAGACAAAAACCTTCATAAAAGTACTATATCAACAACTGCCTGCCCATTTGATGATGAGGACAACTAGCGACGAGTTTCTTGAATTGCTCCCAATACTCATGCAATGTCTTCCCCTATGACTGTCTCACTGCACAAATGTCCTTACGAAGGTTGGCCACTCACGAAGTGGGAAAATACCTCTGAGAATATATCTTTTCTAGTGCTCCCCACGGGGTGATGAAGCCCGATGGAAAGTAATAGATCCAATCTTTGGCTAGATCCTTCAACGAGATGGAAACGCTCATAATTTAATCTGTTCATTAGTTACTCCGGAGGGCTTCATGCTCGTGCATATGACATGAAATTCCTTCAAATGCTTGTGCGGGTCTTCGCCACCCAATCCATGAAATGACGGTAAATGATGGACTAAACCTGACCTCAACTCGAATGTAGCATCATCCACAGTTGGAAATGTGATGCACAGCGGTTGTTGTGGGAGATCGGGATTGGCTAGCTCTTTCAAAGTGCGTTATCTAACTCCTGCCAATGTTACATTTTCTCCAGACGAGTGTGGATCTCAAGTATCCTCTTGCTCATCGCTGTCACTGGAAGACTCCTTTGATAAGTAATTCGGTAATATCGGTTTCGTATCCAATGCCTCTTTCTCCTTTCTAGACTTCTTTCTAAGCTCGCGATCTCTCTTGGTGATCTCTAGATAGTAGTGTAACTCTTTATTTTCGGATGATCTCAAGTTCATTTACCGAAAAGAAATACCAAAAAATAATTTCAACTCGGACTTACTGAAAAATACCTAATGCATAAAAATCACAATTTAAACATGTCACTCCTCAGCAACAGCGCCGAAATCTGACCGCGCGTCATTACGCGATAAATTTAATGTAAATATTTTTTCTCGACTTTCCTCCACTAACTAGTTGAAGCGGTAAGCAAGGGTCGATCCCACGAGGAGTGTGGATTAAATTGTGATTATTCGTATTTAATAACGAAGGGGGTAGAAGATAATGAACTAACTAAAGAGAATTAAGAAAGAATGAAATAAGAGTAAATAAAACCAACCAAACGAAACACGTAAGAGAATTAATAAGAAATTGATAATAATGAGAAAACTCGGTCCAAGTTCAGTTTCCACCCTCGATCGATTCATCTAAATAATTGTAATATCATTCACTTTTCATATGAAACTTCTAGCCCTAAATAGCAACAAGCTCTGCTACTCAAATTTTTGCCCATACCGAATATTTAATCAAAACAAGCTCTTCAATTAAACCTAATTAATGAACAACCTAGAATAAGCTCTCTATATTTAATCCAATAACCGCATTAAACCTAGGCAAATAGGCTAATCTAAGCAATAAACTCATAAGGTCGGTTTAATATACTTATGTTGTGTTACCCCTAATGATGCGCGACCGTTAGTTGCTACAAGTGAAATAGAAACCACAATAATTACACGGGATGTAGCTCTGTTTCTTGCGATTGATATCTAATCCTTAATCTAGGTCATCAATCCAAATAAAAAATTAAAAAATCATGTCATGAAAGTAGAATAACACGAAAATTTCATATGAAGAACAAAATAGATATTACGGGAATTAATTAAAACATAAGGAATCGATGGGTTTCAACATCACAGAGATGAGAATAAATAAACGACTCACACATGGTGTTCATGAAATCATAAAAGAAAAATAGAAAATCAAACATTGTTCCTGAATTAGAAGGGGAAAGAAGGATTAGATCTTGAATTTCTTGAATCTCTTAAATCTCTTGGATGGAATGTCAATAATTCCTTTTTGGTGAAGTATAAGGTATTTATAAGTTTCCAAAAATTGGAGTAGAAATTTCCTTCCAGAAATAGGATTCTGGTCTCGTTAGCGGTAGCTTAGTGGTCAGAGATACTGCTAACGCTACCGTTAACCTGTCACCGATATTCTCTGTCCATCCTTAACGGTGGAGCTAACAGTAAGGGCTACCGTTAAGTTGTCCGTTAACATCTTTCTACAGCCTCCTAACGGTAGAGCTAACGGTATGTCCACCGTTAAGATGACCATTAACAAGTCTCTGAAAGTTCCTAACTGGCGAGCTAACAGTTAGGACACCATTAAGCCTTCCGTTAACACCTTTATGTAGCCTCCAAATGGTAAGGCTACCGTTAAGATCACCGTTAACTCATTCTGGGAGCTCTCTGTTTCCCCTTAGTGGTCTCCTCAGTGGTGTCCTTTACGGTTGGTGGAGTCGCTAAATGTTAGCGGTTGCGTAGCGGTAAAAGCTACTGTTAAGCCTATATCTAAGATGGTAAATGTTATACTTCATCGCCGAATCAATCCGCAAACCATGCAAAGATTGTTGTCACACCAATCCTGCAACTAAATACTGCAAAATAGATGAAAAATATGCAGTTGGTCTCTCCAGCCTGGGTTGTAAGTATTGGAATATGGATCGTACTTCCTTCCTTGCCTGTTACCAGCCCCCACCACATTAGCATGGGCTTCAATCTTGGGTTGTAGTGTTAGACAGTCATCAGTGACATGACCCACTGTTTGACAAAGTACACACGGTCAAACCTTAGGAAATCCCCCCATAGCCATTTTTCTGATCACGGATGTCAAATCTTTTATTTGTGCTTACAACGAAACAGTGCTTACCTCATTTACTGACTTCAGTAAAACATCATGACTGCCGAATTATTAGGAATTCACTGCCATGTTCGATATCATCTCCTTTGCTGCCGTTGGTGTCTTGTCCATAAGTGTGCCCCAGCTCGCTGCATCTATCATATTTCTATCCCTGAGACAAAAACCTTCATAAAAGTACTATATCAACAACTGCCTGCCTATTTGATGCTGAGGACAACTAGCGACGAGTTTCTTGAATCGCTCCCAATACTCATGCAATGTCTCCCCTTATGACTGTCTCACTTCACAAATGTCCTCTCACTTCAAAATGTCCTTACGAAGGTTGGCCACTCGTGAAGCGGGAAAATACCTCTGCAAAAATATCTTTTCTAGTGCTCCCCACGTGGTGATGGAGCCCAATGGAAAGTAATAGAGCCAATATTTGGCTAGATCCTTCAACGAGATGGAAAGGCCCGTAATTTAATCTGTTCATCATTTACTCCGGAGAGGTTCATGCTCGTGCATATGACATGAAATTCCTTCAAATGCTTGTGCGGGTCTTCGCCACCCAATCCATGAAATGACGGTAAATGATGGATTAAAATTGATCTCAATTCGAATGTAGCATCATCCACAGTTGGAAATGTGATGCACAGTGGTTGTTGTGGGAGATCGAGATTGGCTAGCTCTTTCAAAGTGCATTCTCTGACTCCTGCCATTGTTACATTTTCTCCAGACGAGTGTGGACCTCGAGTATCCTCTTGCTCTTCGCTGTCACTTGAAGACTCCTTTGATAAGTAATTTGGTAATATATGTTCCGTATCCAATGCCTCTTTCTCCTTTCTAGACTTCTTTCTAAGCTCGCAATCTCTCTTGGTGTTCTCTAGATAGTAGTGTAACTCTTTCTTTTCAGATGATCTCAAGTTCCTTCACCGGAAAGAAATACCAAAAAAAAAATTTAACTCATTCTTACTAAAAGATAATGTGTAAAATCACAATTTAAACATGTCACTCCCCAGCAACGGCGCCAAAATTTGACCGCGCGTCCTTACGCGATAAATTTAATGTAAATGTTTTTTCTCGACTTTCCTCCACTAACTAGTTGAAGCGGTAATCAAGGGTCGATCCCACGAGGAGTGCGTATTAAATTGTGATTATTCGTATTTAATAACGAAGGGGGTAGAAGATAATGAACAAACTAAATAGAACTAAGAAAGAAATGAAATAAGAGTAAATAAAACCAACCAAACAAAACACGTAAGAGAATTAATAAGAAATTGATAATAATGAGAAAACTCGGTCCAAGTTCTGTTCCCACCCTCGATTGATTCATCTAACCAATTGTAATATCATAATTCACTTTTCATATGAAACTTCTAGCCCTAAATGGCGACAAGCTCTGCTACTCAAATTTTCCCTTACCGAATATTTAAATCAAAACAAGCTCTTCAATTAAACCTAATTAATGGACAACCTAGAATAACCTCTCTATATTTAATCCAATAACAACATTAAACCTAGGCAAATATTCTAATCTAAGCAATAAACTCATAAGATCGGTTTAATATACTTATGTTGTGTTACCCCTAATGATGCGCGACCATTATTTGCTACAAGTGAAATAGAAACCACAATAATTACACGAGATGCATCTCTCTTTTTTGCGATTGATATCTAATCCTTAATCTAGGTGATCAATCCAAATCAGAAATTAAACAATCATGTCATGAAAGTAGAATAACACAAACAATCTCATATGAAGAACAAAATAGATATTACGGGCATTAATTAAAACATAAGCAATCGATGGGTTTCAACATCACAAAGACGAGAATAAATAAACGACTCGCACATGGTGTTCATGAAGTCATAAAAGAAAAATAGAAAATCAAACATTGTTCTTGAATGAGAAAGGGAAAGAAGGATTAGATCTTGAATTTCTTGAATCTCTTAAATCTCTTGGATGGAATGTCAATAATTATGTTTTGCTGAAGTATAAGGTATTTATAAGTTTCCAAAACTTGGAGTAGAAATTTTCTTCCAAAAATTGGATTCTTATCCCGTTAGCGGTAGCTTAGCGGTTAGAGATACCGCTAACGCTACCGTTAACCTTTCACCGATATTCTCTGTCCATCCTTAACGGTGGAGCTAACAGTAAGGGCTACCATTAAGCTGCATGTTAACATCTTGCTGCAGCCTCCTAACGGTAGAGCTAACGGTATGTCCACCGTTAAGATGACCATTAACATGTCTCTGAAAGTTCCTAACTGGCGAGTTAACGGTTAGGACACCATTAAGCCTGCCGTTAACACCTTTCTGTAGCCTCCTAACGGTAAGGCTACCGTTAAGCTCACCGTTAACTCATTTTGGGAGGTCTCTGTTGCCCCTTAGCGGTATCCTCAGTGGTGTCCGTAGTGGTTGGTGGAATCGCTAGGTGTTAGCGGTTGCGTAGCGGTAAAATCTACTGTTAAGCCTACAACTAAGACGGTAAATGTTATACTTCATCGCCGAATCAATCCGCAAACCATCCGAAGATTGTTGTCACACCAATCCAGCAACTAAATACTAAAAAATAGATGAAAAATATGCAGTTGGTCTCTCCATCCTGGGTTGTAAGTATTGGAATATGGATCGTAATTCCTTCCTTGCCCGTTACCAGCCCCCACCACATTAGCATGGGCTTCAATCTTGGGTTGTAATGTTAGACAGTCATCGGTGACATGATGCACTGTTTCACAAAGTTCTCATGGTCAAACTTTAGGAAGTTCCCCCATAGCCATTTTGCTGATCACGGATGTCAAATCATTTATTTGTGCTTACAACGAACCAGTGCTTACCTCATTTACTGACTTCAGCAAAACATCATGACTGCCGAATTATTGGGAATTCACTACCATGTTCGATATCAACTCCTTTGCTGCCGTTGGTGTCTTGTCCATAAGTGTGCCTCCGCTCGCTGCATCTATCATATTTCTATCACTGATACAAAAACCTTCATAAAAGTAATATATCAACAACTGCCTTCCCATTTGATGATGTGGATAACTAGCGACGAGTTTCTTGAATCGTTCCCAATACACATGCAATGTCTTCCCCTATGACTGTCTCACTGCACAAATGTCCTTACGAAGGTTGGCCACTTGCGAAGTGAGAAAACACCTCTGCAAAAATATCTTTTCTAGTGCTCCCGACGTGGTGATGGAGCCCGATGGCAAGTAATAGAGCCAATCTTTGGCTAGATCCTTCAATGAGATTGAAACGCACGTAATTTAATCTGTTCATCAGTTACTCCAGCGGGCTTCATGCTCGTGCATATGAAATGAAATCCCTTCAAATGCTTGTGCGGATCTTCGCCACCCAATCCATGAAATGATGGTAAATGATGGATTAAACCTGGTCTCAATTCAAATGTAGCATCATCCACAGTTGGAAATGTGATGCACTACGGTTGTTGTAGGAGATCGGGATTGGCTAGCTCTTTCAAAGTGCGTTCTCTGACTCCTGCCATTGTTACCTTTTCTCCAGATGAGTGTGGATCTCGAGTATCCTTTTGCTCTTCACTGTCACTTGAAGACTCCTCTGATAAATAATTTGGTAATATATGTTCCGTATCCAATACCTCTTTCTCCTTTCTAGACTTCTTTCTAAGCTTGCGATCTCTCTGGGTGATCTCTAGATAATAGTGCAAATCTTTCTTTTAGGATGATCTCAAGTTCATTCACCGGAAAGAAATACCAAAAAAGAATTTCAACTCGTTCTTACTGAAAAATACTTAATGCAAAAAAACACAATTTAAACGTGTCACTCCCCACCAACGACGTTAAAATTTGACCGCGCGTCGTTACTCGATAAATTTAATGTAAATATTTTTTCTCGACTTTCCTCCACTAACTAGTAGAAGCGGTAAGCAAGGGTCGATCCCACGAGGAGTGTGGATTAAATTGTGATTATCTGTATTCAATAACGAAGGGGGTAGAAGATAATGAACTAACTAAAGAGAACTAAAAACCAACCAAACAAAACACGTAAGATAATTAATAAGAATTTGATAATAATGAGAAAACTCAGTCGAAGTTCAGTTTCCATCCTCGATCGATTCATCTAACCAATTGTAATATCATAATTCACTTTTCATATGAGACTTCTAGTCCTAAATAGCGACAAGCTCTGCTACTCAAATTTGCCCTTACCGAATATTTAATCGAAACAAGCTCTTCAATTAAACTTAATTAATGAATAACCTAGAATAAGCTCTCTATATTTAATCCAATAACAACATTAAACCTAGGCAAATAGGCTAATCTAAGCAATAAACTCATAAGATCAGTTTAATATACTTATGTTGTGTTACCCATAATGATGCGCGACCATTAGTTGCTCCAAGTGAAATAGAAACCACAATAATTACACGGGATGCAGCTCTCTTTCTTGCGATTGCTATCTAATCCTTAATCTAGGTGATCAATCCAAATCAGAAATTAAACAATCATGTCATGATAGTAGAATAACACATACAATCTCATATGAAGAACAAAATAGATATTACGGGTATTAATTAAAACATAATCAATCTATGGGTTTCAACATCACAAGGATGGGAATAAATAAATGACTCACACATGGTGTTCATGAAACCATAAAAGAAAAATAGAAAATCAAACATTGTTCTTGCATGAGAAGGGGAAAGAAGGATTAGATCTTGAATTTCTTGAATCTCTTAAATCTATTGAATCTCTTGGATGGAAGAAGGAATTAAGACTCTTCTTATTGCCTTAGAACCCTAGGAATGTCAATAATCCCGTTTTGCTGAAGTATTGAAGGTATTTATTAGTTTCCAAAACTTGGAGCAGAAATTTCCTTCCAAAAATAGGATTCTGGGCCCGTTAGCGGTAGCTTAGCGGTTAGAGATACCGCTAACGCTACCATTAACCTGTCACCGATATTCTCTGTCCATACTTAAAGGTGGAGCTAACAGTAAGGGCTATCGTTAAGCTGTCCGTTAACATCTTTCTGCAGCCTCCTAACGGTAGAGCTAACGGTATGTCCACCGTTAAGATGACCATTAACATGTCTCTGAAAGTTCTTAGCTGTCGAGCTAACAGTTAGGACACCATTAAGCCTGCCGTTAACACCTTTATGTAGCCTCTTAATGGTCGAGCTAATGATAAGGCTACCGTTAACTCATTCTGGGAGCTCTCTGTTGCCCCTTAGCAGTCTCCTTAGTGGTGTCCTTAGCGGTTGGTGGAATCGGTAGGTGTTAGCGGTTGCGTAGCGGTAAAAGCTACTGCTAAGCCTACAGCTAAGATGGTAAATGTTGTACTTCATTGCCGAATCAATCCGTGAACCATCCGAAGATTGTTGTCACACCAATCCAGCAACTAAATACTGCAAAATACATGAAAAATATGCAGTTGGTGCTCGTCCATCCACAAGAATATATACATGAGAAGTAAATATATATATAACGATATGCAGCACACAAAAGTGTAGTTTTAAACTATTAATTACCACATAATTTCTCGCATATCGGTGAGCTTCATCTGCTAGGATGTTTATTTTTCTTTTTAATTGTAGTTGTGCCTATTTTATATCAAAAGTGCGCTTGATACAATAACATACATTAACACATTCAACATTTTATGAACATTCAACACTTTATTTAGCATTGCTTGTTATAACTATTTCAATATAGCTATGATCTTCAAAGTAATTCCAAATATTGAAATCAAATATGGCTATACATCAAAATAAAAATGAAAATTGCGGAGCTTATGCTTTAATTAATATACCCTTATAAATAAATAAAATTATAAAATAGACCCAATATCTCTGGGGTGGTGGCAATTTAATACCAATAAATATACTTGGTAGCAAATTTACCCAATAACTTATAAAAAAAATAGCAATTTAACCCAAATTTGATGGAAACAAAAAAAGTTCGTAAGCAAGTTTCAATAAAACCATTGTCACGGTTTCAGATGTACGAGGTCGGGTGGTTTCCTGGTCCTCGGCCGGTACTTGAGGATTCAAGGGTACGAGAAGAGGGACACCCATTGCTGCTCAAACTGTAGCAGAAAATGCTATTCGTGCAATCGTCGATCAAGGTATGCAACGAGCAGAAGTCATGATAAAGGATCCCGGTCTAGGAAGAGACACAGCATTACGAGTTATTCGTAGGAGCCGAAAACAAAAAAGTTCGTTGGATTCTTTCAAATCCGGCGAAAAATGTTGACTTGGACCCATTTTGACCAAGTCAACGCTGATGTGGCAAAAACAATAGCAAAGAATTAAGAAAATTATTACAAAATCTAAAATTTGTTTTAAAAATTTGAAAATCTATTTAAATTATAAAATTAAACAAAAAGACGAAAAATATATTATAAGATTTCAGATTTTTTTTAATTGCTAGAAAATACTATTAAAATATAAATTTAAAACAAAATCTATAAAAATATTTTAAACTCCAAAAATATTATAAATATTAAAAAGATTATTTAAAAAAATGAGAAAATATATTATAAGATTTGGAAATATTTGACGTATGTGAAAAAAAATCAGTACTTAATATGGAAAAATACTTATTAAGAATCTAATTTTCTTTTTAATATGTAAATATTATATTAAAATACATAATTAAAAAATTAAAAAATGTTTTAAATATAGAATAAGTTGTTTTTCATATGAGAAGGGAATGTTTTAAGATAAATCAAGAAAATTATTTTATAATATTTGAAATTATTATAAATATTAAAAAACATTTTAAAATATAAATATGTTTTCAGATTTTTTATAGATGTTTTTCCATATTTTTTTATTTTATTAATATTTTAAAAATATATTATTTCCAGTTTGGTCTTAATTTATATTTTAATAATACTTTTTTTTGCATATTTAGAAAAACTTTAGATTTTATAATTTATTTTCCATCTTTATTAAATCTTATATTTTAAATAGTGTTCGATTCTTAAAATAAATTTTTATTTTAAAATAAATCTCTTAATTTTGTTGTGCCACGTCAGCATTGAATTTGTCAAAACTGGTCAAAGTCAACATTTATTGCCGGAAATTGAAAGAATCCGACGAATTTTTTTTTTCTGGCGAAATTGGGGTTAAATTGCTATCTTTTTATAAGTTAGTAGATAAATTTGTCACCAAGTAAATTTAGTAGTATTAAGTTACCAACACCCTAAGTTACTGGGACTATTTTATAATTTTACCCTTATAAATATCTTACAAGATATTTTGAAGAGATTGGAAATGAAAAGCCGAGAATCACATTTTAAAAAAGTGTTGCCAAATATACTCATTTGAGAATAAAAATTAAAATCTAAAAGGCTAATAAAATGTTGCTCCTTACTACAGATCAAAAAGTTGGGGAAAAAAGTATCAACCAATTATAAAAGAATCAAAACACGCGAAACACACACAAAAAAAAATTTACAATTATAAATGAAAAAATAAAAACAAAAAACAAAAAACAAAAGAAACTCATCAAATAAAGAAAGTCTTCATGAATTTTTTTCCAAAGATTTTCCTTCCCTCTGCTAATGCTTTCCAAGCCATTTTCATCACTCATTACCTCTCACCACACTTCATCTACTTCAATAAAAACCAACCATTAAATTAAATAGTGTATATAAAATAAACTTCTAGAACCTGCCATTTGGGCTTTATAGATATTTTATGGAGGATTAGGGTACATTGTCATCCGAAGCACGAAATTAAAAGAAAATATAAAACTCAATTTTAGAAAAGGGAGATGGCCTCCATGAGTTCATATAAAATATTTCTCAAAAATTTTCCGACCACTTTACTTACTATTTGCAGTATGCATACTTATTATTTATATAATTATTTATGTAAATATTCTTTTAAAGATTATGACTTATGTAAAGAAAATATTAAATATATAAAAGAATTATATATAATAATAAATAAAATATGAGAAAAATAAAAATAATATAATTTTTTTGAAAAAAATATAAAATATAAAAAATTATTTAAAATAAATATATAAATTTATGTAAATAATTAGTTAATAAATTTGAATAACCCAAAAAAGCAAAAGTAAAACATAAATATTTTTCAAATGCTTTAAATAAAATTTAAAATATTAATAAAATCATATAGATAAGAATATAAGAACTTATAATTAAACGATAAATATATATTCATAAATATGAAACAAAACCAAAGATTCATCAATCAAATAAGAGAAAATTTATAACATAAGTAAAAATAACTATAAGAAAATCATAATTAGATTATATAAAATTATTAAATAAATATAACAATAAAAGAATAAAAATATAAAAAAAAATAAAATAATAATAATAGCAACTACGAAAATATTATATGTGTGTGTTTGTGTGTGTATATAAGAAATCTGAAAAATAAAATATAAATATATAATATATAAAAAAGTCTAAATAATTAGTTTATAAATCTGCAAAACCTGAAAAAGTTGCTAATATTATAAATTATAAATATTTATTTAATAAATAAAAAATAAATCAAAAAGTTGCTAATATTATAAAACTAAATATGAGTTCATAGTTACAAAAAAGTACCATTAAACTATAGAAAACTATTAACTAAATATAAACATAAAAAACAATCAAAAATTAAAAGAAATATAATATAATATAAACAAAACTGGAAAGAAATAAAATAAATAACAAAAATATAAATTTATAATTTGATTTTAAAAATTATTTAATAATTTTGTTAACTAAAACAAAAGGATAGTATGAGTACAACTAGAAAAGTTATGCAACGAAGACAAAAAAAAAAACTTAAAATCGGTAACAAAAACTTGTCTTTTCTTCCATAATTTTATTTGTTGGTTAGGCCAGGTGATACGAGGACAACCTAATAGCGTCATTTCTTTCAATTTTTATGTGACTCGAGTAAAACTCGGCTGACCTAAACTTTGACCCTAAACGTGTCACAGACTTGACAATTCCTAAAAAATATTAAAAAAATATATTATGAATATAAGTGAAAGGTAAATAACTTTATACATTTATTTGATTAAAACTTGAATCAAAATTATATGTGGGCAGAACAAAAGAAAATGATTATATAATCGCATAATATGAAGAATTCAATACATTATTTTAAAATATTTAACTAAAAATTATTTATGAATGTTTGTATATTAATAATTTGTGACTAATTACTATGACTTTAAGTATTTAATATATAAATCCACACATAAATGATTTATTACTCTTGGTGATATAATTACTTTCGTATAAACTAAAATCTAAATATAAATTTTAATTTATTATCGGGTTCGTCAACTGACTCGATGACTTGGTAGTTAATTACTCCGTGCCTATCTCGAGTCAATGCGCGGTAGCGTTGGTTGTGGTGCTTTAGGATTCTACTGGTTTGATTTAAAAAAAATAACTATAGTAAAATAGAATACAAAGACCCTCAATCAGAATTTTAATATGATGCCTCGTTTATTTGGTATTTCTTTTTTTATTGTTGTAGTATTTTTTATATTTTTACAATATTTATATTTTTTTCTAGATTTCGGAGATGATTTTTATAATATAACATTATTTAAGCATATTACTTTCTCTTTTAAAATATTTAAGATTTATTTATTATATTTTATAACTTCTTGATCTTTGTTATTGTTTTATTATCAACTTTCAATAGATAAAAAATTATTTAAAATTAACTTTTATATATTTATTTAATTTACTTTATCACTATCGCCAATTTATTCTTCAATGTCTTTAAAATAAATATTTAAAAATTAATGATAATTTTATTATATTTTTATCTGATTTCAACATAATTTCATATTTGTATTATTATATTACAATATTTATATTTATATTTATATTTTATTTCATTTTAGAAATTATTAAGAACCATTTATAATTAAAACATATATGTTATATTTATTTAAATAAATTCATATTTTTCTAATTATTTTATTATTTATTGCATTTTAAGTGTGTTTTGTTACTTTTAGAATTTAGTAAATGATTATTCAGGATTTAAATTTTTTAAATTTATTCTATAGAATTATTGTGAAATAATATTTATTTTATATCATTTAAACCATTACTATCTTCATCATTTTTTTTAAATTATTGGATAAGTATTAAAATATAAAATATATTTCTTATATATATTTAACATATTTTATATTCTTTTATGATTTATTTTATTATTTTATAACATTTCTTTGTTTTTTATTATTACATAATTAATTAGAATTCATAATATTTTAATCTAATTTTAAAATAGTTTAGATTATTTTATATTATTTATAATATATGATTTTTGTGACTTTTTTAATTTTAATTTAATTAATATATATTTATAATCTAAATACAATTTTTTGTATTTATTTAGTTGATTTTATATTTTTTTCAAATTTATATTACAAGTATTATATTTTTATTGGCTAAAGGTTTATTTAATAATTGTATAATTATGTTGATATAAATTATATCTAAAATAAAACGTACAACAAAGTACGACTAAAGTACAACTAGATTATTCGGGTTTTTTTAAATAAGTTGCGGCGCTTTTATTAAAAAAGGAGAAAAGTGTCTGAGTACATAGCAATCAATGAAAAAGAAACGAAAATAAAGAAACTAGTGCTTCATAAGAAATCCTCGCTTAAGAGAACTCTTTGAAACTTTGCGTAGAGGAGTAGAAACTCCGTCTTCATCCATATCCGCCCAAGATTGTCGGTTGTACTTAAATCGTACTCAAACAGATTGATGTGATTAAATTATAGTAATCTAATGATAAACTTTCGTGTACATGCTGACAAACAAGTACAACAGATACCGATAATTAGAAAAGTCTAAATTTATTATAAGATCTTCAATTTGTCTTTGATACAAAGACTAAACAAGGAGATGGACTCAATGATTTGTAATAAGTGACTAATATGATTGTTTCGCGACTAACTAAATGGGAAGAGCTTTGAAACTATTGTCATGTGAGTTAAACTATAATTTGACGTATAATGTAGTATGCAAAAGGTTGTTTCATAATATATAAATGTGGAGTTATTTACCTTTAACTTGTTTTAGGGCGCGGATATAGGCACCCCATCTATTCCATGAGTTCACCCCAATAAAGAAAATCAACAAAAATACAAAAAAATACCCCCCCCCCCCCCCCCAAACAAAATACTACGCCCCCAAACACATCATCTTCTCTAATCCTTCACCACCACTCCAACTCTGCCATTATCATCGTCCATCACACTGTCGCAGCCACCGTTGAACAGGAAGAAGAAAAAATGTGATGGGTGGTGAGAGGTAAGTGATAGATTTGGGCGAAAAAGGGTAAAAAACAGATACAAAATAAGGGTATTCATCTCTGGTTTCTCGAGTATATGTCATGTGTTTGAACTTTTTGATCGAACAACTTTGTTCAAAAAAGAATTCGAACAAGCCTTAAAGGGGGCGTTCAAATCAATTTTTCGAACATGTGTTTTGTGTACGAATCAGTTTTTTGCAGTTGTATTTTGTGTTCGAGTCGATTTTTTAAACACATATCTTGTGTTTGATTCGAACGACTTTTTTCAAGGCACTTTTTTTCTTTTTCTTTCTTCAATGGCACGGCGGCTGCGACGTATTTCTATGTGCATGTTTTGTTTATGTTCTTCAAAAGACGGCAGTCATGGCAGTGACGGCGGTGATGGGCGACGGCTTGAGTGGTGGTGGAGAGTTGAAGGAGATGAATTATTTAGGGGTGTAGGGTTTAAGGATAATGTTGACATTTTTGTGATAACATTTTTAGTAAGGTGAACTAATAAATAAAACGAGGAGCGTAGGTCCACGCACTTTGTTTTAAATTTGCTCGTGTTGACCAAATCGTGACTTGAGTATTTTAAGTTATTATATTATATTAATAAATTAATAATAATACACTTACATCGAATGAATTTATACCATCCATTTAAATTCGCTCCGTGCATCGCACGAGTTAAGCACTAGTTTGTTATTGTACAAAGATTTCTATCTTGAGATACAAAGATATTAGGCTAGAAAGTATTTCCAAATAATGTGAATATGCACAATCCTCAAGTTAGTCAATAATGAAGGTCAATGTTGACCAAAAAATTAAAACTGCAAATCGACGCTTAATTAATTCTATTGAGCAATTTGAAGATCGAGTATATGAATAAAACACCAACGTATTTATTTGGATCTTTGATATGGGCTTGTATTTTCCCTAAAGTAATATAAACCTAAAGAAATATCACAAATATATATTATAAAAGATTAAACCTAGAACAATTTGAACGGTAGCCCAGCAAAAGTAATAAACTTACTAGAAAGATTGTGGAGAGAATAAATCTCTTCAATTTCTTCAGGGATCTGCAAGAATTAGAAATTTCACTTAAATTTTTTGCTCAGAAAAGTGCCAAAAAAAATACAAACTTCGGGAGAATAACTAAAATGAAGCCATGAACATGAACCCTCAACCCGCTTTCTCCATTAAATAGAAAAAATAAATAAAATATTGAAAAAAATATAAATAACCAGACCCAGAAAGTAGATTATCTGAACTAAACCCACACAATTTTGACTTCTTCGAGAACAACAAAAATAAGCCTGAGAATTCCAGAAAAAAGTTTAAGAAAAATATGAAAGATCTATGAAATGTAAATGAATAATTGTCTGGAGTCCAAAAGCATTCATCTTTAACATGAAAAAAAAAGAGAGAGAGAAAGAGAATGAGATCAGAGAGTTATACCTTAGAGCAAAGAAAGGGAACAAACTCTTACAAAAACCCAAAACACAACTTTGTACGTATGTGCATTCATATATTCAGACCCAAATAGTTTTCAAACGTAGAAAAAGCATAACATACAGATTATAGTAATTGTTAGATTGCTAATTTATTTTTTTAAAACTGAAAAAGGACTTTTACTTTTCTTTTTTTTTTTTAGTTGTCATAGCATGAGTTTCTTTGGGTTGTTTATTATAATCCTATTGATATGTACTTTTATGGCTAATCAAACTCTTGAAAGAAGTGTTAATTAGCACTTTGCGAGATGATACTTTAGTAGTTCCTACAAACTGTTTATTAAAAAAAAAGATGAAAGCACATTTAATATGATAGCGTCGAGAAAAATAATAATGAACAGATAGGTTGTTATTCAAGAAAAACTTGTATATCCAGGTCTGATCAAATGTTAGCTTGTGAAGTTACATAATACAAGTTCAAATAGTATAACAACTTCAAGGGTATCGAGGTACAATATATTGTTTTTATTTTATATAGTTTGGTCTTTGGTATAATATTCTTCGCACATGTTTCTTTAACTTTGTTTATCATTATGTGATGATTATGTCATATAATGCACAGTTAACTCTGAAGCTTCTCATGAGAGAATAAAGAAGAAAAACTTGTCTAACAGGCAAAGATGGACAATTTATAATACTTTGTTGTTAAAAGTGTAAATGGAAAGTTGAAACGAGAGACAACAAAAGAGGTTGCAGCTCTATTTTCGGTTCCCATACGAACAGTTCAAAGGATTTAGAAAAGATCAAAAGAAACTTCGAATGGGGCAGTAGTTGACGTGTCCCATAAAAGAACGGGAAATTGTGGACGAGAGAGAGTCCAAGTTGATTTGAGTCGAGTGCGTGAAATCGACTTAAGAGAACGAACAACTCTAAGATCACTTGCCAGCTCTTTAAAATTCAGCTATACAACATTATTCAGGTTAGTAAGACAAGGCCTTCTTCGGCGCCACTCAAACGTCATTAAGCCATACCTCAAAGAAGAACATAAAAGATCCCGTTTAGAGTTTTGTCTATGAATGCTAGAACCAAACATATTTCCTCATGAGCCAAAGTTTGTTGGTATGTACAATATGGTGCATATTGATGAAAAATGGTTTTATATGACAAAAGAAGTGAAAATTATTATTTATTTCCTGATGAAGAAGAGCCTTTACGAAACTGCTAAAGTAAGAACTTTATTATAAAAGTAATGTTTCTAGTTGCTATGGCTCGTCCATGGTTTGACGACAAAGGATATGAATTTTTTTCTAGAAAAATAGGAGTCTTCCTTTTATCGACATGCAAACAGCTTAGAGAACAAGTAAAATCAGAGATGCGGGTACTTTGGAGATCAAAGCGATTACATCGGTTAAGCGAGAGACAATAAAAGTGTATTTAATTGAGAAAGTTGTACAAAAAATCCAAGAAGTGTGGCCAAGAGAGGATTTAGGAAAAACTATCTTCATTCAACAAGATAATGCAAGGACTTATGTCAATCCAAATGATGCGGAGTTTCAAGCGACTGGTTGATTCGTACATTTTTGTTACGCTTTTGTACATATTTTGAGTCAGGTTTGAGTCTTTTTACCGTCTTTTTCAGGTTAAGAGTAAGCTATTTTGCATGATTTTGAATTCTTTGGCTTTTTGCTTAACTTTTTGACTTTATAATCAATAATCATTCCTTTTGGACCATTTATTCTATCTTTTTCTCTCAGCTAAATCACTTGACAAACCCGGGAGATGAAGACAAAGGAATCGGCACTCGAAATAGCCAAAAGAACACCTGTCCGATTGGATGAACTACATAACCGAACGGATTGACCTTCAAAACACGCATCGCTCGGATAAGTGCTATGTCCGATCGGACAAGAAGACAGAAACATTCATCTGATCGGACTCATGAACAATCCAATCGGACATATACATTACAAACGCAGATTTTCGGGATTCTTCAGTTACGAAATAGCTTTGATTCTTTAAAACTCAGAAAATCTCAGTGGAAACCTATCCTTTCATTCATAGACTGGATCCTATACCATTGGAAGAGAGAATTGACAAATTTCTCTTACCCTTGACCTAGAGCCCTTATGGCAAAAATCTGTAGAAGTTCGATTGGTTCGTGATAGTCGCTGGAGTCGGAGGTTCGTGATAATCTTCCAGAATTCAACGAGTTCATCTCATCCCCAGAATATTTGGAGTTAGCAAGGATTCATCGTAGTATCGTGGATAGTATTTTCTTGGAATTTAGTAAACTCTAAACCTTGATCTTATTAATTAGTTTGGATTTCATGGTGGTAATTCTTGTTTAGATAATGATCTTGTGATATTGAGTTTAAATATTTCGTTTGGATTGTTTATGATTAAATTCTTGTGAACGATTTCGTGAAGATTTGTTTGGGTTAATTAGTTGATCCGTATTATCACTACTACAAAACTGGCTTTTCACGTCGGTTTTTTTGGCAATTTCACGTCGGTTTTTCAACCGACGTCTTAGCCACCGACGTGGAAAGTCACGTCGTTTTCTGAAAACCGACGTGAAAATCCACGTCGGTTTTTTATGAACCGACGTGACATTCCACGTCAGCTCATGAAAAACCGACGTGAACTGTTACGTCGGTTTCAAAAAAACCGACGTGAGCTTCCAAGTCGGTTCATAAAAACCGACGTGGAATAGCACGTCGGTTCATGACAAACCCGGCGTGGATCTTCACGTTGGTTCATGAAAAACCGACGTGAAATGTCACGTCGGTTCATGAAAAACCGACGTGGAATGTCACGTCGGGTCTCCAAAACCGACGTGACATTCCACGTCGGCGGCTAAGACGTCGGTTGAAAAACCGACGTGAAATTGCCAAAAAACCAACGTCGAATGTAGGACGTCGGTTTCTGTAAAACATAAATATATGTTTCACCAAGTAACTATTGGGATATGTACAAATACTCCCCTTAAGAGTTGGTTTAATTACAAAATGACCCTTATCATTGAAAGTTAAAATGTCCCCTGGACAAATGGTTATGTTTTAAAAGTTATACCTATAGAGGTCTACTCTGAAGAGGATATTTGTAATTTTCAAAGGTAATTGGGCTTTTCTGTAATTAGACTAAACAACAGGTGTAGTTTTTGGACATTTGTTTTTAGCAATTTTCGTTTGAAACCCTTTTGAAAATTCGAAACAGAAAATTATGATGGAACTTAAGGATTAAGAAGACTACTAAATGTGGGAGAAAGTAATGTAGGACAGACAAAAAAAATCAACGAAAAATGTTCAGGCGAAGAATTTGTCCAGACAACGAAAACTAAAATACCTGTCATGGGGTTAAGTGATTCAGGAGAAGAATTCCAGACATCTAATCTTATATATCCTGTCATAAATATTTGCGATGAAAAACTAAGTAAAAAATATAAATATAATTACAATAACTACTTCTAAGGTTTATCCTAATTACAAGAAACCCCGATTATCTTTCAAAATTAGAAATAACCCCATGACAGTTACACTTGTCTTACAAAGTCTCACCTTCAAGTGGGGTCCAAGTAGGGGCTATTTGTAAGGTAAATACAAAACTCAAGGGGTTATTTGCAATTCTAAAAGATAAGTGGGGCTTCTTTTGTAATTAGGCAAAACCTCAGGTGTAGTTTTTGTAATTGTAGCTTGATTATATATATATATATAATATATATATATATATATATATATATATATATTGAAGATGATTTCATCCAAGTTTAGTCCCAAATCAAAGTCTCAAGAAAGATGTCATTTATATATATTTGCAGGAGTTAGTCAGCTGTTTTAATTCCTGGAAACTTCTTTCATTCATTGATAGATATAAAAAAATAGGATAATTGTTTGAAGAGTTGAAAATGCCTTATTATCTGACCTGTTGAGAAATTGCAAAATGATTAATATTTTCTGGCTAGCCTGTTGCCTGGTGGCAATATTCAGTATCTATTAATTAATTATACACCCACCTTGCTTACTAGTTAGTGAACAGCAGGAAAACACACACAACTACTGCCACACGTATACATCTTGATTGAAAAAAGAAAAAGGTTAAAAAAATCTTAGCTAATACAATTAAATGCAACAACTATATATATATAAATAAATCTCATTGGAACTTGTAATGTAGCAAATAAATCGAGAACCCTTTAAACAGCTCTCTCTTTCTCTACCTAAAGAAAATAAGACGAAAATATAATAAAATGAAAATCATCAAGATTTCTAATTTGTGGTCCTTTGATTCATCTATTTGTTGTAGGGGTTTCACGTGTGTTTTTCTTATTCTTTGCATGAGTTGTTGTGAGGGAGCAGTAACACTGCCACCAAACGTGACGATTCCAGGAATTTTTGCGTTTGGCGATTTGATAGTTGATCAGGGTAATAACAATGCATAAGATGATTGATGGTTGGTCCTTTTAAATAGATTTGATTAGTAACATTTTAAAATAGATAATGCTGGCAATGGTCAACTCTATGTAAAAAAAATGAGAAAAATAATTAATTTCCAAAGGGAAACATTGAAATCATCAAGTCAAACCAATGTAAGAATTTTCAGTTTGAATAAGACCAAAACATTTCGTAACACGAGCATCCATACTCAAACTTACAGGTAGAGATGAAACAAAAGAAAAGTAACAGAAACATACTGCAGTAGGAAAATGTTGGGTTGCGCCAGCAAAGACAACGAATTTATCTGCTCTTGGCCTTAGCTCCCACTCATCGAAGCAATTCAGGCAGTTCGTGAAGCACCTCGCATGAGGTGGGTGAGCCTGCAAATCGTAATCAGAAACAGGAAACTCAATGTTAGATAGCATAAAAGTACACTTATGTGCCAAATCACAAATCAAAAAGTTTGAAAAACTAATCAATGTAGAAGACATCGCCCTATTAAACAAATCAAAATAGAACACTATATTATTCTCAATTATTCCATAACAATATAAATAGGGTTAAACTCGTAAAAATTTGATGATCCCTCAAGCAAAAGGTGGCCCATTGACAGTTTAATTTTTCGCTTTTTATGTTGAACAAATGGCGGGATGGGATAATTCAGATTTCATTGAAAGTTTTGAACGTCTAAATTGGAAGCTAGGTTAGAAATGATCAAATGCAAAGAAAAATCTATGTTTTGGCAGAATGCAACTTCATATTATCAATATTTTGTTTTCAAACTATTTTATAAGCTTAATTACCTTTGTCCTCCTGTCGCAATCAGTAAAGCGATCTCCCCCGGCCGCTGGGCCTTGAAAAGAATGTGCCTGAGCTTGACCTGCCAAGGATCAGACCTCTACTGTAAGTTTAACTCTTCTAAAGGAACTATATATATTCTGTGATAATTTTTTGGAGTACATGCCAAAACAAAAATTGCCTCTTTCAATCATATGAATAGTCAATTCTGTAAAACCATACAATAAAATTGCAAAAAACTGGAGAGCTAGGCCAAAATATCAATCAAATTAAGACATTAATTGAATATCCCTCAATTCATTAATCAGTGAATAATTTTCTCAAATAATAATGAAATAATCGAACACTCATCAAATCCAAGCAGTTCAACAAGAAACCCACCAGCTAGAACATAGAACACAACACGATTAAACACTCACCAGTCACAAAATGGTGGAGAAGAAGCGGGACGCTCCGATTTCGCCAATTTCAGGTGTTGGTTACATTTGCCCTAATTAGGGTTTTTATAAGCAATTCGATTAGGTCGAGAGCTGAGGGGTTGATGTTAGATGTTATGGTGGCGGACGAAGGAGAGATTTACAGGGTAAGAAATGACGGCGCGCGGGGCTGAGAATGGGATGGACGGAGGTCGGAAGCAAGGCTGTGAGCGGAGACTTACGGGGAGAGAGAAATACTGAGAAGTATTTCTGGGGACGATTAATAGCCTTATTTTATTATTTATTTTATTTAATATTTTTTTAATACAATTTACCACGTCGGCTTTAAAAACCCCGACGAGCGAACTAGCATATCACGTCGGTTTTAAAATAACCGACGAAAAAGTATCGCATATCACGTCGGTTTATTCAGAAACCGACGTTGAATACATTCCACGTCGGTTTTTACCGAGTTAATAAGCCGACGTGAAAAAGCAATTTTGTAGTAGTGATTGTCCGTTCTCGAAAACAGACTTTGTAGAAGGTATTTTTTCAAGAACCGCCGTAGAATCCACCGAGTTGTTATTTACGGCGGTTCTTAAACCGTCGTAAAAGCAACACTTTCTATGGCGGTTCAAGAAAAATCCCCGTAAAAAGCCTCACTTTCTACGGCGGTTTTAGAACAACCGCCGTAATTATTACGGCGGTGGATTTAACGGCGGTTCCAAAAATCGCCATAAAAAGTCCTCCCAGAACCGCCGTAAAAAGCTGTTTCTGTAAGTAGTGTGCGTTCTAGAATGTCTGACATTCTAGAACGTTTATTTACCCGTTCTAAGAAGTTGTATTAGGGACTGTCTCATATTCTAGAACGGATTTTAGAAAATCCGTTCTAGAACGTCTAATTCTAGAATGGGTAAT
>BMAC01000691.1:383647-409993 GCA_014905375.1 Phtheirospermum japonicum | reverse complement strand
CGACGTTAAACATGTCTAACAACTGCAACAGGCAGTTTTTTTGTGGGTTCATTTCAAAAATAAATTGTAAAAGCTGAAAATAAACCCAAATTCACACTGAACATCCATTATCATATGACGTCGGTTTATTCAGAAACCGACGTTGAATACATTCCACGTCGGTTTTTGTAAAACCGACGTTAATAAGCCGACGTGAAAAGCCAGTTTTGTAGTAGTGTATTGTGATTTTGAGTTTTGGTATGGTTTGTTTTAATTAGAATTTCTTTCGGTTAACACTTGGTGAATGAATTCTTATTGTTTGATGAAATATTTGAATGATACTTGGTGGAACAGTCTTTAGTTCATAGTTGAATCCGTGATTCAGTTATACAACTCTTATGAAGAGGTTGACACCCTCGTAGCAAGAATAGTTTCAAATCAAGTTTTCTAAAATTAAGTTCTTTCAAAGTTTTCAAAACGAAAACCCCCTTGATCGTGTGTTTTGAGTTAGAAATTGTGTTTTTATTATAATAAATATCGTTGACTCCGTATTTCCACTCGAGAGAATCGATCCGGTTTAAATTGCTTGTCTACAAGTGACCCCGTTCTCTTGCGGGCGAACTAACTTATTTTCAAACATAGACGTGCATGGTTTAACTTGGATTTAATTTTGAAATACAAAAGTTCGGATCAATGGTAGGAGAAATGGTTTTGATATTAGATTAGTATATCAACCATCAAACTCTCCTGATTTGAATATTTTAGATCTCGAATTTTTCTGGTGAGATTCAGTCTTTACAGCATAAGGCGCATCCCAAGAATGTAAAACAGCTTATTCACGTAGTTCAAAAATCATTTGATGAATACTCTTCAAAAAAGGTGAACCATGTTTTCTTGAGTCTCTAGCTATGCATGCGAGAGATTATGAAACTCGGAGGCTCCAACAAGTATAAAATCCCACATATTAATAAGGCTGGATTAGAGAAGGACGACCGTCTTCCGATGCAGATTACTTGTGCCCTGGCCCTTGTACAGAGTGCAAGGAATGTGTTAGCACAAGTTTAGTGATATAGCCTTTTTTAAAAAAAAAATTATTTCGTTGTTTTGGACATTTTTTTTTAAATTTATCTTGATAAGGGCGACTGTGGGTTGAAGAGAATTTCATGAACAACACTAAATAATGGTTCATTATTTAATTTATTTACCTGTATGATATTTTTTGGTTTTATTGTTACTTACCTGCTTGTTATTCTTTTGATTTTATCCCCAAAAGAAGAAAAAAAAAAGAGAAACATACACAGTGAGTAATTGTTTGGATGATTTTCTTGAATACTGGAGTAAAATATATATTACAATCAATGAAATTGTGCTTTTCACCTTATTGAATGTGTTCTTTTAATTGCAGCATCCATATATTATAAAAGAAGTTGTTGGTTTACGATTACATGCCTAACAACAACTTGTTTTGGCTTCTTCATGGTAAGTATACTTTTTTCGATGACTCTTAATTTGTTTCATTAATTTTTCGATTTTGGGTGTGATTTGAATTTGGAGATTGATGAATTTGGAATGTGGGATAATTTTGTGTTTTATTGTTTAACTTGTTCTTGATTTAGATGCACGTAGCTATGCCATTTTGGGTTCATTATGACCTTTATCTCAAGAAATTATTTTGGTGTTCTTGATAGTCATACGTTATTTCACTTTATATTAGCCCGGTTTACATAGTAAAAGCTTCATCGATGTCGTTTCATTATTATTTTCCTTATCTGTCCATAACTAGAGCTTCTTATTCCATTGAGTAAGAATAAATATATGCTGGAACTACTGAGGAGAACAATAAAAAAGAGGTATAATTACAAAAACAACCCAAGAAGTTTGTCATAATTACAAAAAGATCTCATTTATCTTTCAAATGTACAAATAAATATAAAGGGTTGTTTGTATATTACAAAAACACCCCATTTATGGATGTGAGAGTGTTATTTACCATATAACAATAAATATGAAGGGTTGTTTGCAATTTCAGAGACAGAAGATAACAAAAATATGAGGTATAATTACATAAACAACTCAAGAGGTTTGGCCTAATTAAAAAAAGACCTCATTTATTTTTCAAATGTACAAATAAATATAAGCTGGTTGTTTGTATATTAAAAAAGACTTTTTTTATTGATATTGACAGTGTCATTGACCATATAACAATAAATATAAAGGGTTGTTTGGAATTTTAAAAAATAAATGAGGTCTTTTTGTAATTAAGTCAAATTCTAGATATAGGGGGAAATTCCATAGGAGGGACTGATTTAACGAAATTGTGTCATAATAAGGCCTGGATTTTAAGTTCTCCCAATTGAAGGCTCTAATTTTCAAAAAGTTTCAATTGAGGACTCATATTTACATCTTGATTCCCATTTGAAGGCCTAATTTAAAAAAGTTTCAATTGAGGGCTCATATTTACATTTTGATTCCCACTTGAAGGTCTTTGTTAACCTTGGTTAAGTAAAATGATAATGACACAACTAATMCCCTGCAATTTTTATCTTCTTTTTTTTCATGGACTTTATATTTGCCAAATACCATCAATAAATAAATAAATAAAATTAATTTAACCTTATKTYGGGATTAATTGACACTTCAACACACTTACATAACTATGKTTTAGCTCGTATTCATAGCAACTAGTTTAATGGAGTCTTTTTTTAGATTATTATTTTTATTTATTGATGGTATTTGGCAATATAAAGTCCATGGAGAAAAAAAAGAAGATAAAAATTGCAGGCTTTTGGGATTAGTTGTGCCATCATCGTTTTACTTAACCAAGGTTAACATAGGCCTTCAAGTCAGAATCAAAATGTAAATATGAGTCCTCAACTGAACTTTTTTTTTAAATTAGGCCTTCAAGTGGGAATCAAAATGTAAATATGAGCCTTCAATTGGAAGAATTTAAAATTCAGGCCTTATTATGACACAATTTCTTTAAATCAGGCCCTCCTATGAAATTTCCCCTAGTGTCTTTTTTTAATTAAGCCAAATTCTAGAAACCTATTTAACTGCAATAATGGTAAAAACTTCTCCAAAAGATAAATACAGTACATTACTACTCCAAAGCATGCAGATTAATTAATAATGTCACAACTACATATAAATAAATAACTAAATAATTACGAGATATTACACACAGCAGCTGCTACACACCAAATCACTGTCACGTGTGTTTTGCCTTTTCTGACTTGAGCTTAGAGATAGAATATAGCAAAGAAAATTAGGTATAATTACAAAAATAACCCAAGAAGTTTGGAATAATTGCAAAAAGACCCCATTTATCTTTCAAATGTCCAGATAAATATAAGTCGGTTGTTTGTATATTAAAAAAGACTCTACTTATCGATGTTGAGAGTGTCATTTACAATATAACAATAAATATAAAGGGATGTTTGGAATTTTAAAAAATAATGGGGTCTTTTTTTTAATTAGGCCAAATTCTAGATACATTTTGTAATTGAATTGGGCGATTTTTAGATTTGATAATTTCAAAAATGAGGTTATTAGAGAATAGAGACACAATAGAATAAAAATGAGGTATAATACCAAAAATAACCCATGGGGTTTGGTATAATTACAATAAGACCCCATTTATTTTTCAAAAGTACATTTACATATAAAGGGCGGTTAGTATAATTGAAAAAGACCCTATTTATCAATGTTAAGAGTGTTATTCACCACAGAGAGTTAATATAAAGGGTTGGTTGTAATTTTAAAAAATAAATGGGGTCAATTTGTAATTAGGCCAAATTTTAGATAATTTTTGTAATGAAAGTTGACGATTTTAAGTTTTGATAATTTTCAATATAAGGCAATTAGAGACTGAGGATATCATAAAATGAGGTATAAATTATAAAAACAACCAATAAGGTTTGGTGTAATTACAAGGGGACACCAATTATCCTTTAAGGTACAAATATCTTTACAAAGTGTTACTCCCCTTCTCTCTTTGTAATTTTAAAAAATAAATGGGGTCTTTTTGTAATCAACTTAAAAGAAACACTCACCCATGCACACAACACAATGTGCAGAGGGGTTTTACAAATGAGATCAAAATTTAAAATAATGAAAGAAGTGACAAAGTTTGCATTTTATTTTATTTTAAAAAATACTCGTTATTCCACACAACAGAAAAGAATTTCATTGACACAATTTATTTTCGAGACTTAACTACTGTATTCACATACTCTATGGCTGGCTGGCCTTTAGATCCTTTCATTCTTGATCGCTCATTTATGAATTTAACCAAATATATTAGCTTGTATAAATCACATTCAATACGTCATCTGGAGCAATACAAAGAAAAAGTGAAATAAACTAACAAAAGTTTACAGTCGAGTTAAAAAAATTCAAGCAAGATAAACAAATGAAAAATCAGAAAAATCTTCAATAGTTATACGCTATCTATTATTATCATGATCGGAACTTGCAAAAGAGAACTAACACCATAATTCGTGAAAATAAATACCCTATCACCATGGCACCATATTTATACAAGAAAATAAAAACTCCAACCTAATTACTAAAAAAATTAAACAAAGAAAGAAAACAAAACAAAATAAAATTTCATCTCCCAATTATTTCTAATCGTCAACTTATTCTAACATTAGTTCCAATTAGAAGTAATCTGGAACAATGATTTTCAACATTGAAATAATCATTTTCTGAATCTCTAGGTTGTCATCAAGCTCTTTATCACCAACGTAAAACTTGTTCAAATCATATTCGTGCTTATTTTTCAATTCTTTCTCTTCCGCCTTCACAATTATATCTGCATTTATCGTTAAATCTTTATCCTTGGCCTTCACGTCTGCCTTCATGGTGGCTTTTCAATTATCACCATTTTTTTTTCTGAATTTTACTTTCTCTATAAATAGTCAGATGACATTGGTTTTTCAAGAAAAGAAGGGAATTAGAATTCATGAAAAAAGAGGGAAAAAGGAGAAATATCTTGTTGTAGAAAAAAAAGAAGGAAAAGCACGAATGATTAGACGTTTTTCATGTGAAATAGAGCGGAAGACTATCGCTTAATAGAAAATAAGGAAATTAATTATTGTAGGAGTATTAAGTTAAAAAAAGTAGAAGATTTTATAGAATTGTGATAGGGGATAGATTTGGGAGAAATTGTGAAATATATCTCAAACATTAACCACAAATTTGAAAAAGAGTCCATAATGACATTTCAAAAGGATACGATGGAGTAATTAATAATAAAATATTAAAGAGCATTGATTCAAGCTTTTGTGTACCTACTTATAAATATTTGTCAAAATTTGAAAAGCTCCCCCGCAAGAGAACGGGATCGCGTGTAAGTTGATAAGTTGACTCAAGTCGTCTCTCAAGGAAACCTAGATTCGAAAGTTCCTTTTGTGTTTTTTTTTCACGAATAAGAAATAAAAATAAAAACTTAATCTAAACACATAAAATCAAGAATTTAATTTAAATGAAGAATAATAAAATCAAAGGGTTTTGAAAAGTTTAGGAAAACAAGGGTTCTAGAGCTTCGATTCGTCTTCACGATCTCTTGGGAAATCCCAATTGATGGTTCACAACGAATATAGACTCTAGACCCATTAGACCTTGCCAACAATCATCATCAACAATTTCAACATCACAATCTCAAAATATACAAGAACACAATTCATCATTGGGGGAGAGGGGGGGGGGGGGGGGGGGGGGTGTTTGAAGATCAATTATTCTAAATTAAACTATAGCAAGCAAGAATTTAAACTAATTAAAGCAAGGAATTAAATTAATAAACAAAAGGAATTGAAAACTTACTTTTAAACAAAGAAAGTAACAACATCCGGAAGCGAAATCTTGAATCTAAATTACCTAGGAACTAATCTACTTAATCTAAGAACTAGAAGTTTAAAAAATAAGAATAATAGAAGAAAGAAAATAAAGAACACTCTTGGGTTGTCATCCCCAAGAGGTTCGAGAGTTGGGAGAGAGTTCTCGTGTGTGCTAGGCATTGCTCCTTTTATAAGATTTGGTGGTCTTCTTTTCTATCACCAAATCCTTCTTCAAAGAGGTATCTTGAATTTATTTCCTTTTCAATTCCAATAATAATTCTTCTCTTCAAATCCATCAAAAGAAATTTCTTTTCCTCTTGACCAAGTCTTCCCAGCTGCTAATATATAGTAGGACCCTTTTTAAAAATGCGTTGGAGCCGGGTTTGCTCGTTTTCTAGGTCGAAAACTCTTCATTTTCGAATTTGCGATTGCACTGGGTAACCCAGTGTCGGAGGATGTACCCAGTGTTGGTAGGGGCGTGGGCGTGTTGGAAGGGGAGGGTCGGCGGACTCGGTCACTGGGTAACCCAGTGTGGATCAGTGTACCCAGTGTCAGCTGTAACACTTGAAATCGAGGCCTGTTTTTGCTAAAACTTCACTCGTAGGCCCACCCTCTACTATCTTCAGGCCAAAAAACTTCAAAAATACCTAAAATAAACATAAAATTAAATAATTATAATTAAAATATGATAAAACAAGTCGGAAATACAAAACTACAAAAATGTGCTCAATCTATCCAACTTTCAACGAGATCAATGACAAAAACTGACTAAATTACTAACTAAAATCGAGACAAATTCATGTTAATCAACTACCCCACGCTTTATTGGTTTGTTTGTCCTCGAACAAACGATAATTTCAAAGAGTAACAAGAATAAAAATAAGTCCAAGCAAAGAGTCGTGTTGTGCTACATACATAATTTTGAAAATATAGATAAGAGGAACGCAACCTCAAACACTCCACCCTTATTACATTGTCGCTCCAAACTCAAATCATGCGTCCTCTCAAAGGGTAATATATATGTGTAAGCTCAAAAGCACTCAAGAATTTTTTATAAGGACGTGTTTACGCTCAAATCATCAAAATACAAGTACATAAATAAGAACTGAAAATCAAAAACTTCTCATCGCATATTAAGCTTGTAACCAACAAAGAATCGGAAAAGGCCTTTTCGGGTTGTAATGTAAGGCTCTTTGGACGGGTATGGAATATATAAGTTGTGTGACTAACTCACGATCTAACGTGATCAATAACTCACCAAACTATTCTAATCACGAAGCTAATTGCTTCACCTCATTCAAAAGAAACCTCACTAAACACTCATAACGTATCCTTTAAACTTAGGCTATTTCTCAACTCGTAACTCTAAACCTACTTTCGCTCGAACCACTTAAATAATATAGAAGCTCATGATACACTTCTCTTTACAAACTCAACTTCTTGCCTCTAAAACATTAGGCTTCATAAGAAAATCAATAAAACACAAGCCTTTATTAGCGTAGGCAATGACTAAACACGATTCACCATCCTTCTTATTCTCTTTTTTTTTTAATTTTTATTCCCCTTTATTCTTTTTTATGGGGTCATTTTTTTTTATTAAGGATGTTGGTCCTTGATATTATTACAAAATCATAAATCCCTGATAAAATTTCCAAAATACAAATAACCAATAAAAATAACTAACTCCTACCCCACGCTTTTAATGATTGTAAGACTCAACTCATAAACACTCATGGATAATGGAAACGGGTTATTTGGCTATGATTGGCTCATTCGGAACTTATAGTGGCTGAAATTTATGGATATGGCCAAAAATAGGGTTTTTTCTGTGCCTTAACGTCATGTTCAAGGTTAACTACACACAGCGATTTCAAAGAGATCTTAAAACAGAACTCACTCAAGTACATGCAAATATGATAAACACTCGGGCTACTCACTGGCTTTTGCATAAAATTCTTTTGAACTGATGTTGCTTTTAAAGTTTTGTGAAACCATTTGCGTCCAAGTACCATTTTACAATATATAAATAATAATTTTAAAAAAATTT
The DNA here is from genome assembly GCA_014905375.1 of Phtheirospermum japonicum. Taxonomy (NCBI): domain Eukaryota; kingdom Viridiplantae; phylum Streptophyta; class Magnoliopsida; order Lamiales; family Orobanchaceae; genus Phtheirospermum; species Phtheirospermum japonicum. Next base: position 402,127 of record BMAC01000691.1, on the reverse strand, counting down.
ATGCACTTATACACGCTCAAAGACAAAAACATCAAATCATACTTAGTTAACTTTGACAGAAAAGCCAGACAAACACAATCAAGCACGAGAATAGCGATCAATCACGTAAAAATACTAGCTACTACAAAACAACGAATTCAAATTACAAAATTGTCAAATATAAATCATATTCAACCATCCCCCCCTCTAAAAATTCGGCAATCTCCTGATTGCCATAAATATAAAATCAAAAGAGGAAAGGAGTAAGAAAGCATCCCTGAAAATTAAATAGTCGAGCTGCTCCAAATAGCGTTGTGCAATCATCCATTCATCTCGAATCACGTGATCAAAAATGTCTCGATGAACAACCTACAAAAACAAATAATCAAACAAAACAAATAACAACTACATTAATATTTTTGGATTTTTTTTATTTTAATTTTTTTGTATCTTAATAAAGGATACGAAAAGCTCAGGTTGCCTCCCGAGAAGCGCTTGTTTAATGTCGAAATCTCGACACCTTCCACGAACGATGCTATCCCAGATCCAAAAACAAGTGACGATCGTGCCATGCCTTAGTGTTCTCCAAGAGCAATAGTAGGCAATTTAAATCACCAAGCGAGCATGGTAAGCAAGTCGTAGAGCTACGAAAATTTCAGCTTGCTTTGGGGGTCGAAAAAGCGAATAATCTATCACCAAAAACATATCAAAAATCAAGTTGGGCACATGGTGATCCTTAAACTTTGGAAATAAAAGGAAGTCCATCGAACATAAGAATTTATCATCCTCTAATCCAAGTTCATTTGTTTTGTTAAAATCCCCCTCTAAGTTTTGAAAAATATTGGGAACTAAATTCGGGCATAGGGGTTTGGAAATTTCCTCAACTATCTCGTCCACCATCTCCATCTCAAATTTGTTTAAAGCTTTGGGTGGCTCAATATTAGACTCGGCCGTCGCATCCTTCTCGATTAATTCTTCCACCACTTTAAAATTAAAATCCATCAACGGGTCGGGTGGCATAACGTGAGGCTCAATAAATTCATCTTCTAAAATCGGCTCATCCCCTTCAACATCTTCAAATATATCGAGTAAACTTGAATTCTCATCAACCACCGGAATTTCCAATGGCATGACGTGAGGCTCAACAATCACATCTTCCAAGGTCGACGCCACGTCTTCTTCATCTATGCAAAACTCAAGTAAGCTCATTAATACATCAACCTCCGGGCTCTCCAACGACAACATTCTTACATCTTCATCCAACACTTCATCATTAAGAACAAGGAGCAAATTCAACTAAACTCTCTAAAACCTCTTCTTTACACTCATCCTCTTATAAAAACGAATTCGAGCTCGCATCCTCAACCTCTAAATGGGGCTCCACAACATCAAGAATTGGTACCTCATACCCCTCATTCGACGATTATTCCAAGGAAGCTATTATTTGATACATACGCTTCATGAATTGTTCAAGGTCATCCTGTCGACGAATGGTCTCAGCTTCTCCATCCTCTTGCCGCACCAGAAATTGATCATCATGCTCATAATCTTTGCAGCTAGTAGAGTAGGGAATTGGGTTATGAGAATCATAAGATTCGTAGCTCGTATAGTTATGATTGGCAATATCCTCCTCTAGTGGCTCTTCGTTAAACGTTACTTGGCATATAGACGCCCAATGCCTAAGTGCTCCACATTGGCTACATACAAGGCTCGAATAAAAAGGAAATTGGTTATGAGGAACATCAGATGACTCGTAGCTCGGAGGTCAGGAAAAATTAGAAACGTGCGGTGCACATGGAACGTCGGCTTGGCTCGAGTATCATTAGTGTCATCTAGGTGTATAGAATTTCTCCATGAAACATTCATACACGTCCTCCCACGTTGGCAAGGAATCGGGATCCAAATTTATAAACCATCTCCATGATTTACCATTTAGTTGCTATAGAAAGTGACGCCTCCTAATTTTTTCTCGTGTATGGCCGAGGAGAGGAAAAGTTTGGGTGATGTCTTCGTATTCTTGGATGAACTTCACTGGATCCTCGCTCGAATGCCCATTGAATTTTGGTAGTTGCGCGTAGTACCAATTATCTATTTCGTACTCCCTCATTGTAGGGCTTATTGGAATGATCGGTTGTCGATAGTAAGACATTTTTTTTTTGTAAATTTTTTTTAATTTTTATTTAGTTTTTTAATTTTTTTTATAGATTTAATTAATTTTTTTAATTTTAAAATAAATATTTGAGAATTATTTTTAATTAAATATTCTTTTTTGTTTGTTTATTTATTTATTTACTTATTTATTTTAATAAAATAATTTTTTTTACTTTTATTTTTTAAAACGGTTTGATAAATCGTGGTTTTGGTTGTCCACGTACCTTGCAAACACAACACTCAACGCACAGGATTAAACGTACCGGTGGAAAATAATAAAAACGAATAAAACAAAAAATCACAAATAAATACTAAAGATAAACGAAATAAAATAAAAACACAAATAAGGTCACGAAGAGCAAATACAAGATTCACAACCTTTAGTTTTCCCCGGCAACGGCGCCAAAATTTTGATTCAAGCTTTTGTGTAACTACTTATAAATATTTGTCAAATTTTAAAAGCTCGCCCGCAAGAGAACGAGATCGCATGTAGGTTGATAAGTTGACTCAAGTTATCTCTCAAGGAAAACTAGATTCGAGAGTTCCTTTTGTGTTTGTTTTTATTGAATAAGAGATAAAAATAAAAACCTAATCTAAACACATAAAATCAAGAATTTAATTTAAACGAAGAACAATAAAATCAAAGGGTTTTGAAAAGTTTAGGAAAACAAGGGTTCTAGAGCTTTGATTCGTCTCCATGATCTCTTGGGAAATCCCAATTGATGGTTCACAACGAATCTAGGTTCTAGACCCATTAGATCTAGCCAACAATCATCATCAATCTCATCATCACAAACCCAACACAATTCATCATACAAGTTGGGAGGTTGTTTTGAAGATCAATTATTCTAAATTAAACTAGCAAGCAAGAATTTAAACTAATTAAAGCAAGGAATTAAATTAATAAAYGAAAGGAATTGAAAACTTACTTTTAAACGAATAAAGTAACAGCATCCAGAAGCGAAATCTTGAATCTAAATTACCTAGGAACTAATCTACTTAATCTAAGAACTAAAAGTTTAAAAACTAAGGATAATAGAAGAAAGAAAATAAAGAACACTCTTGGGTTGTCATCCACAAGAGGTTCAAGAGTTGGGAGAGAGTTCTCGTGTGTGCTAGGCATTGTTCCTTTTATAGGATTTGGTGGTCTCATTTTCTATCACCAAATCCTTCTTCAAAAAGGTATCTTAAATTTATTCCTTTTCAATTCCAATAATAACTCTTCTCTTCAAATCCATCAAATGAATGTCTTTTCCTCTTGACCAAGTCTTTCCAGCTGCTAATAATATAATAGAACCCTTTTTAAAAACGCGTTGGAGACGGGCTTGCTCGTTTTCTGGGTCAAAAACTCTTAATTTCCGAATTTGCGATCGCACTGGCTAACCTAGTGTCGGAGGATGTACCCAGTGTCGGCAGGGGCGTGCGGTAGGGGCGTGGGCGTGTCGGCAGGGGCGTGTCGGTGGACTCGGACACTGGGTAATCCAGTGTGGATCGACGTACCCAGTGTCAGCTGTAACACTTCAAATCGAGGTTCATTTTCGCTAAAACTTCACTCGTAGGCCCACCCTCGACTATCTTTAGGCCAAAACACTACAAAATACCTAGAACAAACATAAAATTAATTAATTATAATTAAAATATGATAAATCATGTTGGAGATAACAAAAATATGAAAATGTGCTCAATCTATCTTGTACGGCCTGAATTGGTGCCTAGCTTCCCCGAAGATATGGCAAAGACTGGTTGGAATGAGCTGGACTGCCTGACCTGAATAGGACCAGGTTCTAAGTCACAAATTGACGGGAAATTAGCCTGGCCTTAGCGAGAGTGCCTAGCTTCCCCGAAGCTATGGCGAAGACTGGTTGGAATGAGCTGGACTGCCTGACCTGAATAGGACCAGGTTGTAAGTCACGACCTGACAGAAAATTGGTCTGGCCTTAGCGAGAGGGTCAGGATTAAGTTTGGGAGACCCTACTAGACATGTCTGACCTGTGTCCTACGATGAAACTTCCAGGTCAGGTCAGGCCATGTAACGGCCCCAGATTCACGGGTTCTGTTTCCGAGATCCTGGAGAGGGACCCACTGGATAGAGCTTACCTGGGTACTGAAAGGAAGCTTCCAGGTCAGGTCAGCCCATGTAACGGCCCCAGATTCACGGTTTCTGTTTTCGAGATCTTGGAGACGAACCCACTGGATAGAGCTGACCTGGGTACTGAAAGGAAGCTTCCAGGTTAGGTCAGCCCATATAACGGCCCCGGATTCGCGGGTTTTCTGTTTATGAGATCCTGGAAGAGGTCCCCACTGGGCGAAAGTTATATATATATCAGCGTTGAGGCTGAGAGAGGTATGATTTTTATCAGTATACTCTTCTTGCTTTAGATTATTCCGATCAAAACGCTTAGTGACTTAACCATCGGAGAGATTTCCACCGAAAAAACCCCGATGGTCCTTTCTAACGTGTTTTTATGTAGAAGGTCGGGATATTCTCGGTTAGAGGTGCAGTTTCTTGGTGGTCAGTATTTTTGGGTGAAACAATTGGCGCCGTTTGTGGGAAGAAAGGGATAAGGCGGAGATAATCATGGCATCAGATGGGCTTCGGTGGAATTTGGTGGCGGATTTAAGTGGTACACCGAGCTCTGCCACACCGACGGGCGTGCCAGCAGCGGCGGAACCGTCAGCGATGGCCATACCAGGTGCAGCGCAACCTCCTCTCGGTGGAGACACACAAACCGGTGGCGGATTGCCGAATGACTCCTTCCTTAGACAGCTATCAGATATCATAGGCAAAGTAGTGGAGGTGGCTGTGGATAGAAAGTTCGCCGAATTTTCAACACCGCCTCCTAGATCAGTTTCGCCGCCGGAGACTGAACCACCACAAGCAACCCAGCGCACGGTCATAACTCCCCTTAAAGAGGAGGAAGAGAGTTTCTCTGCCTCAGAAAGTGACACATCGAGCAAACCAACTCGAACCTCATTGAGCAGATGAAAAACCTACAGAAAGAGATCATGGAGTTTAAGAGAAAGATGGCAAGCACGGGTATGGTGCCGGCGCGAAGGGGTACACCGTTTATGGAGGCGGTTATGCACGATGACGTATCGGACTCTTATAGGTCCATGGGCTTTGAATACAATGGGACAACGGACCCTTGAGATCACCTGAGCCAATTTGAGATTGTGGTGACTTTGCACAAATTCTCAGACGCGGTCATGTGCCGAGTCTTCCCGACGACCTTTACAAAATCGGCCCAGCTCTGGTTCAACCAGTTGCCGCCGTCTCTATAAGCAATTTCGACGAGCTCAGCTTGGCATTCTTGCATCAATTTACCAGCTGTCAGAAGTATTAGAAAATATCGCTGGAATTATTCAGCCTGAAACAAAAGGAAAATGAAAACCTACGCACATATATCAACCAATTCACAAATGCAAAACTTGAAGTACCATCGGCATCTGAGGAGCTTCTGGTTAACGCATTAGCACAGGGGCTCAGGAGAGGAGAATTTTTTCAGTCGTTGGTCGTTAAGCCAGCGTTGAAATTCGGAGAGCTCTTGGAATGAGCAAAGAAGTACATTCATCTAGAAGAGGCCTTGAGGATCAAATAAGATGGAGAGAAGAGAATGGAACGACCTGATAATGAGGAAAGAACTCCGACGAAAAAACCCAAAACTGACCTGGTCGGAGGACGACCCCATTTTGACAGGTACACATCCCTGGCTATACCTCAAGGGGAGATTCTGCAAGCAATCGAGAGACACCCTGATCTCAAATGGCCCAGAACTTACTCCCAGAATCCAATAAAGGAACGATATGACCGGTTTTGCCGTTACCATAATGAGTACGGTCATGATGCAGATCAGTGCACCCACCTCAAAGACGAGATAGAAAGGTTGGTGCAAGCAGAGCACCTCAAGGATTATGTACAGATGACAAGGGAGGAGCCCAGGTCTGACTCTCGCAGGCGAGATCGGTCCCAGGGAATAAGCATAAGCAAGATAATGGACGAAACAGTGGGAGATGGAGTGACCAAGCTCAGGTTGTACGAGGTGAAGTCTTAATGATCATAGGAGGCGAGTGGGATGAGCATTCTAGACGAACCCAGAACAGCTATTTCCGAGCCGCAAAGGACCTGGTTAGAAAATCACGAGAGGTTGGTCAGATAACCCTAAGCCAAAGTATATGTTTCGGATCAGAGGATGAGAATGGAATCTTGGCTCCTCACATGGACGCCCTGGTCATAACAGCCACTATTGCAAATTGTAATATGAGAAGGTTATTTGTGGACACAGGGAGCTCGGTTGATATCCTATTCTATGACTTCTATCGAAAGTTAAAACCTGATGTCAAAATGGAAGAGGTGATAACTTCGTTGGTAGGATTTATAGGAGAAGCTTTAAAGCCTTTAGAGGCAGTGAGGCTTTTAGTAACATTAGGAGAAGAGCCGTATAGGTTGACTAAGACGGTGCGATTCCTGGTAGTGGATGCACCATCTTCATATAATGTTATGCTGGGACGACCATCCTTGAGCCAATTCCAGGTGGTGATCTCGGTGTACCATATGAAGTTGAAGTTCCCCGCTCAGGATGGAACGGGGAAGGTTAAGGGTGACCAGTATGCGTATAGACAAGCGTACGTCGAGTGTATCCGATGTAATGAAGAGGAGAGGCAAAATAAGAGAGCCAGAATGAAGAACACGATGCCAGAGCTGTACCAGCGAGAGGAAGGTTTGATGAGGTAGAGGTGGTCCCAAGGGATGATAGTAGAGTTGTGAGAGTGGGAACGACCCTGAGCCCAGAACTTCTGGTAGACCTAGTCTAACTTTTGAGAACCAATGTTGATGTTTTTGCTTGGTCTCCTTAAGATCTGGTGGGGATAGACCCGGCAGTCATTGAACACCGCCTCAATATCAGCCTTGTAGAAAATCCAGTTAAACAGAGGAAGCGTAACTTCAACCCCGAGAAGGAGGAAATCATCGAAGCTGAAGTCGAGAAATTTTTGAAAGATAAGCACATTCAAGAAATACAATTCTCTAAGTGGCTTTCCAACGCAGTATTAGTCCCCAAAACCCCAGAAGATTAGTGTATGTGTATAGATTTTCGGGACCTCAATCGTGCCTACCCTAAGGACCATTACCCATTGCCAAGGATAGACCAGTTAGTTGACTCCACGTCTGGTTGTGAGATATTAAGCATGATGGACGCCTCGCAAGGGTACCATCAGATAAGGCTAGTTGAGGAGGACTAGAAGCGGGTCAGTTTTATAACCCCAAAGGGGACCTATTGCTATGTGGTCATGCCGTTTGGGCTCAAGAATGCAGGCGCCACATATCAGCGATTGGTGGAACATGGAGGCATAAGTCAATGACATGTTAGTCAAAAGCGTGAAGGCAGCCTCGCATGTGGATGATCTAAGGGAAACCTTTGACACCTTGAGAAAATACAGGATGAAGCTCAACCCCAAAAAGTGCGCATTTGGGGTGAGAGCTGGGAAATTCCTGGGTATATGGTTACAGAAAAAGGAATAGAGGCCAATCCAGAGAAGATATGAGCCATCATGGACATGCAGGACCCAAGGAATGTCAAGGATATGCAGTGCCTGGCGGGCCGAATTAACACTCTGAGCAGGTTCGTCTCACGCTCAGCTGAGAAAAGCCTACCGTTCTTCCAGGCCTTGTGCAAAAAGGCTCGGTTTTAGTGGAGTGAGGAGTGTCAGGAAGCATTCCGGATGTTGAAGGAACACCTGGCTAGCATTTCACTACTCACTAAGCCAGTTCAAGGTGAACCTTTAATCTTGTACTTGTCTGTCGGGCAGCAGGCTGTGAGCTCGGTCTTGCTCAGAGAGGAAGTCAAAATGCAGAGGCCGGTGTATTATTGGATCAAAGTGCTTCATGATGCTGAAATCCGATATGTGGAGGTGGAGCGATCAATGCTAGCCCTGGTCGGGACAGCACATAAGTTGCACCCCTATTTCCTCTCACACGGCATAGTGGTGCAGACCAACCTACCATTGAGAGCCATCATGGATAAGCCGGAGGCCTCAGGACGATTGGTTAAATGGATAATTGAACTTAGTGAGTTTGATATTACTTTTGAGGCAAGGACATCCATTAAAGCCCAGGCGTTGGCTGATTTTATGCAAGAAATGACCAGCTCTCCTGAGGACAAAAAGGAATGAAAAATTTATACAGACGGTTCGGTAGGAAACCTAGGTTATGGTGCGGACATAGTGTTGACTGATCCGACAGGTGTGACCACTGAGTACGCAATACGGATGAACTATACCTTGTCTAATAACGCAGCTGAGTATGAAGCTCTTTTGAGGGGAATTTAGATGGCAAAGGATTTGGGGGTAGAGCAGGTATGCGTAAGAGTGGATTCGCAGCTCGTATGTAGGCAGATAAATGGAGAATTTGAGACAAGAGACGAGCATATGCAAAAATACTTAGCCCATTTTAGGGAGTTAGCTAGTGTCATGGGGACTCTGACTGTCCTCCAAATCCTCAAAGAAGAAAATACAAGAGCGGATTACTTGGCTAAAGTGCCTAGTTCAGCAGTGGATTGCCGGGAAAGAATGATCACTCTGTTAATGGCAGATCAGAAATTCGGAGAGGAGAAAGTATGCTCAGTGGATGAAGGAGAAGACTGGCGCTCTCCTATCAAAGCATATCTGGAGAAAGGAGAGCTACCGGAGAGCAGGAGAGAAGCAATGAAATTAAGGACCAGGTCATCCCGGTTTTGCTTGATTAAAGGAGAACTATTTTGAAGGGGGTTTGGGCATCCCCTTTTAGGTGCCTAAGCTCATAGGAGGGAACCCATGTCCTTAAAGAAGTCCATGAAGGATGTTGTGGCAATCACATGGGTGCCAGAGCCTTGTCAAGCAAGATCTTGAGAGCTGGCTACTTTTGGCCACAACTGAGGAAGGAAGTAGAGGATTTTGTTCGGGCTTGCAAAAAGTGTCAAAAGAACTCACCCTTGATACACAGGCCTGCGGAGGAGCTCATGACAATGAGCTCTCCTTGCCCGTTTGCCGAATGGGGGATAGACCTGGTAGAACCCTTCCCCACAGCCCCCGCCCAAAAGAAGTTCCTGATTGTGGCCATCGATTATTTCAGCAAATGGGTGGAGGCTGAAGCTTTGGAAAAAATCACAGAGGGTGCGGTAATGGGCTCTTTGTGGAAAAACTTAGTCTATATATTTTGCATCCCTAGGATTTTAGTTTCAGATAATGGAACTCAGTTCATTGGAGCCAGAATCAGAGCTTGGTGTGCTCGGATGAAAATTGATCAAAATTTCACATCTGTTTATCATCCGCAAGCCAATGTCCAAGTTGAAGTGACCAATCGCATCCTTGTACAAGGAATCAAAGCTCGATCGGAAAGATTGGGAGGCAAGTGGGTTGAAGAGCTCAGTTCAATCCTGTGCGCATACATGACTAATCCCAAGGAGAGCACCGGGGAAACGCCATTCAGTCTTGTTTATGGAATGGATGTCATGGTCCCTGCCGAGATCAGTATGGAAACCCATAGAGTTTAGAACTTTGCTGAGGAGCAAAATGATCTATTGATACAGGATGCCCTGGACTTGGTGGAGGAAAAGAGGGAAAGAGCTATCGTCAGGATGGAGCACATTAGGGGGCGAGTCAAAGGAACCTATGATAAATCTTTAATCAAAAGATATTTCCAAGTAGGAGATTCGGTCCTTCGTAGATATGACTTAGGGAAAGCAAAAGGCAAGCTGGATGCTACCTGGCAAGGGCCTTTCAAGATTACAAAAATCCAACAGGGTGGAGCGTACGAGTTAGAGCAGTTAGATGGGATCAAACTACCACGAGTTTGGAACATAGCTAACTTGCGAAAATATTATGTATGAAACACAACCAAATAGTTATAAAATAATATTGATTCACATATCTTTGCTTTATACAGGTTTTAAAAGCCAGGATTGGCTAAGGGCGGATGCCCATAAATTCCTGACCTCATGGTCAGTTTAACGCCAGGATTGGCTAAGAGCGGATGCCCATAAAATTCCTGACCTGATTGTCAGTTTAAAATTTTAATGCCAGGATTGGCTAAAGGCGGATGCCCATAAAATTCCTTACCTGATTGTCAGTTTAACGCCAGGATTGGCTAAGGGCAGATGCCCAAAAAATTCCTGACCTGATTTGTCAGTTTAAAATTTTAACGCCAGGATTGGCTAAGGGCGGATGCCCATAAGATTCCTGACCTGATTATCAGTTTAAAATTTTAACGCCAGGATTGGCTAAGGGCGAGTGCCCATAAAATTCCTGACCTGATTATCAGTTTACAATTTTGACGCCAGGATTGTCTAAAGGGCGATTGCCCCAACTTTCCGGACCTGAGCGTCAGTAAAAGCCAGGATTGGCTAAAGGCATAGCCCCAACTTTCTTGACCTTATCGCCAGAAATGGCCAGGATGGGCTAGGGGCAGATTCCTCAACTTTCCTGATCTAAATTTCCAGAAAAGGCAGGATTGGCTAAAGATGAATGTTCTTGCTTTCCCGACCTAAAGGGCACATGGCCCGTTTTGTGCATTCTGATGGGTAATTAATCATTTCTAGCCAAGATTGGTTACTGGAAAATAACTAAGATTATTCATAAATATTACAGCTTGGCCTAGAAATACAAGAAGAACAGAGAGATTATTCTTATTCTACAGAAAGCTTGATTGACATCACAAAGAAGAAATACATGGAAAGCAGATAACAAAATGTAAATTCAGAGCAGGGATAGACATCATGGGTGAGAGGAGGAGGTCCTCCTGTTGGAAGCTAACACTTGGCGAACTTGCCATAGCTCGCGTTCAGTCTCATGGAGACGTTGGCAGTATCCATCTGCTCGGTGGATGCAGAATGTGCTTCGCCAACGGCGCCAGTTAGATGACACACCAACTCCAGAAGGTCGGCTTTTTCCTCTTGAAGTTGCCTATTAAGCTAACGGAGTTCAGCCCATTCGCGCTTGTACTGACGTTTCTTTAGTCTTTTTCTCTCCAAGAATCGGCATGCTTGAGATAATTTTGAACGAAGATCAGAAATTTTGTCAGACAATTGGATAGTTTCAGAGAAAAGGGCGAGATTTTTCCTTTTCAGAACATCAATTTTCTCAAGCAAGGAGGAAGCCATGCTAAAAAGTAATAATGAATATGTGCAGGAAAAAAGAAGATTTATAGATGACAAGCATAGCCAACTTTAGGGTTTCCCAGAATCGTGGAAACCCTAAGTATGTACAAACAAAATAGCAGAAAAGACAAGAAAATTAGTCCAACGGTTACAGGCCCACAAAAATAAAAAGACAAAAAGGCAAGACCCTCAGCTAAACCCCATAGTCAGAGTGTTCAGCTCTTCCCTGTTTGGATCCGCTGCCCTGGGAACCTCCTCAAAATCTATCTCGAACTTAGTATTGCCTTGTAGCTCACCCAGGTTGGTGAAGGTCGGGGAGTTTGCAGTCGTTGTTAAGGCCAACGTCAACGACTGACCAGGGGGGAGAGGAAGCTGAGAAAGATGAACAGAAGGTCTGACGGATGTGATAAGAAAACTCAGCAGTGCTTAGCTGGTGAAGCCGGTTATCCTCGACGACATGAGAAAAGTTAGTTGGCTCTGGTGGAGTCTTCAAAGGGATGGAGCGGTCAAAAGGGACCGGTGGGTTCTCATATGACCACTTGGCCTGGGCATCCAGACCAAAATGATAGAACACCTCAGCCTCGGGAACCAAGATGTCGTATAGCTCAATGGAGCCCAAGAAAGCTCGCTGGGTGGTTTCCCTGATCAATTGGATGAAGAGCTGACCTTCCTCGGAACTGAGGAATTCAAGTCTACCCTCTGCTCGCCCTTCGGTTCGACCTTGGTTCTCCCCATCCACCTCCTCCTTCATATTCCCGGGCTTCTTGGAGATCAGTTCGGGCCGCTCCCAACTCTGCCTTGATTGTCTCCAATTCCTTCTCCGCCACCACTAACTTGGCTTTCGCGTCATGTGCCTCGGCCGAACTATTCTTTAGCCTGATGACCAACCTCTTCTCTCGCCCTTGCAAGGCCTCGTACTTCTTCGCCAGGTCGGCGTTCATCATGGACCCCCTGGCCCGAGCTAATAAAGATGCCCTCCTCACAACAGCCTAATGCAAGAGAGTGGTGAGTAAAGGCCATTGGCAGTGGAAAATGGAAGAGGAGATGGAAGTAAAGATAAGGTCCTTACCTGAGCTTCTGCCTGACAGTAAGACTCGATTAATTCATAGTCGAACAGTTTGTCCACGACCCGGCGATCAGTAGGAGGAGCTAACCCCATCACAAGTTGGGTCACCACGTCACCTGGGCAATTCAGGACTGAGCCGGTGAAGAAAGTCTGGTTAGGATGGCGGGGCACTTGCTGGCCTACTCTGGGGTTAGATTGAGCTCCAGTCTGCGCACGCTTGCGTTGGACCAACTGTTGGTCATCTTCAGGGTCCGACAGAGAGGTCAGGTCAGTGATAAGGCGGGATGCCTGCTCGGGTGTAACCCCCCCCCCCCCCCCCCACACACACACACACACACACACTTGCCTAGGGGTTTGCTCTTGCCCCATAGTTTTCACCGGATGAGCAAAGGGCTCACTCACCATCGCCCCGGGCTGGGCATCCGATCGCACACCAGAGCTGCGACAGCCTCGGTGGGGGAAGAGGTGGAAGTCCTCGTGGTTTCACCCAGAGGGCTCTTCTGGCCATCTGTGGCAGTTTTCTTTTGCCTTGCTGCCAACCTTGCTTGCATCATCGTAACTGAAAAAAAAAAGAGAGAAAAATGAGAAAATGAAAATGAAATGAAGTGCATGTGAGGAATATTAGCCAGAAATAATGAAAGTTATAGCACAAAAAGGATGGAGGAATGGGTCAGCTTTCAAATATACCAATGTCAGAAGGTAAGGGTCCTTTCTCTTGCCAAGCATTAAAGAAATTCAGGAGGTCAGGCTTGAGAAATTGGGATATATGGAAAACATTTTGGTTAAGAGTGGCGATTTTCTCGGCCAAGTGCGGAGGCCTATCACCCTTGAACAAGTGTGTTTGTCGGGGTAAGACACTGATGGAGACAGGGGAAAAGCCCCAATCCCTGAGCATTGAAAAAAAAAGAACTTCTTCTTCCAAGCCTTGTTGGAAGAAGGCATACCGATCAGGTAGCGGACATCAGGTCGGGCGGACAAGTAGAAGAAGCCAGAGGAGCTCTTGGCTTGGAAAAGGGAATAAAATAGTTGAGTTATAGGGGTAATCCCGAAAAATCAGGCTGCTAAGTGAAACCTGTCCATAACCCTAAAAGCGTTGGGCACAAATTGATGCACCGGGATTTGGTACATCCGGGACACCTCCAGAATAAAAGGGTGGACCGGCAAACTTAGGCCTGCGTGAAATTGATCTACGAAGAAGGTTACGTGACATGGAGGAGGAGACGACGCCCTCTTGCTAGAAGCTGGGTTTGTAAAAATAAAATCATCTGAAATGGAAAATTGGAGCATATGTTTCTGAGGTTTTGATTGCTGAACATGGAGGCTATGTTATCACGGAAAGGACCTGGAAGAGCTAGAGGTTGTTCCTTCGGGAGGGCCGCCGGAGGCGACTCTGAGAAGGATAGATTTATGGTGGATGTCAAATTTTCTGGGGAGCCCTCCGTGGCGGAAAGGGAGAGAGAAATAGAAGTTGACATAATTGAAGATTATACAAGGGGATAAGAAATATACCTGGTTTTTTTTTTTAGAAGAAATTGAACCTTGACGGAAAGAAAAAGGAGGATTCATAAGTGTTCTGAGAGAATGCGCAGACGAAAAGATTTTGAAATTGGATGAATAAGAAAGGAAGATGGAAGATATACTTGGAAAACAAATTTTTAGGAATTTGGCCTGATTTGTGCATTTAATGAGTGTCAGAGTGCAGTACTCGAGGAGACACATTGGGGATTATAATTGCCAAGGTGGAATAGGTAGAGTTGCGGTCCTTCCCTAAAAAGACGTGATTTATATGGAAAAGATCTCGTGGGATTTGTGCATTTAATGCGCGTCAGAGCGGGGAATTCTAAGAGACGCATGGTTTTCAATCGTCATGATTGAGAAACAATAATAAGTCCAACTCTTACCCAACCATTTGGGGGGGGGGGGGGGGGACTAGTTGGTATGCCCTGAATTGGTGCCTAGCTTCCCAGAAGCTATGGCGAAGACTGGTTGGAATGAGCTGGACTGCCTGACCTGAATAGGACCAGGTTGTAAGTCACGACTTGACGGGAAATTGGTCTGGCCTTAGCGAGAGGGTTAGGATTAAGATTGGGAGACCCTACTAGACAGGCCTGACCTGTGTCCTACGATGAAGCTTCCAGGTCAGGTCAGGCCATGTAACGGCCCCAGATTCACGGGCTCTATTTCCGAGATCCTTGAGAGGGACCCACTGGATAGAGCTGACCTGGGTACTGAAAGAAAGCTTCCAGGTCAGGTCAGCCCATGTAACGGCCCCAGATTCACGGGTTCTGTTTCCGAGATCCTGGAGACGAACCCACTGGATAGAGCTGACCTGGGTACTAAAGGAAGCTTCCAGGTCAGGTCAGCCCATTAACGGCCCTAGATTCACGGGTTTTTTGTATTCGAGATTCCGGAAGAGGTCCCCACTGGGCGAAAGCTATATATATCTCAGTGTTGAGGCTGAGAGAGGTATGATTTTTATCAGTCTACTCTTCTTGCTTTAGATTATTCCGATCAAAACGCTTAATGACTTAAGTATCAGAGAGGTTTCCACCGGAAAAACCCCGGTGGTCCTTTCTTGCGTGTTTTTGTGTAGCAGGTCGGGATAATCTTGGAGGGAGGTGCAGTTTTTGGTGGTCAGTATTCTTGGGTGAAACACTATCCAACTTTCACCGAGATCAATGACAAAAACTAACTAAATTACTAACTAAAATCGAGACTAATTCATGTTAATCAAGCATCAATATTATATTTAATAGACAACATTAATAACATTAATTTTTAATTATGGTAAATAGTATAAGCCGAAAAATAATACCATATATAACAAATGATTATGCAAAGTCTCACTAAACATTATCCAAACTTTGCTCTTACACACACACACACACCCTATTTATTAATATTTTTGACGCATTGGCTTATGTGTTAGTTAAGCATTGCTCCAAATAATACGTGTCATCGTCTGATAGCTGCGAAAGATGAGTTGTCAACTTCAAATGATTTATATTAAAATACTAAATTTTTGGGATCTTTTTGATAAATAACCACTTTTGTTCATTTTTACATGTTCTCAAATAAAAATGGTTTTTATGAATATCCCCCACCACCCCCACCACCCTCTCTCTCTCTCTCTCTCTCTCTCTCTCTCTCTTCGCCACCTCTTTCTTTATCTGCAAAACACTTTTCGGGCTTATTCTTCTCCTTCTGATTTTCTAGAAAAACCATTCCATCAAAATCTTAGAAAACGTAATAGATTTGATTTCTTCTCTAAAAGATTCAGTACCCCAATCGAAGAATTAGCCAATATCAGTCCCAATGTTTTAGCCGGTGTCGTCCTTTTTAAAATCCATGGCCTGGATTTGCAAATCAACTTTTTCAAAGTGCTCATGTTTCAACAAAATGAACACTTGGTTTTATATAAAATCATATTTTATTCCCATCTAGGATTTTGAGTTTTGATTGTTGTTTGGTTTGGTGAAGTTGGATATTAAAATGAATATGATGCATTGGCTGAAGAGCATTATTTCAGACCACTCCTCCATTTTTGATCCTGCAATTTCTCTTAGATTCTATCCTTTATTTCCTCTGCGCCAGTGTTTGTTTGAGTTTTGTAATGATACTGGTTTAAGATTATTTTTGAATGGTTGAGAATAATTGATAGACATAATAAAAAAAGAATGTAGTTTTCTTTTAATGTAAGAAAATGGGTTTTCTTGGAAAAGTGAAAATATTCTGGGAATTTGTAAAAAAAAAACAATGTAATGAGGTGGGTTTTCTAAGGAAACTTGAGAAAAATGTTTGTATTTATTATCGTAATCTTGAGAGGATTATGGAAATAGTACGATAAAAAAATTTAAGTTTATATCTATTGTTGATAATTGTACCCCAAGTTGGATGACCAAAAGATGTACGAGGAAGAAAGAAAATGAAAAGATATCAAAACAGATGTGAAATAGAGGACACCCGCCACTGAACAAGAGCACCAGACGTGCCACCCGACATAAGTGATCGGGTCAGATGGACAAAACCCGAACTGAGGCCACGATAAATATAACACCCACCCTTGCACCCAAGCAATTGGACGGGTGTGATAGGAAGAAGATCAACTTAGATTATAGCCGAGGTGATACCTAAGGTGCCACTCGCAATGCTAGTTAGGTATCAAAGATGGTGTGGGTACCCGAATGTCAAAAAAAAGCTCGTTTATCAATAAAATCACGAGGGTCGATGTTGATGTCTAGTCGTACGCTTTCACAAAAAAGTTGTTGTTCGTCAATCATACTGATTATTAATATCTAAGATACCAAGTGATCGACATGCTCGAGATCTTGGATAGGCCGTTCAAGGATCTTAATATTACCGAGATGTGCAATATCACGGCTATGCCACATTTACAGGCTGATGTTTTGTTTAATCAACTTCAGTTTCGAAGCCACCTCAAACGATTCAATCCTCACATCAAAAGCCTTTTACAGATAATTCGGGTCTACTATATCTATAAATCAAAGCCACCCAACAACTGACCAAATCTCTATCAAGAATTTAATCGAACACCTTACGAGTAGAACTTAAATCCTTAACAACCTTGGTGTAGAGCGTGAGCAGGCCTTTACAAACCAATGAATCACAAGTAAAACCCAATATCAAAACATGGGGGGTGCAGCTGCTTAACAAAATCCATGCCGATGTCATCTCTCTGCAACACGCCTTGAGCAGAAACAGAAATCTCAGGGAACAATATCATTGAACTTTAAAAACCTTCACGAAATAATCAACAATAAAAATAAGAACAATAATTAAAACTAATCAAAAATCAGATCTAGCACAAATCATCAAGGCCCTGCGGGGATCCTTAAGACAAGAAATTAGACAACTAAACTCTGTTAAATGAATTAGAAAATCTTTGATCCCCACCGTACGATGACAGAATCTTGTAATTAGAAGGCAACGGAAGGTTCAGAAGGGAGGGGCCAACAGCCAAAATTTATAACTCCTAAGGGACGAAAGAGATCTCGTTCAGCCTTGATAAATCCAAATCATTTGGTTACCAAGAATATGGGGTACTAACCTCAAAATATGAGATCAACAACCTGAAACAGCTTCCGTATACGTCACATCGATCTGCTAAGCCTCCGAATATCCTTCTGGCGACCTATCTGGTCCTGCAAAATAGCACCTTCAAGCAGGTCGGAGTTCAAAGCCGCGAAGGCCCTCCGATGCTTAAGTCAAAAGCAAGTTGCAGCCCAAAGAAATACTTCAAGTACAACCAAGACAAAATACGACACGCACATACAACTTCAACAACTTAGAAAATAAAGAGAGGTACGCACTCCTTTTATAGAGATAAGAGAAGTATTCCCCAAGCCAAGGGTTTCCTTCTCCCATCACAATTCCATACCACAATACTACAATAACTCAGAATTAGGATTCCTCTTATATGCTAAGTTCCCATAAATAATAAATCTCTTACCGTAATAGGCCAGGGCCTATTATTCTTTCCATATGGTCCGCCAGAACTCCATAAATCATTCACATTAAGCCCACAGGCTTGATATTCACAAAGCCCATAACCGAGCCCAAACACTACACAAAGCATAAGAGGTCGCGACCCTATATGAGAACTCATCCTCATACTCCAGGTCACTACTCTATTAACCAGCTCACCCACTTCTCCAAAGAAACCATTCAGCTCGCTCACCTCCCGGAAGAACACCCTTTCCAGGAAATGAGGTCGCTTACCACAAATACCCTCATATATCAAATAATGTTACATATGGACATTTTGGTCTTTATCAGCTAGTCCCCCATGTTCTAGCTGATTGAGGTATGAGATCAGGTAGGACATGTAAAATAGAGTTAAAAGAACACAACCATAAAAAATAACAACAAAGTATAAACACATAAATAAATCACTATTCCACCTTACCAAACTGTATTTCAAAAAAAAACATATAACTCAGCAAATCGAGCTATAACACCAATCATCCCACCGAAGATTACCAAGTATACCTGCGACCTGAAAAAGTTCAGCTCGCTTTTCTTAAGATAGCATGATCACCTCGCGAGGGACGACCCACAAGTCCCCAGACCAGCCCCCAAACCGTATATATGACGACCTGAAACCACATAACTTTATCCGCCGACCTGAAATCATAT